>JAJEJO010002245.1:204909-602766 GCA_020662805.1 Glaucomys volans | reverse complement strand
TCTCTCTCTCTCTCTCTCTCTCTCTCTCTCTCTCTCTCTCTCTCTCCTTCCTGGCTACCATGAGGTAAGCAGCATTCCTCCACCATGCCCTTCCACCATGATGTTCTGCCTCACCTTGGGCCAGAGCAATGAAGCCATCTGACTAACCAATTGACAATGGACTGAACTTCTGAAACCAAGAGCCCAAATAAGATTTTCTTCCTCTAAGTCATTCCAGTTTGGTAGTTTGATCACAATGACCAAAACCTGAGCTGCTGATATCATACTATTAACAGCTACCAGCACTGGGCCCTTTGACATGCTAGGAATTGTGCTAAGCACTTTACTGATTTTGTCATTTAATGTCCAGGCATCCCAGTAGGTGCTACCAGGGTCACTATTCACATATGCAGCACCTTGCTGTGATTTAGAAAAAACTTCTGTTCTGTGCTGATGAAATAGATAAAGGTGCCTCCCCTTAGAAAATGTAACCTCATGGGTGTGTGTCTCAATGAGTGTACCCTAGGATGAATTTCAACTTCCACAACCTCACTTCCTGCACATGGTGAATGTCTAAGGGCACTCTGAATACTGCTACTGTCCCCAGTTTATGGGGGAAAAAGCCAAGATTTAGAGGGGTTAAGTGACTTGTTCTGTAGCTATGCTGGTTTGTGAGAGTGGTGTGATTCTTATGACTTGTAACATTTGTGAGAGCCAGAAGGCTCCCAGACTCATGCCATAGTATAACACTGAGGAAGGTTCATGAATATCATAAGGACAACAAATTATCATTTTCAGAGCCCAGCCTCACTGCTGACCCAAGGTAACCATAGGGTATTACAGGGCATTCTGGCATCCCAGGGTCTCCTTTGTAATAATGATGATGATGATGAGTGATGATTCTGAATATTTAGGGAATACTTTAAAAATCTAAGTGTTTGTCCTCTAATGAAATGGCTTAAAATCAATAGGTTCTCCCAAAAGCCCTTTGAGGGGAGGTAGGGTAGATGCCATGATCACTATTACATTAATGAAACAAAAGAGGATAAGAAAATTTTGTGATTCCAGAGAGTCCCAAGGGCAGCACATGGCAGAGTGAGCTCAGCTCTTTCCAGGGCAGTCAATTGCTGTTAACTGAACCCATGGCTCCCAAACCTGAGGTTCCATCAGAACTGTCAATAAAGCTTTGTAAACTCCAGGTCCCTGGAATCCTCTTCAGACCTATTGTGTGGTGTAGGAAGGAGGTAATACCTATTTTTCTAACAAGCTTTCCAAGTGATAGCCTGCCTAATACTGTCCTCTCACCATAGTTTGGGGGATAGACTCTAAATTCTCTTGACTATCCCAGATTCCTTACCTTATGCTGATTTCTAGGTCGAATACTTTATATCTCTTAGGCCTACCCAGATACTACGTATTTTTCCAAGGACTAGCTCAAGTACCTCATGATTTCATTGCCAGTGCCATTCTGGCAATCCCCTCCCTCTTCACAAAGGTTTCCCCTTCCATGTCTGAGTACTATTTGGGCGGTGAGAGGCCAGAAGGCCCAACTCCAGTGAGGGACTGCTGTGTCTGGCTTTTCCATAGGCCATTGTTTCATGACTCTGAGGTTGTGAACATTGTTCCCATTTTAAATATGGAGTAAGTAAGGAACTTCAGTAAGGAACTTGACTGAGGTCTGTGGTCTGCACAGGGGTAAAGTACAGAGTGGGATCTCTGCCGGCATCATTCTTCTGCCTTTTCATTCCCTCTACTGTATGTTTCAGTCTTGTCTTTACCTTCTTAGCAAGATTTCTTTTGTAGTACAATAGAGAGACATTGTCTTACATTTTTAAAAAAACCTTTCACCTCCCTTGTATAATCCCATAGTAAAATCACCCAGTTATTGAAGAAGTGGCCGAGTGTCTTCTCATATTTCTTTTGTGAATTTCTGCCTAGCCAGATTCAAAAAGACAAACTGATGTTGGGGGAAGAATCATATTTTATTTATTCAACCCCTTTAATATTCCAAGAGAATTCCAGCCAACATATCTGTCCTCTTCTTTTTTTGCACTCAGTGAACCACAAAGTGTTAGCACGAACAGAAGCTTTATAAATTGTCTTGTCCAAGTCATTTATTTTAGAAGAACCAATTGAACCAACCTCAGAGAGGTTAAATTAACCTGTTCCAGGTCACATATCTCATTCATGACAAATTTGAGATTAAGGGCTGGGGTTATGGTTCAGCGGTAGAGCGCTCACCTAGCACTTGTGAGGTGCTGGGTTCGATCCTCAGCACCACATAAAAATAAAAAAATAAAAAAAAAAAGATGTCCACCTACAACAAAAAAATATATTTTTAAAAAATTTTGAGATTAGAGCCTAACTCTGAGTCACACCTATTGACTTGGGATTACAGGTGACTCTGTACTTAGCGACTCAACAGGCAAAATGCCTATTTCTGAATTTAGTCTACTAGAGTATAGACTTTTTTTGATACTGGAGATTGAACTCAGGGGCACTTAACCACTGAGCCACATCTCCAGTCCTTTTTTTATTTTGAGACAGGGTCTCCCTAAATTGCTAAGGCTGGCCTTAAACTTGTAATTCTCCTCCCTCAGCCTTCTTGGTTGCTGGGATCACAGGCATGCACCACTATGCCAGGCAGAGTACAGACTTTCTGAGGGAAAGGAGGGGTTTTTTTACTTTCAGGAGCAAAACCTGTCCTTTGAGCTAAGTATTATAAGTGTCTGTTGGCAGCCAGCCTCACTGCCTCAGTGATTGATTAAAGAGAGGACTGCCTGGCTAAATGATATTAAAGGCATCCGCTTGCTCCCTCCTAAGTGCTGAGTTCACCTCAGATGACTCTACACGCTGCCTGTTCTGCCATGATCCCACCCCCAGGTGTTTGACACACCTGTCAGCTTTGTGATCTTATGGAAGATAATCTTTTCCTATCTTCTAACCTCTTTCTAAAGTACAATTAAAACTCTCATTTTACCACTAAAGGTAACAAATACTGCTGTTACAACATGTTAGGGTGGGAAAAATGGATAAAGCAGAGTTGAAATTTGAACACTTATTTTATCATCTATATAAGATTAACAAATTCCTTTTTGACCACTTTTTAAATTATTATAGAACTACAGAAAATAATGAAGTTATTTAAAAATTTTTGCAAATTATGTCTTTATTTCCATAAAAACTCCAAGATTCTCATTCACTTGACTTATTCAACAAATATTTATTAAGCATCTGCTATGCCAAACACTGTCCCAGCTACTAAAGATTCAGTGGTGAATATAAGACAAAAATCAATGCTTCCATTTAAGTGGTAGAGACAGATAACAATAAATGAATGCATTATTATAAATGTTAAAAATACCATATTATGAAGAAAAACAAAGAATATGGGAGCTGGATAATGGAAGAGGGTGATGTTTTGGATCTGATGGGGAAATTAGAGGGAAAGTATCTCAGCAGTTTGGGTTGTGATAATAAAACCATAGAGTGAGCAACTTAAACTACAAATATTTATTTCTCACAGTCTAGATGCTGGAAGTCCAAGCCAGCATTGTTGGGTTCTGGTGAGGGTTCTTTTCCACAATGCCATATTCTTCTGGTTTTTTCCTCACATAGTAGAAGGAAAGTGAGAAAGCAAGCTCCTTTTTATAAGGGCACTAATCACACATTTCTGAGTTCTGCACCCTCATAATCATAATATGTTGGGGGTTGGAATTTCAGTATGTCAGCTTGAGGAGTCAAAAACATGCACTCTTTTGTTGAGAGGGCTGTCTGGGGAAGTGGCACTGAAGTAGGGATCTGAAGGAAAAAGTTCTAGACAGAAGAAATAGGATGAGATTAGTCCTGAAGCAAGAGGTGGGTGGGGCTGGGGTGCTGTCAGAGAGGGCCAGGGGCTCTCTGACAGTGGTGGGATGGACAGGTAGCCAGGCCCTCTGCAGCCTTATGTCTGGGATGGAATCTGGGTATGATTCTCTGAGAACAATGCTTGGTTTATAATGCAAAAGGTTGGAAGATAATAGAGGCCAAGAGTAGAAGCAATGAGACATCTTAGAGTCTTCCCAGAAAGATCAAACTTAATTCACATCTCAGTTATACGAAAAAATATTCTGTTGCTAGTCAAATAAGGCCCATCACTTAAGGAAAAAAATAACATCTGATCCTCAGACTTTCATACAAATGGGAGAAATTTGATTTTCTCATTCATCAAAAACATTTATTAAATGGGCTTAATTGAAAACTATGTCTCTCAGATATATTCAGTTGAAAAATTTTTCCTGATATTTGTACTAAAACATAAATATTAAATGAACATTATATGTCAGATCATCTGCTATGCTCTGTATTAGAATAAGAGAATGAAATGGCACTGAGTCTAACTCACAAAGAAATGATGGACAAGTACAGGACTAGAAGAATGCACAAACTGTGGAGGTAGGTCAGAGGATGGAGTGGCTTTGCAGAGTAGTGGACCTCTGAGATGGACCTTAAAAGAGAGGTGCTGTGAGGAGGCAAGAGCAGAGCATATGCAAAGAAACTGGCAGGAAACAGAATCAGTAATTACGCAATATTGCTGAGACCTCAGTACAAGTAGGAGAGCAGGTGAAGACTGCAGAGGTAGACAGAGCCAAAAGACAAGCTTTCAGATCTTGTATTTGGTGAGGTATTGGGTAATCTGCAAATTGTCCTATAATTTAAGATTATAGACAGTCCCCAGCTTCACAATTTTTTGACTTTAGGATGGTACAAAACTGATATGCATTCACTAAAAATTGTACTCTGAAATTTATATTTCGCTCTTTTCCAGAGCTAGTGATACTCTACAATATACAGGGTTGTTGGTGTTTTTATTTTATATTTTGCTTTGTGTTTTCCCATCCCATCATGTCTACAAAATACTCATCTCTGTGTGTGCATGAAATAGTCAACATTTTATTATAAAACAAAGCCTGTTTTATAGCCTTTGTTTTAGATGATAGTGCTCAACTGTAGGCTAATATAAGTATTCTGACACATTTAAGGAAGCAGAGACTAGGTGGTGATGTTTGGGAGATTAGGTGTATTATATGCATTTTTTGACTTGTGATATTTTCAATTTACAATAGGTTTATGGGAGGTAACCCCATGATTCCATTGTAAGTCAAGGAGCATATGTACATCAATATGTGAATCCATTTTCTTTTCTTCATCATAAACATAAAATATTAATTTTTGTGCCCATTCTTTCTAAATTACTTTATGAGTTTATAGATAATCATTAGTGTGTCTTTGCTTGCATGAATGTTGCAAAGAGTATGAGGTTCTCCATGGCTTTTAAAGAAGGCTTTTGCTGAATTAGCCGGACCTACAGGACCTCTTAGAATTCCCTGTTTACAATCTCTTGGGACTTCTTCATTTCAGATCTTGGAGCGGGTGTTTTAGATTTAATGAGTGTCAGATGTACATGTGAAGTGTTTCAGAGACTGGGTAGTTGGTAATCTCCATAGAGGGACTGATGTGATTTCTTGATCTATTTTTCCTAAGGTTTTGGTGCAATAGTTACCTAAAAAGTATCCTTTTGAATAAAGATCTGAAATGGACCTCAAAGGCTGTATTTGTTCATTTGTAAGCATTTATCGGTGACCTGCATTATGTATAATCGTATACAACCCACTGGGGACACAAAAATGAATTAATATAAAATTCTTTCTTTTAAGGGGTTTACTGTAATTAATGACTTCTTACAATACTTATAGTTAATCACAATTATAACACTTTAGTGTATTTCCAAAACGTTTTTCATTCAATAGTTACAAAGGTTTTATCATATTTCATTAAAGATTTTGAGTTCTTTAATTGTGCATAAGTTCAGCCTCATGGAAAACTGAATTTATTTTTCTAACATACTGACTAATGACGGGGGAAAAATCAGAAGAAAAGTACCAATTCATGGTTCACAACTTGAGAATCTGCATTGAACAGCTGCATTGTAACACTTACCCTTTTTGTTCACATGAAGTTGCTCTCTGGGATCCTCAGAAAATTGTGGTCACCCAAGGGTTCTTCAGATGTCACCAGGGCAACAACAAAGTAACACACATGAAGTAGGCCCTCTGTGGCATTCTTTATGAAAAGCACTGAATTAAATTATTGCATAACAAAATCATCTGCATATGAAAGGCAGTGGACTGTTAGAGAACCCAAGTGAAGACAATGCAGAGTTTGATTCCTACCTCCACTCACAACTCACTGGCACCCTTAGAAATCTTGCTGTGACCTAAGTCCCCTATTTGGAATGTGGGAAATATTAATACTGTACTTTTGACCTCAAGGGAATTACGAGCAAACTTAGGGAGATTATTGTGATGGTTAGAGACAAACTCCCATCTATTCATTTTAACTCTTTTTTGGTTAGCCTCTCAAAAAGATAAATGAATTTCCCCATTGCTCCCCACCAAAGGAGTTCCTAAAAAACTGACAATAGCTACCATTGATCCAGTCCTTACTATGTGCCATGGAGCTGCTAAGCACTACATGGGCATTATTTTATCTCATCCTACTTGCCTGTAGGGTCAGTACTATTAATATCTCCATTTTATAATGAGGACATTTAGACTTTAGAATATGTGATTCTTGGTCCAGGTTCTCAAAGTGAAGGAGTATTCTGACACTAAGATTAGAACTAGGTGATCTATCTCATGAGGCCTCAAACCTCTTATACATATTAAGGAAACTACTTCATACCACAGTCTCTATCACCATTATACTACGTGGCTCCCACTTCATCTAGAAACTGTAAATAGAAATCTTTATTATAGAATAGGCAATTTCTACAGAACCCAAAGGAGAGACAGCCTATGAAAAATAGATAGCATGTGATATTTTAGGCATGACTAGACCAAAATAAGACAGATTTCTAAATATACAGAAATATTTACATCCAAGTGATACTAGTGGGCCACCCACTTATTCCAGTAATGTTTGAAGTTCCTCTCTGAAAATTGCCAGCTTTTGACCTGCACAAGAACACAAGTGTCACTCCTTTCTGGTCAGATTTCAATTTTAGATTCCAGAAGAAGATCAATCACCTTCTCTTCACCAGGTTCAACCATGAAAGTCTTAATTATTTTAAAGCAAGTTGATTCTCAAAGTACAGAAATTAGTACCATTACTATGTATTTGAAAGGACCAATTTCCCTCTCCTTTTAAATTTTATTTAAAATGATAAAAAATAACAGGATAATTATAACAACCACTTGTAGATAATCATTACACACTTCTAAATTGTATTCAAAAGAGTATTCTGAATGCATTTCAAGCAGGCCAGCATATTTGAAATAAATGATATCCCAAGAGAATGCCTTTAATGGAGAAAGCAAATATATAGCTATTATATGTGTTTTTAAAATGGTAATACTGCTTTAAAATCAGGTATCTGTCAGGCATGGTGGCTCCTACCAGTAATCCCATAGGCTTAGGAGGCTGAGGCAGGAAGATTGAGAGTTCAAAGCCAGCCTCAGCAAAAGCGAGGTGCTAAGCAAATCAATGAGATCGTGTCTCTAAATAAAATACAAAATAGGGCTGGGGGCTGAATGCCCCTGAGTTCAATTCCTGGTACCAAAAAAAAAAAAAAAATCACATATCTACTATGATGCTCTAAGATAAAAGCACTAATTGTGGATAAATACACAGCTATTGTTTTTCCAAAGAATATTGTAATAACTATAGCTTTTTTTTTTTGCTGTCAGGCATGCATATCATTGAATTTAATTCTTAAAACAATCCTAATAGGTCATCATTACACTAATTTTCAATATAATCCAACCAAAGTTCGTTGAGGCTTGGAAATCTGAGCAAAATCTCGTAACTAAGACTGTCTTCCGTTGAGATGTATGCATTTAACCACAAAACATCAAGGTGGAAGGGCAGTAATGCTTTGCACTTAAATGAAGAATAAATATATAAAATAAATTATAAACACTCAATAAATTGAGTTTGAATGGACTACTAAAACTCAGAAGACTGATGTATAGTTATCCTTCTCTATATCCTCCTATTTTACATCTGTGGATCAAAAATATTCAAAAATTTTTCCAGAAAATTCCCAAAATCAAAATTTGAATTTGCTGCTCATTGAGCACTACACTGAATCCACAAGAATGAAGTGATGTGTAGGCATTCCTGATGTAGCTTCCTGCATTTCACAGCCACTCCATCTTTTCAGCACATGTTGCTTTCGCATTGTTGGCCTCTATACTTAGCCTGTGATGATTTAGTCTAAAAATGCACATTTTTTCCCTTTATCATTATTCATCACCCAATATAGTAAAACAACTGTTTACATAGCATTACATTATATTAGGTACTCTAAATCATCTAGAGAGGATTTAAAGTATAGGAAGAGATGTGCAGAGGTTCTATGCTAATTACCATTTTATATTATAAGGGACTTGAGTTTGCTTGGGTATGGTATCTAAGGAGTTCTGAAACCAACTCTCAGATACCAAGGGATGTTCATATTCTTAATGAATAGAATCAATTATGTGAAAACACTTGGACAAAATTATGTTATTCTCAAATTATAATAAAGAGGGATCACTCTGAGGTGCTTTTTCAATGTACATAATTTGTACACACCCATGAGAAAGGGAAATTTAGCAGCTTGGGGTCCATAAGCCTGCATTTTGAAACTTTTACAAGGAAACTGTGAGGCAGGTGATCTATAAACCCCACTTTGAAAACACTATTCTATTATAAAACAGATGCTCTCAACATGTTTTCCTCTCCTTTCCCTAAATGTCTGAGTACAGGAAGAAAACCAAACACAATAGCTTAAACCAAGGAACTCAGCACATAGGATATTATGTCTGGTTTACATTACCTAATTGAAATATACCAAAATGAAATTTCATTTCAAATTTAACTTCTTACTTTGATAGCCTCTTCATAAAGCTTCAGTGTACTGATGTGGTATTTAAATAAAGAAAATTCTCACAGAAAGCTCTGGTTGATAAATCTCCTCAGGATGCTCTCAGCAAAGGGAACAGCCAGAGTAATGCCAGGTGGGGATGAGGGGGATTTCCTGTTTATTTGTGTTACCTATTTAAAATGGTTTTGTACATCCTGTGATTTTTGCAGTTGTTCTGAAAGGAAGCTCTTATATTTAACTCCATTGAAACGTAGTGCTTGTGTTTTTGAAGGAGGTGAGATGGATATAAATCTCCTTTGTACTTTTCATCAGTTGATGGATTATATATTCTTTCAGCTTCATTTTTCTGTTTCTCAGTAACAATGTTAGGCTTCAACTGAGGGTGACTTTCTGAGGTTCATAAGTTATGTATCAGACAGTTATTTCAAGAGGCAGTGTTTGTATTTTGTACCTTTTCCTCCCTTTTTCCTCTTTCCCTCTCCTTTTGTGTTTAACATTTGGATAATTTAATTCAATCCATAAGGAGATCAAGGAAAGGGGGTAAAAATAAATTCTTCAAAGTACCTCAGATACAAAGATTTAATGAAGAAAGTGATTCAAAATCCTAGATCATATTAAGACTTTATATAGATTTGAATTTTTAAAATTTTATTTCTTCTCTACAAAGAATAATCAGCAATTGTCTGAAGACAGAACTGTTTGCTAATGACAGAACTCAGAGTACCAAGGAAAGACCCTCATCCTCTTATCTTTTGGAGCTACTGAGGCTTGTTCTATGAGCCAATTTTGGGTTTGATGACAGGGGTGGGGAGGATGGGGGGCATATAAGAGCATCCTTTATTCAGCATCAGTAGGAAGTAGTGTTGGTTGCACTAAAAGCAAAGTTGTATCAATAAGGTTTAGAAAAAGAATGATGAGCCTATATAAGACTTGAGCACACTAAGAAACTTTGATGCATAGATTCAGAATGCTTTGCATTTATAGGGAGAGTTGAGGGGGAGATAGAGAGAGAGAAAACACTCTTTTAATAAACAAAAAGGAAAAATCTGAGTAAGTGGTAGTAAAAAACAGATTTCAGGGTCTATCAACACAGGGCCCATAGAAACAATCATTGCATAGCTTGGAGGAGCTGCACCCATGTTCAGAAGAGAAGGTTTTAGGGATAATGTCCCCTAGTTAATATTGAGTAAAAAAAATAGAAAGTAATAAGGACCCCTGAAGAATTTACATTTTAAAACTTTTTTGTGAACAAATTGTGGAGGATTTCTTTTTAATAGAAAAATAATCATAACTATCTTGACTCTGAAACTCAAACTCTAATACTCTCTTCAATATCAGTTTTTGATCTTGTATTTGATGGAGTAAGATCATAAGCATTCACACTCACAAAATCTATTTAGAACTTTTAAGTCTGTGTAAAATAATCCAGTTTCTAAGTTAGGTATCAGTCTTTACCCTGAGCATAAGGCACTTTGTTACATAGGACTTGAGGAATGCCTCCAGCTGGGGAAATGCCACTTAATAGATTTAGACAGATGGATTTTGATGAGCATCTGCACTGTTCACACCCCTTTAACAAATGTTTTAGAATATTCTCAAGTAACATGCTTAACTTGAAAACAAATATGGATTTGCTTACTTTTGAGCAAATAATAATGATTATTATCATTAGTAGAATATAAAAATATCTTTTCTGTTTTTTTATCTTAGAGTGCTAAGTTCATATGCATATTGTATCTCTAGACCTTTTGCTGCCTTACACATACAGATAAAATGCACTTTGAATTTAAAACCAGGATTTAGCAGAAAATTATTTCAGTTGTTGTGAAATATTGCACTTTTTTTTTTTTTAATCTCCTCTTGCCTCAAACCAGTGATCATCCCTGTGGATATAACCACATGAAATTCCCAAGAGGAATGCAAGATCCTGTTACAATGTACTCTTATTATTTGACACTGTGGATTCAGACCAAAAGGGAGTAATACTAGGCTAGGAATCAGATTGGCCCAAGGAGCAAGATGGCATTTCCTACCGGAGCCATTTGGTGGAGTCTAGATCTCTTCCCGAGTATGAGGCATATCTCTGCCCATATTTTTGTCCCCACAGTTTATTTTTATCCTGGATTAAGTTAATTGAAGGCCAGAGAATAAAGTTTTAGTATAGGAGAACAAGAAAACAAGAGATTGAAGATACTGTTTTGAGGTGGTATAATTAGAACATAAATACAAGTATTAATGTATTCAGTGCCTCTTTTGGGCAATGCACTTTGCTGAGTTCTGTGAGAATGGCTGAGAAAACAAGAATTATTCATCAACTTTGACCTTGCCCTGGGGGACAGATTTCTCTTATTAAGACAAAGTGCAAATTGAATTATTTAATGACAGTTCCAAAATGATGTAGAGGAGAAGAAGGGAGGGCATCAGGGATCCTGACAGCATCTGTAGGATTGGAGAACTCTTCCTCGAGGAATGGCACTTGAGCTAAGTTCTCAAGTGCTATAAAATCCTTAGAAAAGTCTAAAAGGAGCATACAAGACAGTGGTGGAATAGCATGGGCAAGGACTCAGAATCAGGGCATTCCTGGGTCACAGGGGTTGGAAGGCAGTGTGTTAATGGATGTCATGAACATAAGAGTGCCCAACCCTAATGAGAACCTCTTCACTTCATGTATGTTGGACTCCACATTTTGGCTCTAGTTGGTGTTACTTGTTTTCTGGTTGGAAAAGCAAAAACAAAAGCATGAGACTTCAAATATCTTTTCTTATTCTGGCCAAGTTCTTACCTGTGTCTGCACCTCCATCTCAAAGCTTCTAAAAAATTCTTTTGTGTTTTGTAAGAAAATCATATGATTATCTGTTTATAATGGCCTGGTCACTTTAACTGATTTAATGTCTGTTGAAATCTTATTTAGGTTGTATATTTTTTTTTCAAAAACAAACTATTCATTCGAATTCATAGGAATGTGAACTGAATCATATGAACATAGCATGTATTCATTTAGGTTTCGAAAATAGTAGTCTTTTTAACTTCTGCAAGGCCTGGTTTAAAAAGAGGAAAATAAATCAAGTCTTACATACCAAAATAGAAGACTTTCCAGATTCTACTTCTCAATAACTGAATGACATTTTACAGCTTTTATGTAACATCTGCACATTCGACAGCTGTTAGGTCATTCCTGCAACTCCAGCATTTGTTCATACTTTCAGATGTTCAACATTTTTATGAGCAGATGTAAGTTTTCAAGTTTTATTTGAAGAAAACATGCCTTTCCAGTTGCAAAATATAATTTCTGGTTCATTTGTTAGGAAATGAAAATATCGGATACATTTTTAAATGTATTTATGGTGATTTAAATTCTCATCCAAACTATGTGGAGAATGGGATAAACAACAGTAAGAACAGAGGGCTCCTTTAGCTGGTAGGACAAGATTTTAGAGATTACATTGTTTTGAAGTCTTATGTTACTAAGACTTTGGACTGTTTATTTGTACATGGTGTATATTATGAGGAAATATAAGCCAATTTTATGTGATTGTCATCACCAGATTTGAAACGTTATGTAAGTGAAAATATTAGATATAATGATGAGTAGTTATATAAAATTTATAAATGAAGTCAATTTGGATATGATATGTAATATTTATTAGTTATGTACATGCTAATCTCAATGTTCTGATTAATGAATAGTGAATTGATAGTATCTGCAGAATGCCTACTTTATTCAGAACATTCTTTTGCTCACAAGTCATAGCAGAATAAAAAAATAGAAGATGAATTATTTGTTTTGAAATGAGATAAAAATTTAATGCAATGCACAAAATGTGCATCCCTGATGATGCTTGAAAGTGACAAAAATTACCAAAAATTGCAAGCAAATGTTCTATAAACTGGGTTTATAAATACTGAACAAATAGAGAAGAAAAATTACTATCAGCAAGAATTGCTTAAGAATGCCTTTCAGAGGAGAAAATTTGAGGTTTGCCTGGAGAGGAGAGTAAGCCATATGGGCTGATATTCAGTGATGAGGTCTAGAACATAGGAAAGGCCATTTCTTTAGTGCTACCACCTCCTGGCTGTGTGGCTTTAGGCAAGATGCTTCACCACTCCAACTCAGATTTCCCATCTGTAAAATGGGAATAATAATCTTTTTAAAGTGAGTATTAAATAAGATAATATATGCAAGATAGTAGTAATGGTATTGAATAAGTGCTTAAAATGTTAGTTTTTAATACCTATTTATCATTATTCCATTAATAGAAATTATTGAAATCAGGGGTTTTAGGTATCAAGAAAGCTGTACACAGAAGTACAGAGGGAGCAAATAGCCTGACTCTATTTAGTCAGTTTTACACAACAGAAATGTTCTTTAAGATAAAGAATACTTAATGGTTTCCATAAAGTACTTTGTGTGACTTTTAATTGTCCCTAAAATCTGGAGATGGGTCATATTCATACAGAATTATAAATATGAATAGCCCATAGCTAACCTTTACTGTTCACTCATATACATGAATCAGGGTTTGACAACTTTGCTATGGTTTTAAGGTGACCCTACCCCCAAATCCATATGTTAAAGACTTGGTCCCCAGCCTGTGGTGCTATTGGAAGTTGGTGGAACTTTTAAGAGGGAGGGCCTAGAGGAAAGAATTTAGGTCACGAGGGTCATCCCCTTGAAGGGAATATGGGGACCTCAGTGCCATCCTCTCTTTTTGCTTACTGGCTGCCACGAGGTGAACAGGCTTTTTCCACCACGTGCTTCTGCCCTGGCAAAATGCTTCACCGCAGGCTCAAAATCAACAGGTCCAGCTAACTATGGACTGAAACCTCCAAAACAATGAGCCAACATAAACCTTTATTCCTTATAAGTTTAAATTCTCAATCAGTTACCTCATTTTATTACTGTAAACATTTGTTACTATAACACAAATTTACTGAAAATTTGTTAATCCAGTTTTTCATTTAGAATAGTATGTATGGCAAGTTGATTGTTTTGTTAATCATTAAGAAAAATCTATGGGCAGAAATGTAATTTAGAGAACTATACATAAAATACATAGTATAAGGATATTTGGAGAGTTTTCAAATTCTGGAAAAATCATGAGTAGGGCCAGGAGAAAAGCATTAAACATGGAGATCATATTCAGAGGAATGTCACAAGGGTATGTTCCATGCCTTTTTTTCATACTAGTTAGCTAATCCCTATACCACTCCTTAATGCCTTGATATCACAAGCACTTAGAATCCTGGTCCATGGCCTCTAGAGGGGGAAGAAGGGTCCTAATCCTAAACCAGACAGCCCTCAGCTCCTGGTTCAAGGCACTTCATAGGCCAGACTCTTTTCACATGTAACATAGGTAGGGACTAAAAGCCAAACAAACAAAAAAGCCAACATTTGTAAAAATCACAAAATATTCCATAAAAAATACTTAACAATCTCCATAAAGTACTTTGTGTGACTTTTAACTGCCCTAAAATCTGGAGATGGGTCATATTCATCCATAATTCATATTCATCCAGAACGGCCCATAGCTAACCGTTAATATTCACTTGTATACATGAGTCAGGATGTGACAACTTTGCGATTATTACTCTTTAATTTTAGCAGCAAATTTGATAACCATGTTGTTCTGCTTCAAAGCTTTATTAGTGTGCTCTGTGATTAGCACTTCCTATATACAAATTCATTTAATATTTATTGGACACTAATGTTAACCAGTTTACTGAAGAAGGAGCTGAAGTGGAATGAAGTAAAATATTTTATCTAAGTTCAGGCAGGAGGCAAGCACCAAAGCAAGACTTTGAACTGGAATGATCTGATTCCTCCAAACCTGGGTTCTGACTCATTGAACTATATAGTCTCATTTACATCAGAAATACAGTAAGGAGTACACAAGTACACAGTACATCGTTGTAGGGGTTTTATTAAGTTATTTTTTACAGACTTATAAATATTGAGCTATGGAACTAAGGGTGATCTTCAAGTCCAACCCTTATTCTTTATGTCCTGATTGAGGGCCACAGATGGTAAAAGTTTGCCCACCGTGACAGTGGTCTGGATTACAGAGAGGTAGCAGGTATCCAGGTATCCTAATTCAGTGCTCTTCCCATTCCACAGTGCTGCCTCTGTAGCTTTACAGGAGATAATTTATCTTATTGTTAAACCCACATCATTAAAAAAACTTATTGAGACAAAAATCACATAAAATGCACCCTTATAAAATGTATGCTTTGGTGGTTTTTAGTATATTCACAAAATTGTGCACCTATCACCACTAATTCCAGAGTATTTCATCACACTAAAAAGAAACCTAGATCCAAAGGTATATTTCTGATAGGGGGAACCATAGGGATGTCCAGAGTCTGCCTGAAGGGAGTAAGAGGTTAGGTTGGAAAGGAAGGGAGAAGATAGAATGCAAAAACCCCAGAAGTAAATGTGGGGTCTTAAATGGCAATCTGATGGAACTCATGATTCCATGGGGAGAATGTTACCTAGGACTTCCAGCTGATAGCTTTCTTTTTATTATGAGATTTTGGTCTTTCTACTTTTCAGTGTTTAAAATGTCAGTTCTGTTAATGAAATGATGATACTGTTGTTGAATGCTTTGATTTAGCAAAATCAAAATGTAAACTCTAGTTTTGCTCCAAAACTTTGTTTTGAAATTATTCCCAGTCCGTAAAAATCCCGAAGTCTAGGATCCTCTGTCCTAAATTACACTGATTCTGAAGTTTATAAACATTGGTTCATTTAATTATGAAGGTATCACTAAGAATTTCTCATTGCAATTGCTGTTAATAGATGATGACTTTGCCATCAGGGATTTTTAAGGACTTTCTCCTGTTAAGGTAACCAAAGACATATCTGTATGCATACAAAATGTGAAGTCTGATACACACAAATTCACAGTTGTACTATCTAATTTTAACTAGCAACCTCTATTGAAATAGATAGACTAGATGCTTAGATCAGATCACACTGACATTCCCGCAAATCCTTTTTAGTTCAGTGGAAGGATTTGGCAAATTAGATGAAAAGGAAAGCAAGGTATTGCCAGGGACCATCATGTACAGAATTAAGTTTCTCTAATTTTTATTTCACATTTGTGTTCCAAAGACAGCTGTCCAAGGGGAGCTATGTTTTAACTAGAGTAAGCTCATTTTAATTTATATCAGTGAAGATTAGCATATTCTGTTCCTTGACACAATATTTTAGAAAGTGCTTTGTGTTGTTTCTTCTCAAGGATGTTAGGGAGTATGCACATTATCCAGACCTTATGCAAACATCTATAACTCCATGAAAAGGTGTGCTCTCCTAAATTTTATTCAAAGTGTCTTCTCATGCTGAAACACCCCTCAGTTTTCCTCAGATGTGTACTCCTTCTCTTCTAAATAAATGTCTGTGCCTATATTACAAAAAAGAAAAAAAATTTGTGCACCATTTGTTTTAGTGCTATCTCCACTTATATTCTACACAGAGTATGTTACGAGATACTGTGATTATAAAAGGCATAACTTCTGGTCTCAAGTTTGATTTCTACATATTAAGTAAATGGGAATAAAGCATCAGTGTAAATTAGTAACAGGGAAGGACACCAATGCTGGTATCCTAATGAATCTGGGTTTGAATTCTGGCTCTACCACTTAATTTTCTTATCCTCTATTTGTCTGTGGCATAGGGATACAAATGCTGATTTTATTAGGTGCTTGGTTGTTATAAGAATAAAATGAGAAACTACATTCATTCACTTATCAAATGTTTTTATATATATTTATATATATGTGTAAGTTATATGTATACGTTAAGTAGATATATATATATATATCTACTTAACAAAGATCCTGAACTTTAGTGAGTGCTTAATTCAGTTGCAATTATTTCAGCTTTCATTCCTTGTCTTGAGAACTTCAGATAACTGGCCTTCTGCCATAATACCTTATACTATGGTCCCTGTTGTGGTAAATGTCTAAATAGTTTTCCCTTGCCCATGACATTCCTACCACCATGGGCTGGAATTATATTCCAAATCACTACTGGTGCCTGGGAATAAAACTGTTGACACTTGTCTATTGTCCTTGAGTTAGTCATCATTGCATTTTGCCCACCTCAGAGTTTCTCTGATGCTATAGTCTCTGTTGGTCTCATGGGTATCTGCCCAGTTCTTATCTCTCAGATTGGGCATATCCCATGATTAGATTTTCCCTCATCCCATTCTCTAAAAATGGTTCTTTCTCCAGATACCAGTCCCTACCAGTGTTCCTCATACTGTCATGAATGACTCTGCCACACCTAACTCTCAGGGTTGATACCTGAGAGTCCACCTAGCTTATGGGTAGAAAATCCAGATGGCATGTAGCCACAGCCTTGTGCATTATGCAGATGGATGGCAAAGGATTAAAGTATATAACTATAGTTTCAAAAATATTGTTATAGAAAATAAAGAGATTGGCCCAAAGAAAGCATAAGAGTATTTCAGGGGATACGGAATGATACTATGAATGTTTGGGGGAAAGAGAATGAGTTGTTTTGCCAGGCAAAAGTGAAAGTTTTCAATTAAGGTCAAGTAAATATGAAGTCAGTCAGTTTAGGACAGTTTAATGATTGTCCTAGAGTAAGAAGACATGCATTAACAACTTGGCTTTGCCACTTATTAGCAGTGTGATTTTGGTCATTTCTACTCTCTAAAAATTTCAGTTATTACTAATACAATAAAGAAGAGGAGTGTAACTGTGCTACATAACAGCTGAAAAATATAAGCTCGGGGTTCTGTGCAAGTCCAAGGTTAGAGAAAGGTAAAGGTTGAACAAGTAGGTTGTGAATTGCTCTTCAGAAGAGGTGACTCTCAAGATAAATTTTTAACTGAAAGTAGAAATTCATCAGAAGATGGAGTGGAGGGAAAATGCTCTGGCAAGGGTCAGCAACAGGTACAGAGAGATTTAAGCATGAAGGTATAGCAAGCTGAAAGCAAAGGGTCTAGGATTCCTGACCCCAAATCATCCTGGAGGATGTGCAAATGGAACTATTAAGTGGGGCTAGTGCCTTCTACTTATTGGGTTCAATTGAATTTTTACTAATAAAGCAAGCATTTTTTCATGTTACATAGACATGAAATTTCCCAATGGAGTAGTACTTGTCATTCTAAGTACCCTGTTTTTCTAGGAATAAATATCCCACCAATACACTCATGACAAATTAAAAAGAAAAAATTTCAAAAACAACATTTAAAGTCACATTTATTCTTACTGGATGCTTGTCTGTATGTTCCCAGATAACCTACAGTGTTTTAAAAATACCTAACAGCAAATTTGGTCACTTACAAAGAGATTAAATGCAAATTATGAGCTTATGTTCAGAACTTTAGTTTTACTAAGTTGGATCTAAACATTTGGAACTCACTATAATTGGCTTAGAATTGTTGTTACCTAGGAAGAATGTTATTGCTTAGGAATAAACTTTGAGCAGAGCCCTGTTAAATCTGGCTCAACAAATATATCACTCCTTATGGAATTTTTGTTGTTTATCATTACATGTTTTGTTGTTACTTTGATCTGAAAGAGAGGTTCCAAAATAAAATAGTCTCTGAATCCAACAACAGGTATTCACGTACTTATCCAGCAGAGCTTTTTGTTTGTTTTGATTGGCAGAGGGAAACCATGTTGCCACATGTCTGCTCAAATAAATTAACATTACCATCTAAACTGACTCATTTGGAAAGAGCAAGATCACATAGCTGAAAGTATGTGAATATCAGGAAGCATTCATGCACAAAACATTGAGAAGTGACGGATTTCTTATTTTTTTCTCTTTTCAATGATGCCATCTCTTAACCTTGACCTGCCATTCTTAGTCGAGAACAAAGGCTTAAGTTTAGACATGGAAAACGAGAGAATGGCACAGGCTGTAGTGAAGAGTCAGAGAAAGAGGGGAGGAGCAGAAAAAGCATGTTTTAGTTTCTCAAGATAGGAATTTGGGCACAAAATGCCCCTGACAAGGGAATTTCAACTTGAAAGAATATCTTCCCCAGCTAGGTGGCATCTAGAACCTAGAATTTGTATTCAGAAAAAGAAAAAAGGAACATCGTGTTTTCTCCTTAGGACGAAATGGGTTGTTCTCTTTAATAAATGCCTAAACTTTAATATGGAACTTTGTATTTTACCATCAAATTAAAAGAAACCATAAGATAAATATTAAAAATGCTTTGTTGTTAGAAGTTATTATAGCTTTTATATGTATACACATATATTGTATTTGTATAATATGTTATAAAGCAAAACATGGATATTTCATGCAATGTTTCAAGCATAACTTTTTAAAGAAAACAAAAAGCATTTATTCTGATAAGATTTGCATATTCAGTAGTGAACAAATTGTGTATTTTTTTTTTCCCTCATAGTAAGAGCATTAATTGTTTTTTAGATAATGAAAGAATCACATGATTTTTCCTTCAATATAGAACTTTACAAGATAATTCACATGCAAGAAAAGCACAGTATAAACAGTATTTCTCCCCTATCAAGTTGCTTTCCACTGATGTTGAAACCAGGACTTGGCCCTGTCTTTGGCCTCATCTCCTGTCATGGCTTCCTGCTTTGTGCTCTTGAAACTCTCAGACTTTCTACTTTCATCTCTGTATTCCAGAACCAGAAAGGAGTCTACTAAGGTTTTTTGTTGTTGTTGTTTTGTTTTACTAATGAAAAGAAAAAATAATAAATTTAGATTAGAAGTGATGAAACATGAAAATAAGAAATGAGATTGTAAGTAATATTTATAGTTTAAAAAGCACTTTCATTTTTTGCCTTAATTCTCAAAATCATGGTATGAAGTAGGCTTTTCCTATGTCCATTTTATAAATAAGGAAATAGAAGCACATGGAAGTTAAGTAAGCTGCCCAAGAGTCACTGAGCTGGGATTGGCACCCATTTCTACTACATCTTGCTACCCTGAAAAGTCTGAATACACAATGAGTTGAAGGTGAGAAGATTACATCTAATACATTGAATTTTATTCAAGGTGAAATAAGAAAGCAGTCTATTTTCAGAAAGGTCAGAATATTAATCACACTTCATGAGTGCTCATATTCATTTGGCTTGTTATTCTTTATAATGAAAGAACTAGCAATGCAAGTTTAATATCATAGGAGAATCGGCAGTATTTTATTAATCTATGCTACTACATTACCTTCAATGGTGTAAGGATTGCTATTTATCAGTTTGTGCAGTGAACTGAATTACAGCCTGGAGATGTATAATTTTCACTTACTGAAAAAGAGGCAGGGAGGTGCAAAACATTCTATTGTAATCATGGGAATATATATTTTAAAATATATTTCTCTTTTGCAATCTCATGATTTCCTTTCTTACAATCTTATCTTTAACTGATATATACCTGGAAGAACCACCAGCATCTTCATTAGTGAAGGAGAAATTAAAACCACCAACACATCTGAGAAGGTGTCAGCAACATTGTCTCCGAAGAACTAAATGAGCAATAGCTGCCTGCTACCTAGACCTGTGGTTGGAAAGAGCAACTGCAGGGTTGGGAGTGTAGCTGGGTGGTAGAACACTTGCCTACCATGCATAAGGCCCTGGTTTCAACTTCCCAACACTAAAAAAAGAAAAAGACAAAAGCACCCCACTCAGTGTGATCACACATTCCCAACTTTCCAGAGCCTGGGAAGCAGAAGATTTCCAAGTCTAGATTTTCTCTCTAGATGCATCCCCTGCCACCCCTTAGGGGAGCAAAATGTCACCAGGCTGTATATAAGACTATTTTAAAAATGAATCAAGTAGATCATTTATAATACTTGTTAATTTCTAGAAATGGGCTTCTGTGTGAAAGAAAAACATGTAGGAACAGGCTGTTCAAGACTTTAGAACATGTATTGTCCCCATCCTCAATACCCTTCTTGAAGGGAAACATTTTACTCAAAAGAGACTCTCCCTTTCATTCCTAGTTTAGAATATTAATATCTACTTGCAGCTGTCTTCTCTACTATTTGCAGACTCTTAAGAAATACTGTAAATTATAAAGAAACACTGTCAAATATCCTGAGTGGGAATAAGAAATCCTAAACGCAGTGTGGTTGTTACAGATTCACATAGTTCACCCATCAGTGCTTTTTATGGTAATTTATTCAGTGAACTTGGATGAAATGACAACTGAATATGACTTCTCTCCTGTTCTTCTCTTTGCCCACCATCCACTTTAGGGGCTCACCCTGGGCTTTGTAAATGTAGACATTACACTAGCTTCTCTCCACTTTGTTTTGACCTTGACCTACATCCTGCAATAGTGTTTAGACAGGTGACTACTCAAGCTGACTCACAACTTCAGTTTTCACTCTCACCTGAAGACTCCAAGTTTCCTACCTCCAGCAATTCTGGGCTCCCGATGCATACCTTGAACCTACAACTCTCTAATTTTTCATCTCAGGCTCTTTAAGAGTTCAGAGAAGGAAGAGTGAATGCATCACTGGAGCAGGTATCATGGAGGAGGCAGGGCTTAAACTCATTGTAGCATTAGGTTCTTCTTTATGAAAACTGTCCAGTTAGAGCTTTTATATTAAGAAAATGTATTTAATTATTGGACTTCAGTGTCATGCCTAATATGCATCCACTGTTTCTCATTAAATCTAAATTGCTTATCTGAGATTAGTATTAAGTCTACAGAAAACTGTGCTGTTTGGAAATCACAGATTAATTACTTCATGAAAGAGCCTGGTAAGAAGCAAAGTGACCCACAGGTCATCTGGGCCCTTGCCCACCTCAGTGCTAGGAAAAGACTCACAGCACACTCACTGGGGGCACAGGAAAGTACCATATGGGAGGAAATGGGTGTTCCCATGAGACAAATCATGTTTTGCCAAAACATTTAATTGAAAACTAGAAAAACGGGGCATTAATTGGGTTTCAAGCTTAGCTCCTTTAAGAAAGGCCATTATGCGTATTGACAGACGCTTGTCAGCACTTTAAAAATACTATAAGCCTTCTTCTTATGTTCATTCTTGGCATGTGACTCCAACATTGTGTCCTGTTGTATTTTCACCATGAACTGTCTGTGTATCATTTATCTGCAGGAACATTTGGAAAAAAAATTAAGAAATCAACAAATAATTGGGAAACAGACTAATTCTAGAATTACAGAGATGGTCATTGTCCGAGGAGATGGCTGGGATTTAATGCTCTTCCTTCAGAGACTCTATGGTGGTTTGTGCCAGTTCTCCTGAAGCAAATGCTACTGTAAAGCTCCATGTGGGAGGGAGCTTCATTTGGAGAGTGCTATTGTCTCTTCAAATATAGTACCTTTGTGTTGAGGGCCACAGAATCCAACACCAAAATAGAACAATGGGATTCTTCCCAGAAAACTTTTGTAAATAGCCATCCCTTTGATAAAAATTGATTAATAAGAAGATTCCACAATTGCTTTTTTACCAGTAATTGTTTAGAATGTTTGATTATAAATGTGGTAGGTTTGTGATTAAGAAGATCCATATTTTTATGTGTGCTTCTCCAACGTGAGAGGTGTAGGGTAAGCACAGAAGGATTAACATAAAACTAGACATTACTAGTTCCTGGGTCTACCTTCAAGATGCAGATGAGGGAGAATGTATGACAATCTTCTTTTTTAAATAAGTATATTATTTTATTTTTCAACATTTATTTTTATTTAAAATTTTTTTCATACATATATAGAGGTTAATAATGTGTGTCTCATTCTACCATCCTTCCCATCCCCACCACCCCACCCCTCCCCTCACTCCCCTCTGCACAATCCAAAGTTCCTTTATTCTTCCTTACCCACCCTCCACTATGGATCATCATCCATTTATCAGAGAAAACATTTGGTTTTCTGATTTTGGGGATTGGCTTGTTTCACTTAGCATAAGATTCTCTAGTTCCATTTACCTGAAAATGCCATAATTTCATTCTTCTTTAAGGCTGAGTAATAGTCCACTGTGTATATATACCACATTTTCTTTGTCCGTGCATCTGTTGAAGAGCATCTACGTTGGTTCCATAGTTTAGCTATTGTGAATTGAGCTTCTATAAACATTGACATGGCTGCATCACTGTAGTATGCTGATTTGAAGTCCTTTGGGTATAAACTGAGGAGTGGGATAGCTGGGTCAAATGGTGGTTCCATTCCAAGTTTTCTGAGGAATCTCCATACTGCTTTCCAAAGAGGTTGCACTAGTTTGCAGTCCCACAAACAATGTATGAGTGTGCCTTTTCCCCCACATCCTCACCAACACTTACTGTTGCTTGTATTTTTGATAATTGCCATTCTGACTGGAGTGAGATGAAATCTTAGTTTTGATTTGCATTTCTCTAATTGCAAGAGATGATGAACATTTTTTCATATGCTTATTGATTGATTGTGTTTCTTCTGTAAAATGTCTGTTCAATTCCTTAGCCCATTTACTGATTGGGTTATTTGGTTGTTTTTGGTGTTGAGTTTTTTGTTCATTATATATCCTGGAGATTAGTACTCTATCTGACATGTGTGTGGTAAAGATTTTTTCCCATTCTGTAGGCTCTCTCTTCACCTTATTGATTGTTTCCTTTGCTGAGAAGAAGCTTTTTAGTTTGAATCCATTCTATTTATTGATTCTTAATTTTACTTCTTGCACTTTAGGAGTCTTGTTAAAGAAGCCAGGTCCTAAACTGACATGATGAAGATTTGGGCGTACTTTTTCTTCTATTAGGCACAGGGTCTCTGTTCCAGTGCCTAAGTCTTTGATCCACTTTGAGTTGAGTGTTGTGCAGGGTGAAAGAGAGAGAGGTTTAATTTCCTTTTGTTACATATGGATTTCCAATTTTCCCAGCACCATTTGTTGAAGAGGCTATCTTTTATCCAATGTATATTTTTGACAGCTTTGTCTAGTGTGTGATAACTGTATTTATATGGATTTGTCTTTGTGTCTTCTATTTTGTACCATTGGCCTATCTGTCTATTTTGATGTTAATACCATGCCATTTTTGTTACCATAGTTCTATAGTATACTTTAAGGTCTGGTAGTTTGATGCCTCCTGCTTCACTCTTCTTGCTAAGGATTGCTTTGGCTCTTCTGGGTCTCTCATATTTCCAAATGAATTTCATGATTTCTTTTTATATTTCTATAAAGAATGTCATTGGGATTTTAATAGGAATTAAATTCAATCTGTATAACATTTTGACAATATTAATTCTGTCTATCCACAAACATGGGAGATCTTTCCATTTTCTAAGTCTTCGATTTCTTTCTTTAGTGTTCTGTAGTTTTCAATGTAGAGGTCTTTCACCTCTTTTGTTAGATTGATTCCCAAGTTTTTTGTTTGTTTGTTTGTTTGTTTGTTTTTTTGAGGCTATAGTGAATGGAGTTGTTTTCCTCATTTCTCTTGCAGCGGATTTGCCACTTAAGTATAAGACTGCATTTGATTTATGGGTATTGACTTTATATCCTGCTACATTGCTGAATTCATTTATTAGTTCTAGAAGTTTTCTGGTGGAATTTTTTGGATCTTCTAAATATAGAATCATGTTGTTGGCAAATAGTAATAGTTTGAGTTCTTCTTTTACTATTCATATCCCTTTAATTTCTTTTGTCTGTTTGATTGCTCTAGCTAGAGTTTCAAGGATGATGTTGAATAAAAGTGGTAAAAGAGGGCATCCCTGTCTTGTTCCAGTTTTTAGAGGGAATGCTTTCAATTTTTCTCTATTTAGAATGACGTTGGCCATGGGCTAGCATGGATAGCTTTTACAATGTTGAGGTATGTTCCTATTATCCCTAGTTTTTCTAGTGTATTGAACATGAAGAGGTGCTGTATTTTGTCAAATGCTTTTTCTGTGTCTATTGAGATAATCATGTGACTCTTGTCTTTAAGTCTTTTGATGTGACTTATTATGTTTATTGATTTCTGTATGTTGAACCAACCTTGCATTCCAGGGATGAACCCACTTGGATCGTGGTGCACTATCTTTTTATATGTTTTTGTATGCAATTTGCTAGAATTTTATTGAGGATTTTTGCATCTGTGTTCATAAGGGATATTGATCTGAAGTTTTTTTTTTCCCTGATGTGTCTTTGTCTGGTTTTGGTATAAGAGTGATACTAGGGGGAGCTGGGGATATAGCTCAGTTGGTCGAGTGTTTGCCTTGCAAGCACAAGGCCCCAGCACTGAAAAAAGAAAAAAAAGAGTGATACTAGCCTCATGGATTGAATTTGGAAGGGTTCCCTCATTTTCTATTTCATGGAATAATTTGAGGAGTATTGTTATGAATTCTTCTTTGACAGTCTTATAGAATTCTACTGAGAATCCATTTGGTCCTGGGCTTTCCTTGGTTGGTAGGCTTTTGATGGCATCTTCTATTTCATTGCTTGAAATTGATCTGTTTAAATTGTGTATGTCCTCCTGCATCAGTTTGTGTAGATCATATGTTCCTTTAAATTTGATGTATGACAGTCTTTAAAGTGGATAAAAGCCCTTCCCAAATCCCCTTCTGATGATCCCCCACAGGATGATGAGTCCTTCCTGCAAGTTTCCATAAAACCCTGTGCTTTAATAGATCATAACACTTACTAGAGGGTATTATAATTATTTATACTTGTTTGTCCACCCCACACAGGGAGGGTCTATGTCCTTCAATTTTTATGCTTGTTATTTAGTACATTGCCCCTTTTTCCATAGGGGATTGGTTGCAGGACCTCCTCCCTGATACTAAAATCCACAGATGCTTAAGTCCCTTATGAAATGGCACAATATTTGCATGTAACCTTTGTACATCCTCCTATACACTTTAAAGCATCTCTAGATTATTTATTATACCCTTTATAATTTATAATTATTACAAATAAAATGTGCAAATATTAATAATATTTTGGGTGGATTTTAAAGGTACAAGTAGAATTTCAAGAGGTGTAGATGTTAGGGAAGACATTCACCCTTTTTTTTAAGCTCATACTGGAGAGTTATAGAATTCCTTCATTCAGAGATGTTCAATTTAAAAATTATACAGAATTCTTATCTTTGTGTCTACAGGGAAAATCAAGTATTTTAAAGCTGAAATTTTTTATCACATGGTATATTGGTAAATGTTTCTTTTTAAGATTTAAAAGGAGAGGACTTTAGAATTTAATCATATGAAATTAATGTTAGGCATGAAAACACATTTATAGAAGAAAATTTTAAGCTATTTTCATACCTAAAAATAGACTTCAGATCTTTTTCAGAATGAAAGGCTATCTAGACCAATAAGATATTTAAGCAAATAACCTTTATGACAAATCACTTTTAAAGTATGATGTATAGAAACATCAAAGCAATCCATAAACATCTACCTAACCATGTAAGAAATCTCTGGCTCAGTAGCAAGATCAAAAACCTCAAAATTAATGACCCTCAGCCTGTCCATGTCTGCAGTTGGCAGATTTCACAACCTGGGAAAGTCCATGAATTCATCTTTCGTGTTGATGAAAAGTGATTATGTTAGAACATCACCCCCTGAACATTATTGTGCCTACAAGTCACCTGAAGATCTTGTAAAAATGCAGATTCTGAATGAGGAAACCTGGGATTAGGCCTGAGATTCTACATTTCTGACCAGTTTTGGGGTGATGCTCTGCCAGTGGTTGTTGACCTCACTTTGGGTCACAAAGGATTAGAAGTATTTTAAGGTGTTCTGTTGCACCAGGGACCTAGGTAAGCCTTCTGGGTTCTTGTGTGAAAACTTTCTCATCAGACATCAATTAAATGATGGTTTAACTATGGAATCCATATAAAATTCCTTCTTATTGATGGTGCACAGTGCTTTTCATTTATTTATTTATTTTTTGCCACTTCGGATTAAAGCAATACTGGCTCTTTCCTAGATGTCTTTGGCATACAGTATATTCTCTTCATTCCCCTGTATAAGTACCAGAATTGGTGGTATTTAAATTCCAGTACATAGTAGAATATATTTTGTGTACTTTAGGTTCTTTAATAATTTAGCCATTAGTTATTGCACCAGTGCCAATCAAAATTTCTAATTACTTATTTATCCCTACTCTGTGTCAAAGACTCTATAAAATTCAAGATGTATCATTATTTATTTTTTGGATGAGGACACTGATACTAACCTAAGAGAGATATAGATGAAGTCTAGGGTCACCCAGTCAACAGGAGGAGTGAAGATTTGAAAGTAAGTCTCAGCTTTGCTCTGTCTGCTGTATCACACTGCCTCTCTGTGGAGGCATGAGGATGAAAGAGGGAGGTTCAAAGATGTGCATAGCACATTGTGGGTTTCAAAACTTTTTAATACAAGAGCAGTAAGAGATGAAACAAAGAATAAATTGCAACAGAGAATAAACTGCCCCATGACTCTGCCAGAGGTCTCTCGGGAATGCAAAGGAAAGAGGAGGTGGAAGAGGAGGAAGGCTTCCAAGAGAGGAGTACTCTGAGTCAGGTCTTGAAAAATGAAAAGAAATCGAAGGAGTCATAAGAGAGTTTAATGGGCAATGGAGACAGGAAAAATCCCTTTCATTCAAACCTTGAACAATTTCAATGGTTAGGGCAACAAGTGAGTTCACCATGACAGGCCTTTAATTCCAAACTGAAGAATTTGAACTTTATTCTTTTATCAGTGTGGGGAATCTCTCAATGCTTTAAAATAATATATCAGAACTATCCCATAAAAGGAATAATAAATCAGAACTATAGGAGAGGAATCTAACAACTATAAATGTGAGCAGCTGGAGCAGGAAGACTAGAAGGTAGATTCCTCATGAGCAAAATGAGGATAAAATAGTAACTAGTGAACTAGTGCCTAGAGTTGTTTTGAGAATTAGGTGAGATGCCTATCTATGTAGACTTCATGAAATGGTGCCTGACACACGAGTGTTCAAAAAATGTGAGCTGTCATTACTTTTTGTACTACAATCATGAGGGTATAGGAGCCCAAATTCTTCACTTATTTACATTTAGCAACTATTATAGTCAATTCTTCACTTTTAGAGTGTCTCTGTTCAGTGTCAGGCACATGGAAGTTACTGTCAGGCTTTTTTTGTTGGTGTCATCCTTATTTTCCTCTCCACTCTTCTTGCAGTAGGTGTGTATTTGTGTGTGTGTGTGTGTGTGTGTGTGTGTGTGTGTGTGTGTTTTCTTCCTAACCTCCATTATCAGGGCAGGGCAGCACTGAGACTTTCCTTTGCCTTAATGTTGCCTTGTTGTTTGTATCAGTCTTTCCTCCTTTAATTTTACTCCAGTTACTACATGAGAGGTCTTCCTGAGCATGCTTTCTGCTTCTAGGCAGAAGGGCTATAATTCTTAGAATAATTTAGCAATAAATGGATGAGTCTAGGTTTTCTGAGAAAAAGAAACTCAAGGTAGACATTCTCTGCAGAACAACTTCATTGGGAGTGCACTTGAGATTATGATACAGCTTTGAGTTTTCACAAGTTAGTCCTCTTCTAAAAAACTGAGAGCATACAAATGTAAAGTACACATTTGATATCTTCAAGTCAAATCCAGAAGAGGAGAAAAAGAAGAGAAGACATGGTGGGAAAGAAGAGGGATAAAGCAGACATTGGCGTTCTAGGTTGCTATGCTTTTTCCTCACATTGTAGTCACATGCCCTTGTGCAAATTACTTTGTTTCTCACATGTAGAATAAATAGACAGGTGTTAATCAAATAATAATTGTGCCAAAATATCATAATACAGGGATGGAAAAGGCTACAGAGCTATCTTTTTTTTTAGTTTCACAAAGAGAATTGCATCAAGTATCAGTATATAGCTTTAAAATAAGCATGTTAAATCCAATTAGCATTCATCCCACTCAAGGAATCACAGAACAAGAGTTGGCTATATGCTGTGGTCATAAAATAATCTCTTGGTATCCATGCATTGAGTACATGTAGAGTCGGTCACTTCCCAGAATCTTAAGTTCTTAGGTGAAGGGACCTTCCCCACCAACCTGTGACATTTCCTATCTGGTTGGCCACTCTAAATTTGAAAACTTCTAAGGATTAGGACCTTCTAGTTTTGAAAGTAGCCCATTCTATTTTTATGCTTTGAACTTGAGTCAACATTCTATTCATGTTGCGAGTGAGAAGGGAAGAACTCTCTTACCCTATTCTAAGTGTTTCATTTACATAATCTAACTTAACCCTCATGACAGTTTTAGAAATCTGACCTCAATTCTATAGATAAGAAAACTGAGTTGCAGAAAAATGAACTTAATCTGTCCAAGTTCATGTACTAAATACCAATCAGAGCCTGACTTTGAATACATGTTGACTTGTCTCCAAGTGCACAATTCTAGGTGTTCCAAATCTTTATTTTAGAGCCACTTAAAAATATTTGGAATGTAATTTGAAGATCTCATGAAATACAAAGACCTGTGCTCTAGGAAAGTGAGCATATGCTCATCATTTCGCATGCAATTCCAGAATTTCAGTGGCCCACAGGTCACACATTCTTTGTTTTTTTTTTTTGGAACCGGGGATTGAACTCAGGGGCACTCGGCCACTGAGCCACATCCCCAGCCCTATTTTGTATTTTATTTAGAGACAGGGTCTCACTGAGTTGCTTCAGGCCTCGCTAAGTTGCTGAGGCTGACTTTGAACTCGCGATCCTCCTGCCTCAGTCTCCTGAGTTGCTGGGATTACAGGCGTGCGCCACCACGCCCGGCTGTCACACATTCTTAATAATACCCATGCTCTATGTTTATCAGTTAGAACACAAGCTTCATTAGGACAGAGATCACATCTATTTTATTCACTGATACATTCATAGCATCAAGAACTTTGCCTGGCACAGAGTAGGTATTTATTAAATAGTTGTTAAATGAAAGCAATTCCAGATGCCTGGCCCATTTGCTTAGTTCCTTAAAACAGGTGCTAGAAGTATAGGATTAGGTGTTTGCCTCTGTGCAGAACTCACCAAAACCAAGGAATGACTTCCTACTTCTGACCATTAGGGACCTCAAAGGAATTCCTAGGTCCCAATTTATGAAGTCATGAGCCAAGTTTTGTTTCATTTTGTTTTGCTTTTCCATTTTCAAGTCACTTTCTCTTCCTCTACCCCGAGAAAAAGATAATATTGTTAATAGTTCCTTTTTAAAATGGAATTTGAAGTACATTAGTACTTGGAAGTATTTGAATAAAAAATATTTAGACTACTGTGTCCAAATGGTTCCTAGTATCAACACTGTATTATGTGAATGGATTTTGCTCATTGTTGTGAGATTAGAACTTGAAATTGCCTCTGTGTACTTATGAAGCTGACATAAATATCCATTCTTAGGAAATAATTGGAAGGATGTTTTGTGGTACTATCCCATGTTTGAAAACCAGGAATTGCTTCAAAGATAATTTTCTGATCTCTATGTCTGATATTGGGTCTGTGCAGTTGATAGTTCTAGTTGTATTCATTGAACATATTCCAACAGGCAGTCTTCAAGAAGTGATGTACAAATTATACTGTACTCTATAGAGATATGTACAAATATTATCCATTAATTAAAAAATCTGTCCCCACATCTCCACCCCAATTTCCTTAATTCTTTGAAATGTAGATTTGAACACCAAGCAATCATTCTTCTGTCAGTAAAGTTCTACTACAGGAGAAACCTAGAAAAAGAAATTAAGCTATGGGACAAAGACAATGAGGGTCTATTTCTCTGGATTGAAACAACCAGGCAATTGGATTAATTTAGCCAAGCATTAAATTGAGTCAATAAAAAAATCAGCCAAAAAAGCAAAAAACAGAAGAAGTCATACAAAATTCTTTTTTGAACTACCTTTTTGTTTCTTGGCTTAGATTTTGATCAGTTGATATAACGAGTATAAAAGGAACTAACAGTCACATATACTTGGTCTGTTCATGCATATGAATATATACCAGATATGTGTGTGTCCATATAAATGCATATGAACTGTTCAGTAGAAAGGGAAAGAGACCAAACTAATTGAAAGAGTTAGTAAAATGATAAAGGCATTATATGGTGTTTTGCAACAAGAGAGTAAAAAGCTCAGAGGTGACATGATCCAAGTGGCATCCTGAGAAGCTCAACATTCTATGGTGTTCAGGGTAGACAAGGGAGGAAATAAAACTAGACACAGATGCTCAAGCAAGAGGACTGTCAGAATTCTCTAGTCAGCACAGCTAGTCCCTATGGGATGGAGGCAAAAAAGCAAGAAGGAATGGATGTGAGAGACATTTTGAAAAAAGAATAAATAAGCCTCTTGATTTTCTCTTTCTTGAATATAATTGTTTTGAAAACCAAAGTTTTGCCTAACTGTGTTAAGAACTAAGGGAGTTCAAGTCATGTAAGACAGTGTCTATGATATTTGGGCAGATTTCCTTGTTTCTCTGTCATCCACGTGTGATGCACAGAGGCAGCTGGAAATATGCTGAGGCCTCGGCTCCTTCTTCACATCTCTTAATGTAAATTGCTGGTTAGCCTCGACCCCCTCATTATGTAAAGAATGCAGTTAGTCACACAACAGAATATTTGAAAAATGTAAATCTAAGAAACATTGCCCACATTTCTACCATCCTGAATATGGCCATAATTATCTTAAAAGTTTTTACTATGCATTTTTAAAATTAATTTTCTAAAAAATTATGGTCATTGAACATATCACACCATTTTGCATTTGCATTTTTTTACATATAATTCACTGATTGATTAATGAAATTCTGAGCCATCCATATTGACAACAAATATATCACTTGAGACCCCCAAAGTCGGAGAACGAAAGAGAATATTTTAAGTTTATTGGTCAAATATATCACTTGAGACCCCCAAAGTCGGAGAACGAAAGAGAATATTTTAAGTTTATTGTAGACTGAGAGTAGCTTTTGGTATGTTCTGTCCTGTGCAGTGAACATATTTTTGATATTCAGTAAGCATTCTCCAATGATTGATCAGGGTTGAGTCATCTTGATGGAGCCCAGTAAGAAGAAGGTAACCACGCCTGGCTATCTGTGCTGTGCTTGGTCTGTTTAAACAGCTCTGTGCCATTAGACACAGTGTGATTGTGGTCATGCTCTGTGAGATTGGCCAGAGGCCACTGCCTGCTTTCATAATCATCAAGTCTGATGATATAAGAAATCTCAGGAGAGTCTCTACATAATTATACACACATATATATTCTTTAATAAAAGAACTCCCTTAGAAAGGCTGCACAAAACAGGCACAACAATGGATGAACCTGGAGGACTTACACGAAGTGAAATAAGCCAGATGTAGAGAGACAAATACCACATGATCTCAGTTACACATGGAATCTAAAAAAGAGTCAAACTCAGAAGCAGGGAGTAGAATGGTGTCCACCAGGGTCTGTGGAAAGGGTAGAATGGGGAGATATATAAGTTAAAGGGTACAAACTTTCAGTTGTAAGATGAATAAATTCTACAGATCTAATGTATAGCTCTGTAACTGTAGCAGACGATACTATATTGTTTACTTGAAATTGAAAAAAGAGCAGATTTTTAAGTGTTCTCATCCCCGCCACAACACACTATACGGTGACAACTATGGGTGGTGGTGGATGGATTAATTGATTTGTGGTAGTCAGTACATGGTCTATACATGCATCAAGTAATCATGTGTATTACTTAAATATTAGCAAGTTTTATTTGTCAAGTAAACATTTTTTAAAAAGCACAACAGCCAAGGAATAATCCTTTCATCCCTTAATTCAAAGAAGCACCAGGATGAGAAACCTTCAAGGAAAGCTCCTATGGGTCTAGGTTTAGAAACCTGCCTTGTCCAAAAGTAGAGTTGTACTGATTTTGAAAAGACTATTAGATAAAGTTTAGTTTGTTCCACAATTCCAGAGTACCAATGGAGGGTAGGTTTGGGAGGACTTGACACATTAGCTGTAGCTCTGAACCTTCCCAGAAACCACCCTTCCTTCCACTCAAGCCTACAACCCCTGAATTCAGCTCCCTTCTTGAGTTATTTACCAGTATTTAATATAGTCTTTCTCCTAAAAGATCATTTCCAGGAAATAGCCATCCCTATCTCCCAGATGTAGAACTCTTGACGGGGAAAGGAAGGATGAATCAAGAGGAACCTGGGTAGAGTGTAGTCTTCTAACTTGAGTTTTAGAATCCTAGAGCCTCTACATTATGATTTAGAATTCTTTTAATAAGAAAGGGTAGGAGAAAGATGCAAATAATATGGGTGAGTTAGTGGCGTTGTTTCTATTTTGACAAGATGCTAGCAAATACATATTTTCATCACACCAGAATTACCTTTAGTTAAATTATTCCTTCCAATTCAAAAAAGGAAGCCCCATTGCTGTTCACCTTAAAGTTCTAAAATTTATATTCCTTATCACCTCAGAGTTCTGTTGAAACCTAATTCTAGACCTCTAGAGGAACATTTTGTTTTGTTCCCCTTGTATATTTCTTAGTCTTCCTCTTTTTATGGAATATTATTTAATGTTTTTGTTCTTTCTACCACTTTCCATTCTTTGAGGTACAGGTTGATAGACAGCCTTTTATGAGAAATAAGGAGGAAAAAATGCTATCATGTTCTTTTTTCTTTTTTTTTTATTTACTTATTGATTCATTGAACACAAATGGAGTACAGCTATTGTTTCAAGGGTTGTACACAAAGTAGAGTCACACCATCTGTGCTTCCTTGCATGTACACAGGGCAATGATATCTGTCACACACTCTGTTATTGATTTTACTCCCCACCTGCCCCCACCCCTCCCTTCCCTCTATGCTAGCTATCTTTCCTCCATTCTTGCCATCTTTCCCCCCCACATTATGCATCATCATTCATTTATCAGAGAGACCATTCAGCTTTTGGATTTTTGGGATTGGCCGATCTCACTTAGCATAACAGTTTCCAACATCATCCATTTACCTACAAATGTCATAATTTTATTCTTCTTTATGGCTGAGTAATATTCCATCGTGTATATATACCACAGTTTCTTTATCCATTCATCTACTGAAGGGCATCTAGGTTGATTCCATAATCTAGCTATTGTGAATTGAGCAGCTATGAACATTGATGTGGCTGCATCACTGAGGCAATCTGATTTTAAGTCCTTTGGGTATAAGCCAAGGAGTGGGATAGCAGGGTCAAATGGTGGATCCATTCCAAGTTTTCTAAGGAATCTCCACACTGCTTTCCAGAGTGGCTGCACCAACTTGCACTCCCACCAGCAATGTATGAGTGTACCCTTTTCCCCACATCCTTGCCAACACCTGTTGTTGCCTGTGTTCTTGATAAAAGACATTCTAATTGGGGTAAGATGAAATCTTAAGGTGGTTTTGATTTGCATTTCTCTTATAACGAGTGATGTTGAACATTTTTTCATAAATCTGTTGATTGCTTGTAGATCTTCCTCTGTAAAGTGTCTGTTCATTTCCTTGGCCCATTTATTGATTGGGTTATCATGTTCTTTATTCTACTGAGCTGTATTTACTCAAGAAGGCATCTGTGGTTTAAAACATAAAATTGCATTATTAATCCTACACCCTTATTGTTCCACTGTTTGTGAGCTGTGGATATTTCCAAACTTTACTCAATTCCCAATTTCTACATGGATTCAGATAAAAAGGAATTAGATATAAAAATGGAGTAAGATTCAAGGGAAGAGGTCAGTATACAATCTTGATAATGGAGTACATTATGCAGTCCCAAACATTTACAAAACAGATAATGTAAAGAATAAATAATATATTTTCCAAAAGATTGATCATAGGATTTGTTTCATAAGAAAACTTCCATTTTATATTCAAACTATAGTTCAACAATAAGAAAATATATTCATTGTTGCTCAAGAGGGGGAAGGAGTTTACAGAATTCTATCTAATACAAAAGAGAGGAAACCTCTAAATGAGGACAAATGCCACCTTAGAAATGAAAAAAATCCCTTCTAGTATTCTAAGTAATTCTTTTTTTTAAAAAAAAAATGAGCATTTGCTTTTATTCTCAATTGAGGCAAAAAATTAATAGGTTCTAGAAAATACTAGACAGTAAATTAATTAAAATCTCCAAATTATTGAAACAATCATTGAAGAGATATATATGGGCATGAAGAAATAGAGGTGATTGATTGATAACCCAAATGCAACATGGCTTCATAAAGAACAAAAGCTAAATAAAGGCAGCTTCCCATTTTGGTAATGTAGCAAGGCTGACCAGTTCCAAGAAGACCATAAATGCAAAGTGTGATCACCGTGGGAGATTTTGCCATGATATCACTATGGAAGCATACAAACTAGAAAACAAGCTATCTTAGAGAGCTGCATCAGTTTGGATAGCTGTTTCTGTAGAGCATAGATCAATGGATTAAACTCAGAAGGAGCATTTCAGAGAACAGTTGGAGGTCTCTGTAACTGGTCCATTGAAGTTCAACTTTTTAATTAAAGGCACAGTAACATGATTATAAAATTTGAGGCAGATACAAAGGAAAGGCAGATATCTACATTTTTCTGATACTTTTTAGCCCCTCTTTGTGAAGCAAGAAGTTGCTCATCTCTCCAGGCTCCCTAGTTTTTGCAAGAGAACTTAAACTTTCCTGTTTTGATGGCCTAGGAATATCCTTTTGCTACTAACCAAAAAGGAAACTATGTGTAGTTAAGGCTCTTTCTGGAAGATAAAATTTTGAACAATCAGGTCCCTGCTTACCACTCCCTGTTTTTCACTAATTTCCTCTCTTCCCTCCTTCACTTTCAGACTTCTCCCTGTACATGCAATCCTTATCCAGTCCAAGTTATTGTATGAACTACAACATTTATAATGCCTAAAATGTTTGCTTCCATTCCTCTAGAGAGTCTGAACTTTATCTTTGGAAAAATTCATATAATCCTCCATTGAATTATTTATTCAACCAATTATTACTGATTTCTTACTATGTGCCATACCTTGTGGCAGACAGTACAAACTGAATAAAACAGACACAGTGTAAGCAACACATAGGTCAATGATCAAATACACATGCAATTACAAACTTGGAAAAGTGCTAAAGTGCACCAAATGGTATGCTGCTTTCATTTAGATGAAGTGGACAGGAATGGCCTGCCTGAGAATAGATCAGTGAAGCTGATATGGAAAGCTGAGGAGCCAGTGTCCAAAGGGTTCAGAAAAGACCATTCCAGGCTAAAGAATAGTATGTACAGGGAGAAGTCTGAAAGTGAAGGAGGCAAGAGAGGAAATTAGTGAAAAACAGGGAGTGGTAAGCAGGGACCTGAATGTTTAGGACCTGGTAGTCCAAGTAAGGAGTGTGGTAAGCAGGGAAGTGATGATGAGTTCAACACATGGTTGAAAATATCATGAAGAATAGCATACTTACACCATGTTTCTGGAGGCCCTCATAGAAATTACTTTTCCTAAATAATGCTTTGTTATGTATACAATTATTGAAGGATACAGTTAAGTTTTATTATTATATCCAATAACTCTGAGGATGCCGATTCTTTATGAGGACCTGGGAAAATCTGCCCTGAGGTTACAATACCTGGTGATGTGTTTATTTTGAATTCCTGATCTGGTTTTCATCTTATGGATATACTAAATTTTGTAATAGGTCTTGTTTCTTTTTTGCTTTGTCTCAGAGGAATCTTAAACCACATTTTCACCTACCTCCAGCAAATGTACAGGCTTGTGTGGCTTCTATTTTATAAACCGATTTCACCTTTGGTTTTTATTCTTTTCCCACCTTTACTTTACCTTTCCCCAAATTCACTCAGTTGTTTATTTTTTGCTTTTTATACCATAGGTATTTTTGTTAGTCATCACAATGAATAAGGTAGAAATAAATTCTGGGGGAAGAAAATCAGGAATTTGAAATATTTCAATAATTCCTGTAAGTTTAAAGACATATTCTTAAGTTCAAAGGTTATTTATTAAATACAGAATAGAGAATATTTATCTAACATCAGATTCTATGAAAATACATAAACACTACACAGCTTAAGCATTTAGGTCAAGTGTAAAATAGATAGCCTCCCACACAACACTTAATATGTGATAGTGTTGAGTTTCTTTTCTGTTTTCCCTGGCAAATAATCCCTGGAGGGCAGAGACCACATTCTAATACCATTGTATCTTCCATACCTAAAGCAGTGCTGTGCAGGCATTCAATGTTGAATTCATTAATAAATAAACATAAAATTTAAAATAAACCTGCCATAATCCCAAACTGATTCTGCAAGAGTGCAAAACCCTGAATCCAGGAAGTATGCACACATTGTACTGTATATTACCATGCTTAGCCATATCTAAACCTCCAAACTTAGCATAGATGCCATATTTTTAAAGGTATATTCACAAACTGGAATAGATCCAAAAGAGAGCTATCTGCTTGAGATATAGAAGTTTGTGGTTTGATGAAAAGGAATATCTAGATTTACAAAAGAAGATTCTTGTAAGAGACATGTTGGCTTTCTTCAAACATCCAAAGGAGAGTCCTGTCTCATTCCAAATGGCAGAATTAGAGGCAGTGGATGGACATTATAGGGAAGAACTTTCTTCAACAGCTTTAGGTTCTCTGTCAGATAATACAGTCTGCATATGAAGGTAGAAAATTAATTGATCTCACAGGGGAACTGTAGTAGTAGTTGACTGGTTACATTAGAATTGTTTAATATCCCTTCTAAATTTAAGATGTGAAAACTTTATGCCCATCATAAATGCAGTGAACACATAGAATCCATATGAGCATGTAAGAGTCTAACCTAATTAATGTGCTATGTAGTGACTGTTTATAGGTATTAATATGAAGGGGACAAATACTAAAGAATTTTGTATCAGTCATGAAACTGTTTGCAAAGGCAAGAGGATTTAACTGAGTTTCATGGATGGAGGAATAGAGAATCACAAAATTCCAAACCTGAGAAACAACTGAGAAAAGCTGAAGAATTTTGATTTGACTGGAATGGTTGGGTGTGGGCCATGGTACCAGGAAAGGTCAGACAAGATAACTGGGCATAATATGAGTTGAGCTGATATTTGGGTCCCCAGGGGATGGTATGAGAACAGAGTATATGCTGTAGGAAGCCAATAAGCAGAGGGTGGGAGGGAGAGGTTAACCAAAAACAGTGTAGAGGACTGAGACTGCAGCAAGATCTGGACTCCAAATGGAGCCATGGTCTGAAACTAGGGAGCTAATCAGAAGAAGATCCAGTCTGAACCCTATCACAGATGGCTGTGGTCACAGGTGCAAGTGTTGGTATGGTTGTCTTACCTACATTGGGCTCATTGTACATGCAAATTGGGAAGGTTCTCTGCACAAGAGTTGGGCATACGAATCACAGCTGCTGGAAATCCTCCCAAACTGAGCCTCAAAGTCCACAGAAAGGCTTTAACTTCAACCCACAACCTTTGGGTTTGTGTAATTTCAAAAGCAGCCTTCCAAATCCATTCTGCATTTTTCTGCCTGCCACTTGTATCTCAAACATTTTCCTACTTGGCAATGTACCTTGGCTCCCTCCACACAGACTGACTGTTGAGGAGGCTGGAATGTGTGTGAAGGAGTAGAAGGAGATACAGACAGATGAAAGACTAGTGAGCCATTCCTGGCTTCTGTAAAAGTGCTCCTAGCTTTCTGCCATGTGTATACAGGATTCCAATAAACGCTAATCTGGGATCATCTATCAAAAGATTGGAACATTTTAAATACTTGAAGTTTTATTAAGAGATCAAATATCGGAGTTTTGACTGTATTTGCTTTGAGAGTGAATGCCACGGGCATGACATGGGTAGAGTTAGCCTTGAGGATGTGCAGAAACCAGAGAATAATGAACCTACTCTGCAAAAGAAAGTCAGGCTGTGGGTGTACATGCTGCTGCTTCATTTTGGAATGAAGTTATCAGCTATGGATTCTTCCTTAGGGGCTGTCATTGATTATTCAAGGTCTGTGGGCTCTGTTCTTCTTACCTTAGAACCCTCAGAACTCAGTCACCATGGATTTTGGCCATCAGAACTCATATTTCCAGTTAGACATTCCAGGATCACATGCAACTAAATAGGATTAAGATGATTCTCAGTGTATCCTCCCAAAATTTTCTTCCCTAATTTCTTAAGCACTTTTTCAGTGCCACATTTTTGCCTTCTCTTTCTCTCCCATGTGATAGCAGAAATTGTCAAAATATCATCAGCTTGGAGACACACAGGCTCTATATTCACTTGCTATATGACCTGGACCATTGTTTCATCTCTGTGAGTCTTCTTTTCCATAAAATAGGGTACTTCCACGGGTCTATACTACTAGGAAAATATAAAATGGTAAAAACATGGTGAGCAGTTGTATGAATTTGTGATACTACTTGAACCTACTTGGAACCTTGGGAAGACAGAGTTCTTGACACATAATCCTTCCTTGATCCTCTTGTTAAACCTTTGTGGTTTTTCTTTTTAATTTTTTAAAATTAGGCTTATTCTAGTTACCTTTCTTTTAATCAGGGAATAAAATCCCTTTTTTTCTCTAATTTAAATTCAGTTTACACCAATCTATGACAGATTTTTTCATCTGTTTACATGTCAAATATACATATTTATGATCTTGATATTTTCAGAACAAAAGACACCTTAGGACTTTAACACATTCATTATTAGGCAAACAAAAGGACAATGTAATTTTTATTTTCAGTAACCTAGTCTTAATATGCTTCAGTGCTTCTCAGGAAGAATCATTTTATTTATTTATTTTAATTTTTTATGTTGTTATTACACTCAAGTTTTTTTATTGGTGAATAATAATTATACAGAATAGGATGTATTATTGTGGTATATTCATACATACACATCACATAATTTGATTATTTTTAAAAATGCAGCCAAGAAAACAATGAATTGCAAAATTGTCATTGAGAATGGCCAGTCTTTTTTAAAGTGTTATTCACAGCTATAAAATGATTACGTATCATTTCCTGCCTTTTACTCTCCTTTGCTTGGCTTCTGAAACACGTCCAAAGTCCCCATATTCCATGCCCTTCTCTTCCTTCACTGTCCACCCTTCCATTCTCTTGTAGTGAAAAGACAATAACTGGCAAGTTTCTGGCTAGAATGAAAGGTTTATGACAAGGATTCCTTCAGTGTTGTACTGCCAAGCCAGAAACATACACAGAGTGGCTGACAATAAAAGCACCTTAATCAGATGGTAGCCAGTGCCGACTCTGTGAACTTAGCTAATGGACCTTCCAGGCATCTAATATTGCAATATTGTACTAAACCTTTCTACTGTTCATGTCCATGCTTTTCTCCTACCAGTCACTAGATCTTAGATCTCTCTCACTTTTCTAAAAAGGATGCTGGGAAATACAAAAATTTCCTTCAAATCCTAAGTAAGAATAGAAGTGCACAGTATGATCCAGTGAGACCTTCCTTTTCTTTTCTACTATGATGCCAACCTGAAAACTAACACGTGCTTCCTCTTGTATAGTAATCAAAAAAGGTTCACAATTGCCATGACAATGTAGGTTCTAATATCAGGATATCAAAAATTCTAGCCATGAAAGATGTCAAAGCTGACTGCTACCAAAGAGCCACAATAACAAGAATTAAGGTCCTAATTGAAGTCCTGCTGCACTTTTAATTGAGAATTTCTCATCATTATGCTGTTTCAGTTTATTCATTCTGCCTAGGCTCATAATTTGATAATATGTTTTTCATGGACTTTTTTCTCTTTACATCAAACAATTATAAAGAGGAAAGGGGGGTTCTAATTAATCCCACATGGGTCCTTGGATAGGACCAAACTGAATTACTAGCAGTTTCCTTAAACACACATTCAGGTTCCCAGTCTGCACACATGTGGACATAATCCATCCTGCAAAGCTCTCCCCAGCCTTCATTTTAAAAAAAAATTATATATACATATATATATGTATACACACACACACACACACACACACACACGTGTGTGTATGTGTCTGTATCCAAATGTCTTCTTTGCCTGCCTTGGTAATCTTCATCCCAGTCAGAAATAATATTGCTCACCTAGCATTGTGTTAGTCTTTAAAATTCGCCTCTCACACATGGCCTTGTATTATAAGTTTTGCATAACTTCTCTGTTGATCTACTACAGTAGGTTGACAAAAGTTATATTTGCAAGTATTTTGCACCCTGTATAATGATTTTTGGCAGTGTTGTAAATGTGATAGGTACTTCCCATTAGTATTTTGCTTCTTGGTAATTAAAAATTGGGTAAATATAAAAATTAAAGGGGAATGTATGAATGTTTAATAAATCATCATTTGCCTCTCTGAGTCTTATCTGTAAGAGCCCATCAGGGCCCATCCTTGATGGGCAGGAGTCTTGCAAATTTTACTCCAAAAAGCAGAAGTAAAAAGCTTATTTTTCAATGGAAAAGCTTTATTTATTTCCTTCATTGAAGGTTAGTAGTTTATACTCAGTTGTTTGTGCTTATTTGAAGTCGTTTCTTACTTAAGACGGTTATCATTTCTACTTTTTTATTTTTAACCTTTTTTTTTTTTTTTTTTTTTACCTTACTGCTGGAAACTTTCTCTTAACTTCTGTAGCCTGAAAAGTTTCCCATGCCCAGGGCTTGTTTGGCTCCTGTTTTGGGGGGGGGTTGTTTTGTTTTGTTTTTTCTCTTCCCTCTCCTTCTCTTTTAACCCTCTTAGTTCGTGCTAGATTTTGGTGCTTCGTCAGCTCTGAGGCATGTCAAATAATTGTACTCACTTTTAACACTGCGTGGGGGATCCAAGCTGCTTGAACTGCCTGTCTCTCTGCGGAGTTTGAGGCTGACTGCGAACGTTCCCAGTTTTCTCTCGTCCTCTGATTGGTTCCCGGAGGTCACGTGAGGGCTCGGGGATTGGAATTCTGAGTTGTGGCTTTTGGCACTCCTTTTTCTTTTTAAAAATCGCTTGGTCTGTTGAGCTCTCCTGGGCTTGGTGCTTTTAGACCGAGGTTGGAGACAGTTGCAAACAGCCACAGGCAGACTGAGGTGGCAATAGAAAATCTGCCGAGATGTTCAGTCAGGTGCCCAGGACCCCAGCTTCAGGCTGCTACTATCTAAATTCCATGACACCTGAGGGCCAGGAGATGTACTTGCGATTTGATCAGACTACAAGACGCTCTCCTTACAGGATGAGCCGGATTCTAGCACGCCATCAGCTAGTGACTAAAATTCAACAAGGTGAGTTGCCGGCAGTTGGAAGGCTGTTGCTAATTCTGATTTCTGTTGGCTCTGTTTCATGCTAACCCAGTTTTTTAAATTATTGTTTTCACTTTACAATATATGGGTTTCTACGCCACGCTGTGCATAACTTGTAAAAATAACTTTAGGCTGCAGTTTTAAGCAAACTGTGACAGCACTTTGCTGCCACATAACATAAAGTGCATAAAAAACTTCACGGTGAGACAGTGAATCATAAATTCCAAAACGTACGTGTATCTACAGAACAAACAAGAAAGGTTTACTCAGTGTTTGTTTTTGGAGCTTTCTGCGGGTTCCTCACACTGGTCACTTTTAAAACGTGGTCACCTGTTTATTTAATTAGAGAGAAGACTGGGGACTGAAAGTTCACCCAGCCCAGAGTTCTTAGAACAACCTCAGTGAAGAGGGGAAAGTAAGAAAGCTAATCTTAAAGCCACTGGGTTGACAACTAGAATCATATATTCTTCCTGTTTGTATGTTTATGTCAGGAGTTGCCACTGATCTGTTGATACTGCTTTTCTGGTAAAGGATAAATGTGTCTGTTCACTTCAAAACAAATCCTATGACCTGCACACAGAAGCACTAGCTTTCTCAGGCAAAGAGGAGAGAATATTGATTACAAGCTGCTAGATTTTTTATTTTTTTAAATTCTTGGGGGAGAAAACCTTGAAGCTTGGACATTTCTAAAATTTCACACGCTCCAAAAAAAGCTTAAAACATACTCCCTATAGGATAGATCCTTAGAAAGTTAAGTCCCTAGCTCGTGCCCATTTAAAACACATGCGATCAATTAATAGCTACCTCCTCCTGGACTACTAAAATGAATTATTCTTTTGATAGTATATGATTTTATCAGGAATTTCTAGAGCCATTATAAAATTACCATTTCCATTTCAATAAATGAGCATAAGATTATACTGAATTTTTAGAGGGGAAGTTGAAATTTGTAATCTCGAAAATCTTATTGTAATATTTCCAGAAGGAACAATATGTATTCTCGTGAGCAGCATTTGATGAGGTTGTTTCCTTGGAAATGGGATTTGTTTGTAAAGGTTCAGGAACTGGTTATGTGTGAAGGATACTGGTCCTACATACCGGTCTGACTTCAGGAAGGATATTATGTCATTCCATAAACTCTGTGTGCAGGTCTTGATTGAATAGAAACAAAAGTATTTCCCTGTGGTTTGATTTAAAAATACATTAGGCTTAGAATAAAAAACAGCTCCATTTTAGTTTTAGAAATGTCTTACAATAGTGCTTTACCAGATGCTATCATCTTTACAGACAAAGGGTTTAATAAATGTTTGATGGCAAACTATCATCTATAATCTATAAATATTCCTCAGCATGCATATAAAGAGCATATCATCTTAGAAATATCACATAGAATTCATTGAAATTTCTTTGAAGACCACCTTAGATATATTCAAAATAATTGATTTCATTAAGAAATTATTTATGTTCTGTTTGGATGTGGGTTGGTTTTCCTTTAAATATTTGAGCACATTCATTATCATTGAAAATACACTCTTAGACATATGGGCACTCTATGTTTCATTTTTTTCTAATTATAAAATTTAAATGTCCCCACCTTTTTATACTGAGCAATGGAATTTTTGAAGCCAATGAAAACCTAAAAATTTAAAGTGCTGCTTAAGATCATAAGGAAGCATTAAAGAATTCCAACAATTTGGTGATTCAGAAATCATCAGTTAATATCATATTGCTGTTTAGTAAGATAGAAAGTAGAAGCAAAGTGATTTTATTGGGTTTACTATATATTTTAAATATAAGACTGGTTTTCTGTCATAATAGAGAATATTTGAGCATTCACAATTTACAAGTCTCTGCTGTGAGAGCTTTCTATGAATTTTAATTTATTTTTTCCCTTGAGCACATCCTTATAATTAAATTCTGTTATACCCATTTTAGAGGTGAGAAAGCCAGAGTTATATGGAGCTCAATTAACTTGTCCAAGGTCACATTGTAAGAGCTGATATTTGAATGCTGCTCTAATGCCTGTGATAATGTGTCTAAGTGTACATTAAATATTTTTCAGTTTTTATAATGAACGCTAAAAAACCTATGATTGATTTTTGGATCATATAATATAGTGAAGGCCTTTTAGGCTCTTTACTTAGGAGACAGCAAAGATTTATATTACAGAGCCAGAACTGGTCATTTAAATGAAGTTTCCAGTTTGGTTTTATTTCTCTAGTGGGAGCAAAGTGCTATGTAGTCTCAAAATGCTATGTAGTTAGTACCCACTGGTGCAAGATGACAAGCTGTTTTATCAATAAGCTAATCTTTCACCTAAAGTTTATCAAGTGTATATTAAATTACTAACAGCATTATTTTTTGTAGTGCCTGTATTAGTATTTGGAAATGACAGCCACATCAGTAAAATTGCTTACATTACTCTGTTTTACATCTTTCAAAGAAAATTTAGTGTTACGTTAATATAATTTGGGGCATGATTACTTATAACTTCTCATGACTGTTGGGAACAGTAGGAACAGGAGAAAGTTGCTCCCCACTGACCTCAGTGTAGTGAGATAATCACTGAATGACATGGACATGATTCAACAGCAGATACTCATGGGGAGGAAAAACAAGGAGGACAAATAAAGGAATCTTTGATGATGCATAAGATCAGAATTAGTTACCCAAACCCAGGATGAATCTAAACGTGCTCATCTTAGGGAACATTCCAAAATATACATACATCATTTCTATAAGTCTTTTGTGTTGTTGATCTGGAATTTTAAGTTCAATTAAGTAGAGAGGAGATCTTTAAAACAAAGAAAACAAGTGGTATATTGCAGAGTGAAAGTTTATCAGAAGTCATACTGCTCTTAATTCCTACCCCCACATTCTTGATTGAATCAATAGGGAAATTGTTTCGCATGCGCGTGCGCGCGCACACACACACACACACACACACACACAGAATAATGGTCCTTATTTCCCTCACTGACAGGCACTTGGGAAGAGAAGAGAGAAGATGCTAAGGGGGTGGAGGAGGAGCATGGTAGTCCATGGCAAGAAAGAATTACATTTTTTTCTATTTAAATTTGCCATCTTAACCATTTTTAAGTGTACAGATCAATGATGTTAAATATACTCATAACTCATAATGTTTTGCAGCCATCACCACCATCCAACTCCATAGCTCTTTCCATTTTACGAAACTCAAACTCTAAACCCTTTAAAGACTAGCTCCTTATACTTCCCTCTTTCCAACCCCTGGCAACCACCATTGTACTTTGTGTCTGTGAATATGACAATGCTATGTATAAGTGGAATCATACACCATTTCTTTTTGGACCAGTTTATTTCATTTAACATAATGTTCTTGAGGTTCACCTTTGTTGTGGCATTTTGACAGGATTTTTATTTCCATTTTAAGGCTGGTGATGCTTCATTGTATGTCTATACCATATAATTCTGGGTCTTTTTGATAGTAGCTGTCCTAAGTAATGGGTGTGAGATGGAAGAACTAGATTTCTATGTCATTATCTGAGAGTTGTGATCTACTGGTACAGGAAGACCGTGTTAAATGTCTACACACACATACACATACACATACAATTTGAAAAATCCAAATCCAAGCACAGACATAAATGTGATTGCTTTCCTTGTGAATGAATTAAGTATCAGTTAAACTTTAATTTTATTTTATATGCTTTGAAAACAGCATGATTGCAGTAAAGTCCACTTTCTCAGAAAGTGGAAGCTGGAAAAAAGAGACATGGATCCAGAATGGGTAGACACTCTCTTCTCTCATTCTTTATGGTGGCAAGTTCCACAACTTCACTGGACCTTCATTCCTTGATGAAGCAGATAGACTGTGATTGCACAGGTTTATTCTGGTTCTCATGTTGTGGAATTTTCTCTGTTGTTAAGTCAGTACTCCTTGAATAAGCATAGAAACAAGGCAAACTTAACCTAATTTAATAGAAACTGAAAATGAAACAGAATAGTTTTATTACATGAAATCATTCAATGGCTTCCAATTTTTCTACAGGTTGTCAAAGAAATGGTAAAGTGAAAGTCAGGTTTTTGTTCTACTCTTGCTACTAATTTGTGTGATGGAAGGGATGTCACAACTTCTCTGGAACTTGTTTTCTTGAAGTCTTGGATTAAACCATCTCTAAAGTCCCCATCACCTCTGAAATTCTAGAATGATTTGCTTGTTGCTATAACCTAATGAGAAAGACAATCCTTATTATGTCATTCAACCATTACCTAAAGCCACTTCTTTGATGCCTGTGTAACGCTCTCATTGTTCACATGATAGGAATGTTAGAAGGTCCAGTCTTGTGGACTATATAAATGTCATTATTACTGTAATTATAAAAAACTTGTGGAAACCACTTTTACTCAGGGGATTCTCATATTCATTGACTTTTAATATAGTGGCTACATCGAACTTAACTAGAGTGAAATATGCTGCCTTTTCCATGTCCTCAGCTCATGCAAGTGGGCATGAGTAACATATTCTCCGCCATTACTCTGTCAAATGGCATTTTGGGAATTTGCCCAACCTAAGTAGTGAATGTTGCCCATCCCTGGTGAGTGAGACCCCCACCAACTGGGTAGCGTCAGCCTAAATTAAGCTGTCATTTGTTCTTTTGGAATTGCCTTTTCTCTATGTTTAGTACTTTATTACCCAACTACTTTCACAACGAGAGGGTGAATACACTGGCAGAAAAACAAATGATCACAGAAAACAGGCTGAGACTGCATCAGTCATATATTGCTCAAGTTCTTTTTGTTTTTAAGTGGTGACTGTCATAAATTCACATTTTATGAATCAGAGTCTTATTCTATTCAGTGCTGGTGACTGAAGGGCCTATACTGAAAGGATACTGTTTAACCAAAGATACAGGAAAATCTGTTAAGTGAATTAAGCCAATGAACTTTGAATAATAGTTGAAAGTTATTACACAATGAAACTGTGAGCAGCCAAAAAAACAAGTCTTAGAAGAAAATTAGAAGAAGAGCAATATACTTGTAAGTATACAAAATTTGAGATTTTCACATTAACCAAACTGATGGTTCAATAGCTCCATGTCATTGCTTTTATTAACTCTGATTTTATAAATTCACATCCCAGATACAGGCAGTTACCAAATCTGGAATCTGCAACATTAGTTTAAGTGAATGGAGATTCATTTTTCTCCTGTTTCCCTCCCATTGCCAGTGCTTTCATTCCTAGTAAATTCTGGACAGTGATCAACTCTTCTGTTACATGATCCCTCATTTCCTTGGCAACTTAATCATAAGCAGAGATGGAAGCACAAATTAAAAATAAAATAAACAAATCACCAGCAGTCTTAGCAATATCAATTGATGACCAAAAATAAATTTTAAGAGATCAAATAACAAGTGGGCTTTGGTAAACCTCTTGCATAATGAGGAATAAACAGGTGGGGATTTACTGGAGACAAATCATTAATGAAGATACACCCTGTCTCTGAGTTTCATTATGGGAACACAGTGGTGAGACTATCAAAGAATATATGAGGTGAACGTAGGTAAACCTGAATACAAATTATAGTCCAGATATTTGAAAAAAATAAAGATTATAAAAAATCATTTGCTGTCTCCTCAGGGTCAATTGGAATATGATATGAGGGTGGGGAAAGATATATATTGATTTGCACTAGAGAATTTGAGGTAGTTTATAGAAGAACATACAACTCATTAAGATTATAAAAACAGCCAGAGTTGGTAGCACATGCCTGTAATCCCAGCAGCTTGGGAGGCTGAGACAGGAAGATCAAGAGTTTAAAGCCAAGGCTGGAGTTGTGGCTCAGTGGTAGAGTGCTTGCCTGACATGTGTGAGGCCCTGGGTTTGAGACTCATCATCACATACAAATAAATAAATAAAATACAAGATCCATTGACAATTTTAAAAAAAGAGTAAAGCCAACCTCAGCAATGGCGAGGTGCTAAGCAAAATCCTACCAGATAGATTTTCTTAGGAATTGCTTTTTGGGAGAAACTTCTCCCAAGAACATGATATGTGAGGGTAATTTCACATACAGATCTCCTCAGGAGGTTTCTTAAGATATAGTAGATGGTACTGCTAGCCATTGCTACAGTGAATTCAACAGCAAATCTCATTTGATTATGTCTTATAACATCTCACGGTGGAGGTAAGGACATCACAACAAATCATAATTTATAAGTAAAAATATTTGGGCGTGTAATAAGTAAAATTAAGGAGTTTCAGGTATAAAATTCTCCGATTCTCTGTCTTAACCCATAAATAGCATGGAGCCCGTCCAGAAGAAATTTTTCAGTCTGCTTCACAGAACACTAGTTCCACTAGATAGATGGTAAAGAGGGAAAATGTTTCTGTGGTTAAGTAATTTTGGGAAATGCTACATCCTCTTTCCTTTCTTGGAAATTCAAACTTAGGAAAGACTGAGAGAAATCCTGAAAAAAGTAGTTTGATTTTGTTTAAATTGGTGTATTTCATCATGAAACCACTTTTCACCAGATACCAGGAAATGAATCTTGCAAAACCAGTGTTCCCTGGGGAACACATTTGGAAATGCTGATTTAGGAGAGTGCATGGTCTATGGTTTGTTCAGATAATTCTCTTTGAATATATTTCTGGCAAGGATTATTAAGCAGTAGATAATTTGAAGTCATAATTTGGAAAGTGACATTGCAAAAATTCTCTGTTTTTAAAGGTGGCCAGTTTCACACACCTTAAAAATTAATTGGGTAAAGGCAAGATGGTCATCTTTTCATGAAAACTTAACAACCAAATGAAGATTCTAATCTGATTAGAAAGCCCCTATACATATGTTGGAGAGAACATTGAAGGAGTCAGTGTATAGGCAGAGTTAACAATTGTAAAACTATAAAACAAAATCTGCAAAGAACTCTACAACATTCAATTGCCCCTGAAAATAGAAATATCTGGACCAGAAGAGATGATTGCTTTCTCAATCTGAAAGTATCTAACCTATTATATAACTGAAGTCCTGAGCAAGATCTGAAGGGATCTGACATTCCTATAGCTAATTCAGAATAGTCCATGGATGCTGGGAAGCGGAGTCACTGTCCACAGAAAAGAAGCAGGAAACCCTTCAGGAGTCCCAACTCCCTCCCTGGTCAGAGTGATGTGAAGTCACTGAAACTTCAGCATTGGTGTGGCTCAGAGTCGGTTTCTGACTTCACGGTCCAAAATGTGTTTGGTTGGGCAAAATCCCTCTCAGTACAATGAAATAAAGTGAACTGGTCCAATATAGATAATTTTAATTGGTAAAATCTGGTTGAGTTGTTTAAGCAATTTGTTAATTCCCAGGAGGCCTGCAAAGATATTAAGGTATTTTTCCCTCCTGCTGACAAAGAGGCAGAGCATTTGCATTAGGAATGATGCTTTTTGATAGTAATTCACAAAATGTCGAAAAGCTACAACAGAATGCAGGGGGAACTGGCCAATTTGCCTAGCCCCAGTCCTCATGTTGTAAAGTTACACAAGACCATAGTAACCTCTGGAATGGAACCATCTGAGCAGGACAGATTCCTGTGAAATTTTGCACAATAATGTTTGAAAAGATGTGAATTCTCTTTTTTGGAGCAACTTAGGATCTAATGGCACATAAATAAGGGACTTGGAAAATAACTTTAAAATGACAGAATATGCTAATGCTATTAGATAAAGGAAATCAACTGACATAAATCCAAAATAACTGGCTAGACTGACAAATGATTTCTCTCTAAAGGTGCAGGAATCCTGACATGTTTGAAAGTCAAGGCAGATCTGACTAAAATACAAATGATTTGTGTTGCTTTGCCTCTCTTAGCAGTCTGATAAAACACAAGAGTAAAAGAGTATAGAGAGACTAACGGAACTTGGCAGTCACCAAGCACCTAATTTACATGTCGGTATTTTGAGCTGAAGTAGACATTCTCTTCCTGCATTCCAACTCTCCTCTTCCTGGTTAATTCTGAAAATCATACTTATGGATAGCAAGAACCTTTGATTAGTATTCAGTCTCTAAAGTGAATGGTAGCATTTCACATACATTTATGTTCACCAAATGATACAATGGGAATGTATGTATGTATAGTTATAAAATCATAATTTCCCCTGATTGATTTACTACCCTGAAATTATAATATTTTTTAATTATAAGAATTAAGGCAGATTCCCAAATCCAGCATTAATGATATCCCAAACATCCCCACCCAAATAAGACTAAAGAAATTTAAAGAATTTCCCCCAGACACTTAGAGGGACACAACACATTTCCTTCTAAATGCATTTCTCAAAATAGAGAACAAAGTCCATCCCAAGGCCCTAAGTGATTGGACTTCTGTGAAACATGTGTTGTGTATGACAGGTTCACAGTCATCAAACTCCCTACCATTCTTCTCTTGTGGGCAGGAAGGTCTGTGAATCTCCTTCCCTGTGAATTCAGATCCTTATCACTAGTATTCCACTTCACCTGTTCCCCTTCTAGGTCTAAGGCAGACAAAGCTGCTTAGATATATTTATTGCTGACTTCCTAGAAGAAGGCGAGTGTGGGGAAATTTGGCAAGAAAGAAAGGAAATCATTCTCGCAGGATGTCTTGAAGAAAACTGAAAAGGAATTTCATTCAATGAGTTCCTCTTCTGTTAGTCCTAATACCAAGCATAATAAAACTTCACATTTAAATTTTTGTGTATTATCCCTGGCTAGGGCGTACAGTCCACTGGGCTTGCTCATGAAATGGTAGCATAGGACATAGAGAGAATGTGTTTGCTTTGTTCCTTCTTCTATGACAGTCTTCTAGTAGTTACTATGTTGGCAGTATGTTGAAATCTGTATTATTCTTAGGGGCAAATAATTGAAACATGTCAGGTGAATTTTAAGATACACTTTCTTACCTTTTCAAATAACCCCAGGGGTGAAGAGTGCCCCAGTAACACCATCCATTGAACTTAAACTCCAAACTTTCTGCATTTATGGTTTGGAACTATTAGAGGGCTTGGGAATCATGAGATTGTGTTTGAACTCTAGTCCTACATCTTCCCAGCAGAGTGACATTGGTCACATTATTTAACATTTCTAAGCCTTGGTTCCCATATGGGGAAATGAAGTTAATAATAGCAACTATCCCAGAGTTTTTAAAAGGATTAGATGGGGGAATATATTTAACACAGAGCAGAGTGCCCCATCCAGACTGAGTGCTCAATATAAGAAAAAACATATTAGATATCCATGTAAACAAGGTACTTCAAGGTATCATCAGATGAAAAGTAAATTGTGTACTTTATACTATGTTTACTAAGGCAAACATAAATAATGCCACATTTTTTGTGTCCTCAAAAGGTGTCCACCAAAATATTTGAAATAACGTGTTCTTTTTTTTTAAATCTTAAATTGTAATGAAAACCATTGCCTTTTTCAATTGTGGATTCCTATGAATAGCAGTTGCTGTTGCAGTTATTCTGAACTGGCCTGAAATGGTGGGTTTAGACCAGGTTTCAACTCCTATAGATAAAGAGCAAAGCATATTAGTCCTCTCTTTCTAAACAGTAAAAGAGACAATTTTTGGTGTCCCTGACTCTTGGAATCACTTAGTGGTAAATTCTGAAGTTGAGAAGATACTGGGAAACTGAAGAAACAGGGCTGTATCAGAGTGAGGGACTGGGAGGCCAGCAGTTGGGGGACAGAGGTAAGATCAAGGCCTCAGATGAGCATCATTAACCAACAGGAGATGTGAATTTTGTTGATGGGACACTTGGTTTAAATTGCATTGTTCTTTAAAATCCACATCACTGTTTTAACAGTGATCTTTTAAAAGCCATCTGAAAACCATTTATGCCCACCCTTCCCCCCAGTGATGGCAACACATGCAGTAGGAAGGCCACTGAACCCACATATGGGATGGCGCTAGATAATTCACTTAAGTCTTCTGGAGTTCAATTTCCTCTTCCATAATGCAAGTCGTAAGCAGATCAATCCGTAACTGATGTTCCAGAAAGACAGTTGCACAAAGGTTGGCACTGTATTAGTCATGGAAAATAACTTTAAGATCACAGACCATGCTAATGTTTTAATGGTCTGTATTAGTTTATTAGGGCTCCCATAACAAAGTACCACAGACTGAGTAGTCTAGACAACAGAAATTTGTTTTCTCTGAAGTCTGAGAACAAGATGCTGGCAGAATTGGTTCCTTCTAAGGCCTCTCTCCTTGAATTACAGATAACCATCTTCTCCCTGTATCTTTACATGGTTATTCCTCTGTGTGTGTGTGTGTGTGTGTGTGTGTCTCCTAATCTTGCCTTCTTATAAGGATACCAGTAAAACTGGATTAGGGTCCACCCATAAGACCTCTTTTATATTAATTACCTCTTTAATGAACCTATCTCCAAATATAGTCATATTCTAAGGTGTTGAGACTTAGGAATTCAACATGAATCTTACAAAGACACAATTCAGCTCACAAAACTAATCAAATGTTTATTTTCCAGTTTTATTTGTTATGTGAAAAAGAGAAGGGAAGCTAACTTTTAGAGTACTTAAACTTACCAGGCATTGTGCTGATAGTTTCTTTTTGTCTTATTCAATATTCATAACAACCCTTGAAGATAGATATTAGTCCAGGCTGAGCATCCTTAATCCAAAAATCTGAAATCTGAAATGCTCCAAAATCTGGAACTTCCTTCTTGGTCATCAACAAGTGGAAAATTTCACATCTGACCTCATGTAAAAAGTTGTAGTCAACACACAGGTATGCTGAAAATGTTGTATAAAACTGCCTTTTGGCTATATGTGGAAGGTGTATATCAAACAAAAATGAATGTTGTGTTTGACTAGGGTACCATCTCTAATATGTCTGTTTATGTATATGAAAATATTCCAAAATCTGAAAAAATTAAGAATCCAAAATACTTTTGGTCCCAAGCATTTCAGAAAAAGGATATTCCCATTTTCAGCAGAGGCTATGAGAAAAATTAATCACAAGCTGAAACAAAATGAATAAAAGTATAAGAATATATTTGAAAGAGATATCTGAACTCCCCTCCTGAATTATTGTGATTTTATAAATTTATCTTAACTTTGAAATTTTTAATTTTGTAGGAACTTTCCAGTTTTCCATGTTTGTGTACAGAGTAGTACATAGGACAAAAAAACTATAAAATGTGCATAAAATTTCTAATTTCCTGTTGATAATTTGAACACTAAGCTCTCTCTTTCTCATACTTATCCAAAGAAGGTACTTAAGAAACATTTAATTGCTCATTTGTTTTAAGGATTTTATTCATTTTAATTGAAGAATATTCTTTGTATTTGTTGAATCTTTTAGGTAATGGGAGAGTTAATATGAATATGATAATTATTATTTGTTGCAATTTGTTGTTAGAGTTGAATGGATTACCATTTGACAAATAAACCTTATGAGTGCTTTTGCTTCATTAATTTTATAGACAATATTTTTTTTAGATACCCCTCCATGTAGGAGGTCCCCCCATAAGGCTTAGAAACACCAGTGTAGTACAATCTTATATGTCATAACTTTAATGTTAATCTTGAGCCCTGTGAAAGGCTTGTTTTATATTAAATATTTGATGTCTGCATCTAGCATCTTGTAAACCCTGAAAAGCTATTATAATATTAATTCCTTCACTGACATAGTGCTTGACAGTCTGTGGAGCAATTCCATATGCTTCATCTTTTTGAGTACATGTGTGAAATGGTACTACAAATCTTGGATTATGAAGCTTTGTTCCCTAACATCTGTCTTTCTGAGACCTGACAAATGTATGTGCATGTGTTCCTACTTTGAAATGCTTCTGATCTCATCTTCCTGAATTGTTTCTTTGGAAATGGAATTTTGTGGTATGGAAAAGCACACTTACCTGAGTGAGACTCTGTGAATAAGTATATTCACTGGATATAATAAGGAAACTTGGCAGCAGGCAGCTGCAATTGTAAAACATTAACCAGTAGAATAGAGATTGTTTTCAGAGTCCAGTTTTTCCTCCTCCCTTCGCCTTCTAGAGTAAAGAGACTTCCTCACTTCCGGCTTTACAATTGCATTTTGGGCAAAGCTATTCTATTTCTGGTTTTTCTTTCCCCCTTGAGGCTTTCTCCTCCCACTCTGGTCTCCTCCTTCATTTTTTGGTTACCTTTGCAGAGCAGACCTTGGACACAGCAGCTTCTATCCTGTGAGGCTTATTGCTTTGTTCCATAATGCCAGGAATGAAGTGGAGTTGAGACAGGTTCTTTTCAGATCATTAACTATCAGTCACTCTTCCTGTGGGCTTCTTGAGCCAGTGCAGCTGCACCCAGAGCCCAGGTAGCCCTGCCTCCTGGACTGCAGGGAAACTTTTTTCCACTGGTCAGCCACATGAAAAGATGAGAGTCTTACTCTGAGAGGCAGGTTGTAAGCAGAGTTTATTAACATTTGGATGCAATTAGATGAAATATTGGGGTCTGGGATTGGTCATTTGACTCTTAGATTTTATACCACAATTTTATCTTTTGAAACATTTACAAAATTTAAAACACAGCAACACTAGATGTATAGTTAATCTCCATGAGGACTCCCTATGATATACCAGGGACTATTTTCAGCATTGTTACCTTGCTTTTCTGTTTAATTTTCATGAACACCTGAAAGTTAAGTTTACTCATCTGGAAAATAAACATAACCATGCCTAATGCTTCGGTCTCACCATGTTCATTTACCCGATGAGTAAACAAAGGCTCTGAGAGTTAAATAAACTTCTCCAAATTCACAAGTGGGTGGCACAACTGGGCTTTGAACTCATGTCTGAATGATCTGGGGGCCCACATAATTCACTGCTATGAAACCCCATCATCTTCCTAATTATAGCTGGACTTGTTTCCTTGGAACCAAGGAAGGTTTCAGTCTTTGTTTTTCATTATTATAAACCCAGTTGGCCCTCCCTCCCCTAAAACCCCTCAAGTTGTTGGAGGGCCTCATTGTGCCACTAAAACCAGAAGCAACACTGCATGATTATTCGTTATTAACTCCCCTCTCACTGCCCTCTTGAGGGCTAGTTGCTCTTTATCAAGAACACTCTGTCCAAAGTAAATGTCAGAGCAGCACGATTCTTTGCCAAAGGCTGGAATCCAGCATGGTTTGGTACGAACAGGCCTAACAGAGCGAAAGGACAGATTCCTCCACCTCCAACCTCCTCCTTTCCGTACTTCCGACCCTTCAAAATACTGCCTTTCTTCCTAGAAAGTGCTGGGGCCTGGATTGCCTGGCCTCCTCTACATTTTCCTGGGGCTCTGGGAGCTCAGGGACTCACATAACTTCACGGTGGCCCTTTTCAGACAGAGGGTAGGTGGAGAGAGAGGCAAGGTAGGAATTGGGACAGACTTGTCCTGTTCTGTGGACTGTGGATCTCAAAATCATGAGCTCTGTAGTTCAAGAAAAGTGCCTGTTAAATGAGTGTCCACATTTCAGAGAGAGAGGTGGAGAATTTTCTTTGTATATTTGACAATTCTGACCTTAGTCATGACTGAGGCCTACAGACCAGAATATTCACAGTTGTACTCTGCACTTGTAGCTAGAGAACAGTAGCTAGTCAGAAAAAAATATCAATGTTCTGCCAACTTCTGCTGTTTGTGAAATTTTGCCAGAAGCAAAACAGGATCAAAAATAATAAACAGACCTCCTCCCTTGCTTCATGACTGTTATTTACATAAAGAGATGGATGAACTGACTGTGCTTGTGCAGTGCTCAGGAAAGAGAATTTTTAAGGAGAAAAGGTTAATTTGGTGGTCCTTGGTTGCATGTGATTTGATTTTTCTCTAATATAATTGGGTTTCCAAGAGACAATCTATACTGCAAATAGTACTGCTTCTCCAATGCAAGCAACCTAAATTGTGGACCTTACAAACTGACACAAAAGTTGCATGCAGCCATAAAACTTCCTCAGGGAGGGAAATGATTCTCAAAGACAAGGAACAGTATGAGCCTTAAGGGGAATGATCATTTCCAATAGAAAAAGAGAATTAATTTGTATGTCAAGCTCAGGGAACTGAGAGGCAGGAGACCTGGGTTCTAGGAGACCTTTGTCCTAACCTGGTATTCTGAATGTTGTCATTTTACCTATCAGTGCCTTGGGGTTTTTTTCTATCAAATGGGAATAATATTAGTTCCTGATATTCAGTAATATTATTGAAGAAAAATAACTGATGTGAAATCAATTAAAATAGAAGACATGGTACTGGATTCTGGAGTGGCTAGTACCTGTTAGTGATCACTGGTCTTACCTGAATATAGGAGCCATATGGTTAAAGCAAGACTCAGTTCTTTGGTGTCCTCAGCTGGATATAAAACATGATCCTACTTGCTTCTGTTCTGAGAATAATAATTCATATAATTCCCTAAGGATATGGAAATAATGTGCCACTCCGTGGGTTTGGGTTGTTTTTAATTGGTTCCCAAATGGGCCAACTCTACTAATTTTTTAATATATTTGATGTACTGTAATTCTATATAATTAATTGGGGTCATGGTAAATTCCAGGTTTCTCTCTCATTTTTCTTTCATTCTGAGGTGTCAAGAATTTTGTTTTGTATTTCACTCAGCTAATAAATATTGTTTTCCACTCTTAATGAATAATTTCCTGTAACCATGACCAGAATAAAACCTTGTAAAGTAAAAGATATTGTGTCATGAACTCAGGAACTATGACAAGTTCAAGTGTTGTAAATCATATGCTTTCAGTGTTATGAAAACTGGGTTTACTGCCTATGGCTAAGTTTTTATGTGGATTGTACTTCTTTAGGCAGGATGGCCTGGTGCAATTGTCCTAGCCAGAGACCTACAAGCACTTCTGTGGTCACAGTTGTTTTTATGACTCTGAGGGGACTAAAAAGAACTTGATGTCATACTACCCAGATGATTTGATGAGGGAAAGACATTCCATCTTCCCGATGTCCTGCCTGGCCTAGCTCAAAGTGGAAAGTGTTAGAAATGAAGGGTAAAAGGTACAAGGAACATATACTTTATAAACATATCCCTTGAAGTGCTTGGGTTTTGCTTGATAGTTTTGAAGTCAGTTTTATTTTGTTTGTTTTAAATATTTGAGTGCACCACAGATGGCAGATTTCAGGGGAAAGGGTGCTTACTAAGCTAAGACATGTGAAAGTCTTTGAAAACTACTCAGCACTCTGCATGTTTGGTTATTATTTGTAAAGGTTGGGTGTCTTACATGAAGTAGAATTTGAGGGATAACATGAATGAAGAGGGAAGGAGCTTGCTTGGCACAGGAGTATCTAAGCTTGTGAAATAACTTGCCAAGACGATTTACTTCAACAAAAACTGAACCCTAAGACTTAATTGACTTTTTACTTATACACAAGGGTGAAAATAACTTCTCTCTACCTCCACACAGCTATGTGATGCCTCTGAATTCCCCAACAGCCTTTGGCGTAGCAGAACAGTTTTCTTGTTTGTAGCTGACTCTGCTCAGTGAACGGCCATTTAAATAAATTATCATGTTTTTTGATTCTTATTAATAACTTGACATGGGAAGCCTTCAGATCCTTGTTGTATCAGAAATAATCTTTCGGTTGTTTTCTTTTTCTTTGGTCCTGGGAAGCTGTGCATTTTCTGAAACTTGTAGTTTGTAGGTGCAACATGCATTATTTAAAATCATGGAGTTTGTATTTTCCAGACCTGGATTCAAATCCCAGTTTCAACATTTGTTAGCTGTGTGACCTTAAACTGGGTTCCCATGAGCTCTAATTCTGTTTCCTCATTTAATATGGGAATAATAACATAATAACAACATCTACCACCTGAAGTTATGGGAATAGAGTGGTATCACACATGTAAGGAGCTCAGAACAGAGCCTGATGCCTACTCAAGGCAGTATGTGTTTTATTGTATGTTTTGGTCAGCATTGCATCGCTCTGATTGAAAGACCTGATAATAATAATTTTAAGGAAGGGACATTTATTTTGGTTCATGATTTCATGATTAGCCAAGTCCATAGCTCCAAGCCCAAGGTGAGGCAGAACCTCATGGCAGAGGGTGTGGAAGAGGAAAGTGGCTCAGGACATGGCAACCAGGAAGCAGAGAAAGAGTCCTCCTCACAGGGACAAAATATAAACCCTGGAGTCACACTTTTAGTGCCCTACTTCCTCCAACCCTACCCTATCTTCCTACAGTTACTGCCCACTTAATACATTTCAGAGAACTGATCTGCTGATTGAGTTATATCTTTCATAATCTCATCATTTCACCTGTGAAAATTCTTGCATTGTCTCACATATGAGCTTTTGGAGGCCATCTCATATCTGCACCATACAGTTCTGAACCTATAACCCCAAAGCTCATTTCCATCTCACAATGCAAAATAAATTTAGTCCATTTCCAAGAGCCCCAATAGTCTTACTAGTTCCAGCATTGCCCACAAGTCCCAGTTCAAAATTTCATCTGAGATTCCAGGCAAGATCAAAAACAAGTTACATGTTTACAATATATAATGTCACAGAGTAAACATTTCCATTCCAAAAGGGAGAAATGAGTGAAGAGAAAAATGGGACAGAACCAAAGCAAGACCAAAATCCAGCTGGTAAAACAAATTCTGTAGCTCCACATCCAGCATTTTGAGCACATGGCATTGCAGTAGCCTCTCCAAAGAGCTTGTGTAGCTCGCCCCTATGGCCTTGCTGGTTGCAGCTCACATGGCTTCTAACTTGTCTTGTTTCTACTCTATTTCTGCAGCTTTCCTCAGCAGATGTTCCATATTATTAGAACCTCTTAATCTTGGGGTTCTCCACTGAAGCTTCAGCTTCCATCTCACATCTTCAGCAGTCACTTTCCCAGGGAAAGCCCACAGGGGTTCAATCCTGGTGCACTTTTTCTGGCCTCCCAGGCCTTCCTTCGAAATCTCAGTGAAAGCATCCAGAACTCCCTAACTCCAGTATCTCAAATTACTACAGAACTATGGCAATGTGGTTGATTCCAAGATCTTCCACCATCTTAAGCAGTAGCCAAGCCTCCATGGACCATGGTTTCAGAAACTTCTAACTGCTGGGTGACTGAGCATGTAGGAAAAGCTTCCTCAACCTTTCTGCCTGTGCACTCAGGGTGCATCCACGATCTTTTCTCAAAGGAATTTTTACATTTACTCGAGCCTGAGGTAGTGGTGGTCTTGCCAATTTCTGAGATGCCCTCAAGCCATCTTTCCTGTTGTCTCTGTGTAGAGTACTTAGCATCTCTGTAGTAGATATAATGCCTTTAACAACCACAATGTACTTAGCCCCGATTTGCTTGCACTTTTCTGGCCAGGCTGAAAATTTTACAAATCTTTCTTCATTACTTTCTGCTCCTAACTATCACAGTAAACTTGGCTAAAAGCTGCCAGCATATAAGTGCCACCACCTGAATGCTGTGCTGCATTGAAATTTCCTCCATCAGATTAATTAGTTCATCACCTTTAAATTCAGCCTCACATGTCTCAGGACATGGTCAAAATGTGGACAACATTTTGTAGACAACGATATGTTGAACTAACAACTCTAGTTCAATTTCCAATAGGGTCTTCCTCCTCACGAGCCCCGTCTTTACTGTTCACAGTCCTGGTGACATTCTGAGTTCCCACCAAAATTGTCCATTAATCTCCTTTTACAAAATTCTAAAACCTTTTTCTGCTTGCATCTCTAAGTTTTTCAAATATTCCTCCCCCAGAAAACCAGCTCCAAAGACTTCTAAATCACATAGTAAGGTTAGTTATAGCAATGACCTCAATTCTCAGTACCAATTTCTGTTTTAGTCAGCTTTTCATTTCTGTGACCAAAAGACCCCACAAGAACCATGTAGAGGAGGAAAATTTTATTTTGGCTCATAGTTTGACAGGTTCAATCTGTGGTTGGACAACTTTGTAGCTCTGTGCCTGAAGTGAGGCAGAACATAATGACAGAAGGGTGTGGCAGAGAAAGCAGCTCAGGGTATGGCAACCAGGAAATGGAGAGAGAGCTTTGCTCACTGGGGACAAAATATATATGGTAGAGGTGCACCCCCAAAGACCTACTTCCTCTAGCCACATCCTACCTGTCTACAGTTACTGCCCTGTTAATTTATATCAGTGGATTAATCTAATGATCAGGTTATATCTCACATAATTTAATCATTTCACCTCTGAAAATTATTGCATTGTCTCACACATGAACTTTTGGAGGACATTTCATATCTAAATCATAATGCTAAACAGAAAACAAAAAAGATACTAACAATCAGCTACATAGCCCATTCTGCCATGGAGTAACTACTTGCAGGGAAGATCAAACACTCAAATTTGAATAATTACATAAAGTGGAAGCTATAAAAAGGTCACAATTGTAGTAAATTTGAGAGTGTCAAAAGTATTCTCAGAGGAGAAAACATGATAGTGACAGTTTAGAAACTTTGCAGTTTCAAGTAAGGATTTTCCTGATCATATGGATTTACCTTTGAAAATAAATAGCTGACAGATTCTAGGTATAATAGATAATATTTTTAGTCCCTAAACTAATGAGACCAACCCGCCAAAGCCCAGTGTATGAACTACAACTCTGGCATGAAGTTGATACAAGCATGTCTAACCTTTGATAATGCCCGCTCTTCATATTTCAAGTCTGACTTTTGGAAATGAATCACAGAATCTTTGAAACGTTTGTCTTAGCAATACAATTAATTGAGAATTAATATCATATCGTCCTGTCTCCTCTCCTAAGATGTGGTAGAATGAGCCTGCAGGAAGCCTGCTGTGCCACCCTTTGCCCAACCCTCAAGTTTGTAGCCTGCTCCAAAGCTGAGAAGAAAGGGGCCACTTCGGCTAGCAGCAACAACTTATCTTCAAAGCCGAGAATCCCCTTGGCTTCTTTTCAAAGGCAGCTTTTTAAGTCTTCTGTGTTTATTAATTTCACTATACTTGAAACACTGAACTCAAATTTGTTGTAACACACTCTGTTGGCTTACAAAAATTCAAGTACATTTATTGCCTTTCCATTTTTGTATGGGGGGAATAGCCATTCATTCACTCACTCTGAAAATCATCTGTAAAATACATACTCTGTGTCAGGTGTTGTTAGAACCTTGGGCTATAATATGTTAAAAAATAATCACACCACAGTTTAGTGAGTGGACCTTAAACAGGTGCCACAGGGTGCTATCTATGTTGGGGATGGGCATCTGTGTAGGGGAGTAGAGGCACAATGAAAAATTTGGAGTTCAAGTTGTAACTATTAGTTTTCATTGTTGCTATAGTGTTTTGTTGTTCTTGATTTAGCTTCCATCCCTCTGTCAGAAAGTGTTCCTGCCTGATATTACTGGGGAGGAGCAGGGGGATATTTACAAGCTGTCTGGGAAGTCCTAATGTTAAGACTTCATCTACTTTTGCCCTATCAGTTGGCCACGTATCTTCCTTAGAATCTGGATAACTGGATTCCAGTTCCAGGAACATGAAATCCTCTCCCTTCTATGAAAACTGTATTGTCCTTGAAAAATCAGAGCCCATCATCCACAGAGAGCTTACATCTGTGTTAACACTGTCACACTAGCAACTGTGCTCTCCCTGGGAGGATTATGATGGGACTGTGGCAAATTTCTCAGGAAACTCACTTTAGTAACAGAGCACTGACTAGCACAGATATTTAAGAAAGGCCACCTTTTTGGATTAAACATCACTTTTCCTGCATCAACTTGACTAGGGGAAAATCTAGCCTAGCCAATATTTCAACAAATATTTGTAGTGTCAGTTGTGTGCAAGATCTTTAATGGTATTGCTTGTGATATATGTTATATAAAACATTATTGCTGCCCTCAAGGAGATTGTCATTAAGCGCAATAAGACCTAAACCACCATGAATATTGACAATTGAAGGGAGTATTTATTTTAGTGATTAACAAACAGGCACTCAGAAAGAGCAATGAAGATCTTAACTGTGGGAATGAAGAAATGATTAATACAGTATATAATGTTATAATTTCAGGATGGCAAAATATTTATGTGCTTTATAAAATTTTAGTGATTCTAATACCTAACTTCATCATGTTTTTCCACACTCACTGTTTTAAGAATCCATGAATTTGAATATATGACTGTACCTTCTACTTGAAATTTTTATTCTACTTTGTGACACCTATTCAGTGATTTGTGTTGTCAGTAACTCTTAATTGGTAAAATCTGGTCACCTTACAACAGCACTTTCACTGGATTGTAATTAAATTACCTGATGGAATGATAAATAAATTTCTCCTTCTTTAGGCATGAAGACTTTAAACATGTGTTGTAAAAGAATAAATGAAATCAAATCCTAACACTGAATGAATTTAATATGCGTGGTAAGGAGATTTAAATTTTAAACCCCTAGCCAGTGCATATTATTTTGAAATATTTCATATTTTAATGAAAAGCTTTTTAAACAGTATCATGTACCCAAATATAAATATAGTTTAGTGCCTGATTTTAAGAATGTGAATAAACTAAAACACTACATAAATTTGTCCAGCTTGTGTGAAATAGCTGGAAACCACAAGATTAATTTGTAAAGAAACTCAACAAACAAATTCTCTGTAGGACACCTGTTCTTCTTGTTTATATTAAATTCTTAAACAGCCAGTCAGCATTTCATGAAGGAGGAGAATTTGAAATGTGAACTCTCTCAGAAGTAATTTAAAGATTTTAAATATTTTATGAAGTATGAAATTGCACATATTTGCCTCAGGCAGGTACCCCACTGATATTGAATAAAAAGTATTCACATAGGATTTTCTAAGAGCTATTAATATAAAATTTTGCTTTTTAAACTAAATTGTAGTTCATATTCTGAATCTAGCTGCAGGGTAAATCCAAATTCAATGAGATGACCAAAGAGCCTTCAGGGAACAGTTTGTGCTTCAAGAGAGAAGAAGTCACATTGGAGACTTAGAATTACTCACAAGATACACAAATGATGCTGAATTATCCAGTGTGCTCTTTAGTCCTTCTATACCCATTTTTTTCACTCTTGAAAGAAAGCAACTTTTCACCATTTCCCACAAGTCCAAACTGCTCTGTTCTTTCTTCAGCTGTACAGGTCTGTTTGCAGATCAAGATGGGCAAAGTCAGGCAGAGACTGTCCTTGGCAGGTCATAGTTACACTCATTCCTGTGACCTCTCCCAACAAGCAAGAACTGCCTAGCCTCTGGGTCAATGCCAGGTTGTCCTATAGAACAGGCTGCTCCTGATCCAGTAATTGGTGTCTGAAGGCCCACAGCTTCCCAAGGGAGCACCATTTCAAAGCTCACAGTTAGTGCTCCTGTAGATATTTATAGGTAAATGCAGATCTCTCCTTCCTGCTGGTCAACTTGCTCTGCACATCCATGACATGGAAGGAATCACAACCAATGCACTTCTTTCGTGTCAAGAGAGACCTCTAGATACCATGGGTAAAATGAGTGACCATGCACAGTGGGACACCTGTGCCTTGCTGGTTTCTGATGTAACCTCTAGCTGAGCTAATCCTACAGGAGCCAAGCTCCCCAAGGAGAATGTTCTCCCCGCAACAGTGGCTACGCTCCACAAAAGTGTGTTCCGGTTTTATTGCTATGTAACAATTCAACCTAAATTTGACAGTAAACAACCATGTTAGTATGCTCATGGATTCTGTGGTTTAGGAAAGACATAATAAAGATGGCTTTGTCTTTTCATGATGACTGTGACATGAGCTGGAATGACCTGAAAGTGAGGTATGGCTCAGTGTCTGTGCCCTGGGATCATCCAAAGCTTCATCACTGGAAGTGCATACTCCTGTCAGTCAAAACCTCATCAGAGGCTGCCACCTGGCACATCTACACTTGTCCTTTCTATGTGGTTGCTCAGGCTTCCTTGTAAGAGAAGTTTTGAGAATGAACAATGTTCATGATCTGGCCTTGGAAGTTGCCTAATGTCACTTTTATTGTATTCCACAGGTCAACACAAAGTTCTACTTGGGTTTAAGGGGAGAGGACATTGACCCCCAACTTGTTGACAAAAGGGTCAAAGAATTTGTGGATATATATCACTATTATGTCCTTATTCACAGTTTTACTTTCTGCAGTTTCAGTTACCAACAGACAAAAATATTAAATGGAAAATTCCAGAAATAATCAGTTAATAAATTTAAATTGAGTAGCATGATGAGATCTTGTGCTCTTCTACTACCTCATGCCTAAGACATGAATTACCCCTTGGGTCCATTGTATCCACTACCACCCATTAGTCACTTCGTAGCTGCCTCAGTTATCAGATTGACTGTCATGTTTTTGTAGTGCTTGTGTTCAAGTAACCTTTATTTTTCTTAATAAGGCCCCCAAGGTGTAATGGTAGTAAGGCTGGCAAATCAGACATGTCAAAGAAGCCATAATGTATTTTCTTTAGGTGATAATTCAATAAGAGTACCCTCATTCACATAACTTTTATGATAGCACATTGTTATAATTATTTTATTATTTTATATATTTATTTATGTATTTATATAATTATTTTATTATTGTTGTGGTTAATCTCTTACTATGCCTAATTGATAAATTAAACTTTATCATGGGTATATATGTATAGGAAAAACATAGTATATGTAGAATTCAGTGCCAACTGTGGTTTTAGGCATCTATAGGGATTTAGAAATATCCCCTAAGAATAAGGGAAGACAGTTGTAGTTCATACCAGCTACCAAATCTACTTGACACGCAATCATTCTGGCACTCTGTCATTCTTGCCTGCATTTGGCCAGCACCTGACAGATTCATCTGACTGAATGTTACAGTTAGAATCATCACACAAAGAGACTTTGCCCCCGGACATAAAGAAGTGACATTCCATGTGCTCTAGCTACATTGCACTATTTCTTCAGTTGCACAAATACTTATAAATGTTATTCTGTGCTTTCATAAACATTATCTCATGTAAGCCCCATCTGTGAGGTAGGAAAGGGTTATGTACTCCCATCGCTACCCTCTGTCCAGGATTGAAGAGAATCCAGAATCTCCAGGGTTAAGGTTGGAGAAAAGTCTGCAAGCAAAGCCACATAGTTCCCCTTTTCATCCCAAATCCTGTTTTCCACCCTGAGTGCTCTCATTTCACTGATAGCTATTTTCATTGCCACTCGCTGAATCCTTGGGGGTAGAATTAAATGTTTCCGGGCGATGTTTTGTTAAATATTAAAGAAGATAGGGTTCCTTTGCTGCAGTGGTTTTCAGACAGAAACAGTTTTACCTTCAAGGGGGACATTTGGCACTATGTACAGATATTTTTGATTTTCACAACGGAGAGAATGTGTGCTGCTGGCATCTAGCAGGCCAAGGCCAGTGATACTGCTAGACTTCCTACAGTTGCAGGACAGCACCCTTCCCACCCCCCAAAAGCACACACACAACAAAGAATGATCTGACCCAAAATGGCAGTGATGCCACTGTTGAGAAACCCTGCTTCATAGTAATTTTATAATCCTTATCAAAACAAGGAAATTAGAGCTTTAAGAGACTGAGCAACTTGCTCAAGATCCCACACCTTGAATCCACAAGATGGAACAGACTTTAGGCCCTCATTTTGAGCTCTTCAGTCACATGTCTTTATTTCCTTATGGAACTTCTGCTGGCTCTGCCACCTGTCTGTAGAAAGAAAACTTGAATGGAGAAGTGCTTTATTTCACTTTTATTGAGTCCTGGAAGTGTGTGGTCCGCCACACCCATGCAATGAGTGTAATCCTTGGGGTGGACATTGTGCACCTGTAGTTTTCTTTATTCTTCAGGAGACAGGTGGATACTCATGTGGGCACAGTGACTTTGCTAAAGCCTGGATAGGAATTGGAATCTAACCTTCCAGCTTGAGAATTGTAAATAATACCTGAAAATTTGGAGATTGGGGTGTTGTGTGTGTGTGGTCTGGGTGTGGTGTGGGAGGGCAAAAAGATCTCATCCTATAATGACTAGCAAACACAAATTATTTGTTAATTTTGAAGGTAATTGTTTTCTCATCCTTCAAACATGTCAATCAGGAAATTAATCTAAGTCCCAGAAAGTTCAGATCATCTGCTGATGGTCAGAAAAGATACACTCATTGTCCCATTAGAGTGTCCATGACATGTAACAGGCAGACTAAAGACTGCAGCTGCAGCACAGAGCTGCCACCCCTATGCATGGCCCCTTTTGCACACTAGGAGCTTGAGAGAAAACAGTACTGCAAGGAGCATCTGGCAAAGGCAGGCCCCAGGCGGACACACCCCCAGCTCCCTATGGACCCTGATTTGTGCCACCTGGTGGGGAAGTCTCCCTATGAGTCATCCTTTCTGATAAAAAGGATGCATTCCATGTCAGAGCAAGAGCTGTCTTCCATCCATCACTTTGCATTCCATGTCAGAGCAAGAGCTGTCTTCATTCAGCCTTGGATAAATGAGTGTTCAGGTAATAGATGACAGAATGTCAGGCGAATATTGTCTCTAGTGTCTTGACCATTCCTGTTCAGCCTCTTTCTTCCTAGTTTGAGACAGTCTCTCTTCATTTCCAAAAGGGAGCACACACACAATCCAGATTGTTCACTTAAGTGAAGCATCTCCAGCCCCTATCTTTGCACTGCTCATGGGTTTAAGTTCACCAGGGAAAGCCTTCTAGGGTTGAGCAACAGAACAAAAGAAAGACCCGCCCTGCCTTCCAAACCCGAGCAACTCGCACATACAGTGTTTTAACTGTTCTAGAAAGAATAAAGCATTCATGAGCCTCATGAGCCATTCCATTTTCAAGAAAAAAAATTTCCTGGTGACATTTTAATCCCCTTTTGTGCTGGAGTGTTTTTAGAGTTTTCTCCTGCCAGTCATCTCAAATGTTTTGTATCTTTCTCTTTTAGCTGAATTGCATATTATGAGCCATGACCCACAATAAAAAATAATGCCACTGTCATTGAATGAAAGTCTCGTTCTTTGGGTTATTCTGGGCTATGGGTCAGCCTATAAATGCTGACCTCTGAAAATCCAAAGATATTATCTGGTTGAGGCTTATGCCAAGGAGAAAAAAATGAACTATGAAATGAAAATAACCACCTGGGATCTCCAGTTTGGTTTATGTTTCTGTGAAATAGTTTCTGTAAAACACATGAGTGGGCCCCATAGTTTTTTTTCTGATATGAGAGCTAGCTTATTTCTGAGATCTCTTGTCTGCTTGTGGAATTTTTCTAGATACTCTATACCTAAATCAGGGTTTCTCTACCCCACCACTATTGGCATTTGGGGTCCAGAAAATTCTTTTTTATGGGGGCCGTTCTGTGCAGTGTAGGTTGTTAAGTAGATCTGTAATTTCTGCCCTCTAACTACCAGAAGTAGCCAGCCGCCCAAGTTGCAAAAAATAAAAATGTCTCCTGATATTACCACATGTTCACAGTTGAGTGTAATACTGTTGTGGATAAAAGAAGAATGCAAATGAATTCATTCCTTTTCTCAGTTCTTTAACAAATACCTCATAATCATCGCCTTTAGCAACTTGCAGGGAAGGTAGACATTAATCTAAATAATTATATCAGTGACATCCTCTAATAAAGATTGGGAGAACTTGGCATGAGAGTTCAGGGGAAGCCTTAATTCTGCTTCAAAGTTATCAGACTTGTTTGAAATTCTGATACTACATATATTCAAGAAGCACTTATATTTTCAGGGGGAAATATCCAGTTTATCATGATATTACACTAGAATGAGTTTCAAAACTAAACTTAGGAATTTTTTTATAAATGTGTTGGTAAGGTAAATTTTTATTGTCCAATATTGATTTTTAAAATGTCCTAATATCTAGATATGAATTGTTGTACAAAACATATACACGTGTCTGAGTGAATTGATTGGGTATTGGTGGTTCAAAAGGCTACCTGAGCCCTGAGCCTTGGACAGTGGTCAGATTCAGTCTCAGGAAGCTGTCTGCCATGTATTGAAGTCACAGTGTTCAACCTTTGTTCTCAATAACAAAGTGGATATTTACACTCTTCTAGGCCCCAAATTTAATAACTTCCCTATAGAATGTGGAGAGCAGTAAAATTAACTTGAAAATAAAATTGCTTTAACTATTGAAGCAGCATTGGTGATAGTTGCCCACCATGAGCTACAGCAAGACACACAGTGGCCAGCCTACTAGCTGAACACTCTTTCCCCTTTCTCTTTCATTGCAGTTAAGTATGAAATATGCTATTATAAGGGATGGTTTTGAATCTATGAAAATTTATATTTTAAATTATCTGCATCTTTTAACTATGTAGGAGACAGTGTGATTTAATCATTAAGAATAGTAACTGGGGAATCAGAAAGATATGGGACTAGCATTTTGAGCATGGACAAGTTATTTAGACTGCTGTGCCTCAGATTCTTTGTAGAATAAAAATGTCCACCTCAAAGAACATTGTGAGCATATTTATATCTGGGATATGTGAAGTATTAAAAAAAATGCCCAATCTAAGGGTTGGATGCATGGATAGTGCCAGTATTAACGTGTTAGTAACACATTATTTGCTACATATCACATACTGGTGTGCCCATGAGCCTAATCATCAAAAACCGTTGCTTTAAAGTTAGAAAGGAACCCAACCAGGAAGCATCATCACTCCACAGAGTAGCTTTGTTTCTTAAAACCAAAGATCAAAAATTTGTCTTTCCTTCTAATACTAAGAGGTCATTGAAGGTTCTTGGGCAGAGCAGTCAGTATCGATGTTATGGGGGTGGCATTTATGAAAGAGCTGATGCATTTAAGATGAATTGGAAGAGAAGGTGGGATGGAGAAGGGGGATCCAGAAGGTCTTCGTAGCCCAGAAAAAGCCCACATAAATAGGCAGAAAGCAAGACTTTAATTTGTTTTCACTTCAGATATAATTTGGAATATCAGTAACAATTTTTAAATTCAAGAAAAGTGGTGTGTTAGCCAACTTTCTATCATTATAACAAATAGATAATTTATAAGGAGAAAATTTTATTTTGGCTATGGTTTTAGAGGTTCCAATACATGACTGGCTGTACTCATTGTTTTCAGGCCTCTATTATGGGGACAGTACATCCTGGTGGGAGCACATGGCACAGCAAAACCTCTTGCCTCATGAGTGGGAGGTGAAAAGAGAGGAGGAACTTGCCAATGACCCAATAATCCCTTTAAGGGCACTTACCCGAAGCCCTCCCACTAAATTCTGACTCTTAAATGTTCCCTGTCTCCCAATAGCAGCAAACTGGGGACAAAGGCTTTTAAAGCACAAGCCTTTGAGGGACATTCCAGGTCTAAACTATAGCAGGTGGTGTCACTTTTTGGTGATTTCTTGGGCCTGACTCAACCATAAACAGGGGCATCCTGTGCCCTTGATCCTTGAAACTTAAGAATGTACTTGAGCCACTTTCAGTTCTCTTTTTGCATCACAACTATGTAGATGTGATGGAGGATAGTAGCTTCAAGACAGGAAACACCCTGCACCAGGGTGGAGAAAACATCACATCATGGGTACTGACACCAAAGCAAGGGCGAAGTTAAGGTGGAAGCATAGATGAGAGTTCTCATTTTAAGGAGGTCCTTTCCTTTTCTGTGAATAATTTTATCTGAACATTGTCCTAATTAATATGTTTCTCTATTAATTTTTAATTCCTACCAAAATATCAGAAGAATATTGTTAGTCCCTCTGAAAATGATGACCCTGTATATAATACCAATTCCTTTCTCAAAACAATTTGTTCCTCTTATCCATTCCCTCATTTATTAATTCAGTATTTATTCTGCACCTGTTATAAACGGGGCAAGACAAGATATGGGTCCTGCCCTCAAACTTCCATTCTAGTGGAGGCAGGGGAGGCAGAGAGAGAGGTGTAGGGATAATGACAGAACCAGGCAAAAGTACAGTGGCACCTGTAAGTGCAGAGCTCAATGGGAGCCCCAAAGCCTGCACTAGGTGCTTCTGAGTGTTGGGCAGTCCGATCTTCCAAGAAATAGGAATGTTCCAGCTGACATCTGAAGGAGATACCAAAGCAAAGAGAGAACAGAGAACTCACCCTGCTACCTCCCCCAATACTAGAGCATGACACTCAAAGAGCAGAAAGATATTTGTAGGAGAAATATCTCTCTTGCTGTAGTTAAGCAGAGTGAGGAAGCATGGTCTGTTCTACAAAGAGCAAATTAAGGGGAAGCCTCATTTTCTTTATGGGAGCAGAGGTCTGCATAGGTCACTGTGGCTCCATAATGGCCATGCATGTGCAATTCTATCAAACAGATCACTGGAGCCTATCTCTAAATCAACCTGACCATTAAAGGGTGTGTGGCTCCATTTGGTCCTTATGCAGAAGCAGTACACATAAAGATTTAATTGAAAGTCTTTAATTGAAAATTGCAAGAATGGTTTTCAGAAATATTCTGCTATTCTGCATTTAGAAACAGCCTGAATTATTTTGCAATCCACCTGGGTGCCTTCTAAGATAGAGGGAATATTACCTCTGTATAAAAGGGCCTTATCCTTCACCACTTTCACCTTCCTGTGGTTCTTTTTTTGACTTCCTAATCTCTAGAAGGACAGATTGCATGGCCTCTTGTGCTGATGTGTTTCTGTACTGTTAGTCTTAAAAGTCATTAAACGATTTCTAAACTTAATCAAAATCTAATTGAAACTTGTTCTCTTTTGTCCATCTTCAATTGAAAACAAAGAACAATTGTCCTCTGAAACATCTATTTTCTCATACAATAATTGTGGAAGCATTTACTCCAGTGATGTGACATGGGTGGGCCCTTGCTTGCTTTAACTATGCCAGATAAAGGATGAATCTTCAGCAACCACTGCAGCCAGAGGAAGACACTAAGGAAATCTTCTAGCTGGAAGGAAATTTGCAAATGAGGGACTCTTCCTCACTTGCTTAACCCGAGGAACTGATAAAAGGAGAACTGTCTGTTTAAAATGATTCAGAGCCTTATCACGTTCATATAAAACAAAACGACAAAATGAAGCAGCTGGAAGATTATAGTGAGTTTTAATTATCTTTTAATAGCCAAAGGCTCTTGCCAACACATGCTGATAACCTGTCAGTTGTTATGTGCCATATAATCTCTGTTTATGAGTCTCAGCTGTTACAAATTGGAAAATATATTTACAGCAATGATCTTTTCTTGTTTAATGCAAATTCCCAGAGATGTTCAAACTGAAATTTGGCCTCACTGCTTTGTTTCTGTTGCCCTCTTGTGTGGAATTGAAAAGGCTGGCAAAATCTGTTCATAATAACCAACCTCCTTCTTCATAAATTATTACCCTCATTATAAGTATAATAATCCCAATTCTTAAAAAGGAAGAGTAGAATCATTTATAAAGCTCATAGTGCATATTTCTATAAATTGACTGCCAATTATTTTTAATGGTAATCTACATTCTTTACAAATCAACCTGCCACCTTCTCCTTCTCTCCTTAGGTTTTCCATCACAAATGGTTTTTGTGCTCCAGGGCTCCAAGACAGCTGCTATGGTGTCTTTTCACATTCTCTCTATATCCCTGTATTCATTAGGTAGACAGACAGACAGACAGACATAGAGGTAAAGATTGTACAGGGTTAAAGTACAATAGCACCTGTAAGTGCAGGATGTATGGGAGCCCCACAGGAGCCTCACACTAAGTAATAGAATAGAATAGAATAGAATAGAATAGAATAGAATAGAATAGAATAGATACATACATACATCTATATACAGCTTTTGTCATTCAGTACAGAGTAGACCAAATGACCAAAAGCTTTTGAAGTTACAAAAGCTTGGCTTCTTGTCTTGTCTTGAACTCTGTAGTATCTCATTTTGCTGCTTCTCTTGACTCTTGTACTGATGTCTTGGCTAGCTACTCTTATTCCTCCTCCTGGCTCTGTGTTCCTGAAGCTGAGATCCCATTCATGACTCCTATTACCACTTCTAAGTGAATGATTCCCAGAGATACATTTGCAGATCAGACCTCATATCTCTCTTCCATATTTCAAATTGCCTTAATTGAACATCTCCAGTTATGTAATCATTATCACCTCTCATCAACAAATTTAACAACTGAATTTATTAACTTTCTCTCTGGAACTTTTTCCTATTTTTGAAATTTGTTTTCAAATTCGTTGGAAATTTGTTTTCCCATTTTCTTGATAAGAAACGTAGGATCATTTTTTAAAAATTTGACTAGCTTTTATATCTATGTCAGTCTCTAAGGACTACCATTTTTTTCTTCACAATATCTTTGAGATTAACATAAGGAATTGAATTATTCTTTATTTCCACTGCAAACATTGTGGCTCAAATCAGAAATTTCTGTTTACTTTCAGCTTAAAGATTTAATATATAAATAGATTATACTTTATTGAAATCCTTCTTAGTCCCATTCACCACTTATACCAGCAATGAGTCATCATTTTTGTTTTCTCATCACATTTATTGATAGACTTGTTTGTTTTAAGCTTGGCTAGAAAGAGTTTTGCAGTCATTTTGAACTGATTCTGGTATAGAGATGCAAAGGCCCATTCAGAATTCAAAAGCAGTTCAAAGTTGTAGTGACCATAAAAATATCAACAACAAAAAACAAACAAAAAGCCCCAAACCCTATGAATATTATAGAAACAAAAGTAGAAGTTTTTTAAAAGCTTGAAGGGGAAGAAAATGTGTTGTTTGTGAACTCAGGGTGACTAGTTTACTAATTGTTAAGCTGTCAAAGTGCTAATGGGTTCTGAAGAAACCTGAGAAAATTATATACTAAGGGAAGAGTGCGGAGCCCACATGCCTGGCAATAACCTGCAAAAGAGGAGGAATCAGGTTGACATAATAGCAACACTGTTGAATGGAGAGCTGGATGAGCAGGCTGGAGGAGAAGGCTGGAAGCCACCCACTGCCCTACCAGCCAGAGGCATTCCAGAAGGCTGAGGAAGTGGGGTGCAGTTAACGAAGTGCACATCATTGAGCCCACACTTAGGCAAATTTGCACATCAGAGTGGATATGTCTCAGGGCTATCAGCAAATCCAAGGCACATTCAGAGCTTTGGGATTCCATGAAACCAAGTTTAAAAATTAATTTCAAAAATGAATCTCCTTTTATATCTTCTTTTAGGCTCAGTTTCTTAGTATTTCAGTAGACTGAATTTACTACTACAAGTTGAAAAATTGTCCAATGGAAATAATCAAGCTTATGCGTGTGTATTTTTATTTGCACTTGATATAAAACTTGACCTGAATACAGGTTCTCTTTCTTTGGTGAGCCCGAAGAGTCTTCTACTATCTGTAAACCAACATTATGAATATCAGTCTGGGTGTGCATTACTGCAAGGGGCAGTAATTAATGCTTTCTTTTCAATTCAATAAGTAGATCCTCTGGAGATCTCATCCCTTCATAGTTGCATATAAGTCCTGGAGTATTTGCCATGAACTAGCCCTTCCCTGTCCTGGAAATGTGTGGCAAGGAGGAAATATAACAATGGAATTTTTTGCACACAACACTTGCTTGTTGCTAATAATGAACAGCAGGCATCTTTAGACTGACTGGTTCAGTCTGATTTTTTTTTTTCTGCCTCTAGTGTCTTGGTTGGTATAGACTTTGTTACAAGAAAAAGATTTATCTGTGAAATAAATTGCCAGCAAGGCTCACTACACCATACGCACCTTCCCTGCGCATTCACCTCCTTATCTATACTTGTGGATGTTGAGCAGGGGTGTAACTGAAAGGCAAATAGGGTCCACAAGCTCCAGAATAAGGTGTCTGGCTTTGGTTCTGGGTGGTTCTCTTTGGAGAGTGTGGTACTGGATAAGTCTTCATCCTTATCTTTAATAACAGTGAAAGCATTCTTACTATGAAGATTTATCTATCCTTTATTATAAAAGCAGAGAACAGAGTTATCATACTTGGATCCTTCTGGTTATGAAGAAGGGGATATGTAAACACACATCAGTTTATACATCTGTAAGAGGTTGTACACACAGGACACTTGCAAACACTAGAATGTAGGGGACATCTGTGAGAGGATTGAGAGACCTAAAACAATGGTAAACCAACTGCCATCTGCTGTTGTGTTACAGTGTCTATAAAGGTGACCCAACTATATCACATATACTTGCTTTTTCTTCTTCAGCAATGTCAAACCTATTGTCCTGACTTAACCTTCTCATGTCTAGTCTGCTTCAGGTGTCCATCATGTCAGATGTCCAAATTATCCTCCTCACAGCTGATCTGATCTTGTACTGTTCCTCTAACCTTAGTCAGCTTCACAGTCCATGACCTATTCATTAGCATCCCTCTGCTGGGGACCAACCAGACTGTTTTGCCTGGAACTCCAGAATATCTTGGAACATTGAACTTTTAGTGCTGAAAGTGGGACAACCACAAGGAAATGAAATGGCTGTTACCCTGCATGTGACAGAAGTCATCTCAATAGCCTTCATTCAGCTGCAGCACCACTAAATTTTATAAACTGATCACCAATAGGCAGCACACCTGGTGTGCAGTACCCCTGGGGACTCTGACAGTCCTGTGGAAACGCTCTTGTTTATGTTTGGTTCATCGCTTAATGAACTTGTCCACTCAAAGGAGGGCTTTATCCCATTCAGTCTAGTTGGAATCCAAATATGATCTTTAGGGTGGTCATGTTTGAAAAGTTGAATTCCAGGTTTTGATGATATGCTTACAAATCAGAGAGTTTGACATAAGCCAGTAGAATTGGCTTTCTCTGTTGGAAAGAGAGAGAGTTGGATCAAAGGCCAGAGAAAACCCACAAGGCCACAGAGCTGTCAGCAGAGCTGCCAGAGAAGGTGGCCTTGCTGTCATTGCTTATCAGTAGCCTCACCTTCACAAAAGGCTGCCTTGCCCACCAGCCCCACAAATGTCATGCACAATGTTATGAATGTGTTCTGCAGTGTAGCCCTTATTATGGGTTCAGCCCTCATCTAGCACTTAAACTAAGCTGTGTATGTTCTTTGGGATAATGACATTTTTTTCTTCATGAAAAATTCACTACATATATCCTTCCCAGCCTTGGTAACACTGTCCTTTGGATTAATATATATTTATTATTAATATATATTTATTAAATATATCTCTATATATTTATTTAAATGGTTTATGTGTTAAGATCTTAGAAGCTGGACTCCAGAGCAAGAATAATGAAAATAACAACATAAAACCATGACTAAAAGAGGAAGAGCACAGGTCAAAGAAGTCTTTGAGGAAATCCAGTGGTCCACATTCATCACCTTAAGACCACAAAGCCATCCATCAGGCAGGACTGGGAGGTTGGTGGGTAGAGAATGTGTTGAGTTCTCAAGGTATGAAGGTAGGTTTTCTTTCCTGTTCTTAAAAATACCCTGATATTGGGATCTACGTGCATGGGAAAATTGTTTGGCAATGACCTTTCTATGTGTCCCTAATTAATTTAAACATGTGAAAGGGCTGGGCCAGATCATTCATTCCACAAGTGGTATGGGTGCAGGGTTTATTCCTTAGGGAAACTCTTTTGGTCTACTGTCATCTCTAACCCCCCAGCTCGCTGGTGCCTCAGGCAAAGGACAAGCACTTTTTTCCTTTACAGCCCTCATCATCCCACCCATAGCAGCAACAGGACCATAAAACTTTTGTGACTTGCACAGACAATTTGATTGAAAAAGTACTTTCAGATGCAAATCTTGCAAAATTATTTGATGTGGGAAAATTTAGGAAAATGTCTAAACAAATATTCTGGATGCAGTCTTCCATTGTACAATTTTGAGCAATTTCCCCTGTAATTCAAGTGAAACATACACCTCTGGGCTAAGACTGTTGATAGTGACTACATGGGTTTTCCTCTTGCAGTGTCAAGTTTGTGTTAGAAACCTGGAGTGTATAGATCTGGCAGGTTGGGATTTATAAAGAGAGAACTGTTCAGAGCTGGAACTGGTTGTTTAGTACACTTGAAAATATGCGGAAGGGAGGGACCTAAATACAGCCATGAGTGAGGACCTTCTCAGTCACTCCATGTGGTTAAAAACAAATGACAGAGGGCTCTTGTGCAGCTATTTCAGGGTTCCAAATGGAATGTCTAGCACTCTGTTATCGCTGCTTCCACAGCAGCATTGTGAGGCCCTGGGGCCATCCTAGGGAGCCTCACCCTGTTCTCATCACCTCCTGGTCAAAAATAGGCCGTCACTAGGGGCGTGGCAACCAGGGAGGATTAAAGGCAGAGAATTTTAAATAAAGGGCAGTTTCTGAGACATCAAAGAGACTCAAAATCTTGAATAAATCATATATTTAACCAGAATAAATTGAATTAGAAGATGATGATGTTTCTTTTTTCTTTGTACCAGAGAACCATTGTGATGTGGGAAATATTAAATGCAGTGATGATATGCATACCATTTTTTAATTTGTGATTATCTGTGTGTCTGTGGTTTTTCAGGATGAATAAAGCTTGTTTTGATTTAGGCTTTATCAGACGTCTGCAGAGGTAGGGTTTTGCTAATTTTTCTATTTTGTAAAGGAAAGGAATTTGCTTTTGAAATTGCTTTCAGGATTAGCTGTTTCTTGTTTAAGCATCTGCATTACTTGACAAGCTAAATAGGGTGCTAACTTCGAGGCTTGTAGAGTATTCTTTTAAAATTCCCTTCTAACATTAAAAATCTGTTTCATTATAGCTTTACTATCAAGGGAAGGAAAACCCCAAGGTATAAATATGCCTGCGCTTTAAACAAACAGCAATTATTTAAACATGCATATGTCTTTTAACTAACGGAGAAACTTTGGGATGTATAAATATGTAAATCTACTTACTTACAAAGAGCCCACCAGTCTCTTACATGGGACTGACCTAATGATGTCTTGTGCACTTCCTCTTTAAAAAAAAAAAAAAAAAAGGAATGACACTAAGACCCCAAACTGCAAATTAGTGACTGTTCAGCCTTTATAACTATAATGAACCCACATGGTTTTCTGATGACGACCACAGCTGGTGTAGATGAATCATCTTAACCTGGCAAATTGTTTTAGTAAATCTTCCATTTTAATGAAGTGATTCATTTGGAAAGAGAGGCAGTGCAGCAAGCATAAAGCCCAGACACTCCAGCAGCCTGAAGTGGCTCCCAGCCACATCACTGACCATACTGGCAACCCTGATAGTAGAGTGAAGAAAACCCAGGGAGCCTGTCAACCTTCAGTGGGTCCTACCCCCTGTATACTAGATGTTTGTATACATCCTCTCACTTGATTTTTAAAACAATCCTCTGAGGTTGATGTTATATTTTGCAAATGAAAATTGTAAGCTTAGAGAAGTTAAGCAATTTATAACTTAAGCATCTTAGAATCCAAACTGTGCATCCTAATTCTTTATCTTATTGTTCCCTCTTCTTCCTCTGTCTTCCCTCCCGCTTCCTCTTCCTTTCCCTGTTCCCATTTTCTCTATTCATTTGTTCTTTCAGTTTCAAAATACATTGAACTTCTATATCATGCCAGGCCCTGTGCTAAATGCTAGAATCCAGTGAACAAGACAGGCAAAGTCCTTGTCCTCATGGCTTAGAACCTAGCCAAAAGGAACAGAAGTATGTTTAAATTGAGACTAGGGGGCATGCAGGAAGAACTATGCAGGTGGAAGGGGTGCTTCTTAGGAAGAATAACTAGTATATTAGTTGATACACTAAGAATTTTAAAATATTTCAACAGGATGGGGCAATGGACCTAGACCATTGGTTGAAATTAAAAAGAAATAATGCCTTTCACTGACATTTGTTATTATATAAATCTAAAGTCAGTAAGATATGACTTTATAGAGTTTTAGATGAAGTTTGAAACCCCAGCAATATGAAGAATACCTTAAAAAGGATGTAGTCTATAGAAGGCTTTGTCCATACCAGCATGGATTCCAAAACAGCTGGTGATAATTCCATGTCACATCTAGAACTCTCTATAGGTTTTTGTTTGTTTGTTCTCTATAGGTTTTTGTTTGTTTGTTTTAAGGGAGACACTGATTATGAGATAGTATACATCACTTTAAGAGAATAAAATTCTGTAGAATTCTTTTTTCCTCGGGTAGAGGTAACAGATACACAATTTTTATTTATTCCTCTATCCTAATGAACTTACTTGGGGAAATTTTGGCATTGTAGATATGAACTAAGGAGATCATTGGAATCCCAAAGCAGCTGATTTTCCCTAAGAATACATAGCAATTATCTGTTTTTCGTTTAGGGTACAGTTTTCCAGAATTTTCATTTCATTATTTTAGTCCAAGAATATAAAATTAGCATGTGTAATGCTACTATGAAATAATAATTAGTTTATTATGTCATAAGGAAGAACCCAAGAGTAACAAAGAACACTGGCATTGGAATTAAACACTTGAGTTGAATCCCAACTCTACCTAGGTTAACTGTGGTACAAAGAAGTTATTTAACATTCTCTGAGCCTTATTTTCTATATTTGTAAAATGCTGATACATAGCTTTGCATCACAAGATTGTCACAGCAATAGAAAGAATACTGATAAATTGCTGATCAAAGAGCCTAACATAATGTAAGTGGTTAAGGAAACCTTGAGAAAAGAAATCACTGTAAGAAAGGGGGAGGAATCAAGGAAGAATTCCTGGAAGAAATGCTTTTTTATTTTCATTCTTAAAATAAATCATTGACATGGATTGAGTACTAAAAACCCATTTGTAACTGGGAAAATAGTGACAAAATGAAGATATATGGGGAAGATTTTGTGCAGATGCTGTTGTGTTTTCTCTTTGGCCAGCCAGAGCATCACTTGAGAGTGTGTTCTATTGGGATAGAAATTAATTGACAACTGTGTGTAGCCAGCAATAATCTCTGGGCATATGTTGAATGTCTGCTTCTAAATCCTCCTCATTTGGGGAACAGTGTTACATTGCTATCAACTTTTTCTTATTGTAATTTATAAAACCAGCAGTCATTTTTATGACACATAAAATGTCAAATGCTTTTCATAAGAATTTCCATGAAGCACGCTTGTGATGGCAACCTTAAAATAAAAGGTGTTTATTTCTGTTCCCTTATCAGAAATATCTACCAAGAGGATAAGGTTTCTTTCCTTTATCAGAAACTACCACCCAACTTAATTTGTGAAAAACAACTTAGTTTTTATATTTGTTATTTTAAAGAAAACTAGATACATTCAACTTGCCACTCAATCTAAAACTAGGGAATATAATAATATAATTAATAATTTTAAATATTATGTAACTCAGGTGTTTCTGGTTAATAGTCTGAGAAAGGGCATTGGTGAGAAAGAAATGAAGTGATCAGAGATATGGAGACAGAAGAGAAGGAAAAAGAAAAATCAAATGTGAGTCAGGAAACGAGAATGAAATGAACACAAGAGAAAGACAGAACAAAGAAGCAAGAATAAAAAAAAGAGAGAGAGAAATTAGGGAAGAGGAATAGAGGAGCGAGATAGGCCAGTATGGAGTAGGGGCCACTCTGCTTTCACCCAGAAACTCCATTGTTCTTTCCCACCCCAAATCTAAGGCTTGACCTGGATGGAGGACACTCTAGAAGCTGAAGTGTACAGATCTTTTTTAAAAAATATTTTTTAGTTGTAGGTGGACACAATACCTTTATTTGTATTTATTTATTTTTATGTGGTGCTGAGGATTGAACCCAGTGCCTCACACGCACTAGGCAAGTACTCTACAGCTGAGCCATAACCCCAGCCCTGAGGTGTACAGATCTTTAGCACATCTCAAATACCCAGGATAATCATAGACTTCCATTTTTAAGTAGTGCCTAGAACTTCCTTTTCATTAAAAATCTACCAAGTTATAGTCCCTTGTTTCTTTCTTGTCTTCTTCCTGCTGGTGATAAATTTGACTCATTCAAAACCCAAGATTACAATAGGAATTAAAGATAAAATGTAATGTGTTCATTTATTCAAAATAATTTTTTTAGCCTAGTTGGGTCTTGAAGTGCAGTAGTATAAGGACACCTCAGAAAACATGTTAATTGCCTGAATAAAAATCTTTTGCATCAGCCATCCCCAATCTTGTGGGCATATTAGTATCCTTGGCCAGCTATTAAAACCTGGGGAATCTGGGGCTATCAAGTGGGGTTGTTGTGAGGGGTGGCAGCATCCATTATTTTGTAAGTACCTAGGATACTGTGATATGATGGGATATGCAACCAGTATTGAGAATCACGCATTTCGGCATATGGTGATAGTGTGTGAATCCAGGTTCCAGCACTTACTAGTAATATATATACACACATACATGTATAATATTATATAATGTATTTAACAAATTGTAAAACTTTACATAATGGATATATAACTATTATATATGTTGTTTATATGTGCTATATAAATAATATGTGTTATATGTAGCAAATTGCAAAATTTATTGTGTGTGTGTGTGTATTAAAGGACACTTGGGTCTCCTTAAAAATGTTATAAAAAGACTAGCTCCAGTGGGCTGGAGTTGTGGCTCAGTGGTAGTGCATTTGCCTGGCATGCGTGAGGCACTGGGTTCTATTCTCAGCACCACATGTAAATAAATAAAGGTCCATTGACAACTATAAAAATATTTGTAAAAAGGACTACCTCCAAAAAATGAGAGGTGCACTGGCCATGTGAGATGGCCGTGGTGCTGGAAATGGCTTCATGTTGAATTTCTGTTCCGTATCCATCACTTAAGCCCAGTGCTCATCATAGTTCCCCCATTGCCTGCTGAGTGAAGCACCATCTCCTCACTTGGAGTGCCCCTCCATTCTAATTCTCCACTTTCTGACACCTTGTGTCCAGCCAAACTCAACCACAATGTACTTTATCTTCTGGGCTTTTTTCCAGCCTTTCCTTTGTATTGGGCCAATCTAAAATTCTCCAGAACAACACCTCCATCATTGTCTATTGAAATTTTATCCATCCTCACAGTCTTTCTTCTACAAAGCAATCTTAATTCTTTTGCCAACAGATACAATCCTTCTTGTCTTGAAATTCTATTGCATGCTGTTTTATATGCCTCCCTTCTCTGTTTATCTACTTTTGTTTTATCGTTGTAACAAGCTGAATAAAGGTTGAGAATATATCTGATATCCTTGCATCCTCCGTTGTGCCAGCGAGCACAGTGTTCTGCACAGAGTGTGCTCAACAGATATTTATTCAGTGGAATTAATAAAATTGAAACAAGATGTCAATTGAGGTATAAAACAGACTGAGATAGAAAACTAAAATTTAGGTAGATGTGTTTGTTGAAATAAATTAGCAATTTCAGCAGAATCTGTTCTGTTCCTGGATATAGAGACTTAAACAATGACACAGTCATATGAGAAACTGATGCAGCCAGCATCAACTACAGACCTGTGTACGTGGCTCTAGGATGTATTGAGTGCTCACAGAGTGAAGGAGTGAATAGGTCATGTTGGCTCTTCTCTCCTATGTGAACAAGACAGTCACTTGTTCATCTTAAATCACTTCCCTTCCCTTTGACACTCATGTATTAAATTATAACCCTGAGATTTATAATCTCTTTGCTCAAAAGACTAAGAATTTATGTCTATGAATAGAGTGCAATTGTTCTTTTATCCACACTATAGAAAGAGAAAAAAAGGAATTATAATTTTAAAGAAATAGCCAAGCTTGAGCTTATTGTTTACAATATTCTCTGAATAACAAGCCCACCCTGACCGCTTCCTTCACCCTCAAAATAAGCCCACTTGTACTTTGAATAAAATGAGATGGTTTTCCTTAGGCCATATTGTTCTTCTGCTGCACACAGCGAGCATGAGTGTACATTTAAAAGTAGAATCTGGCCTCTTCAGTTTACAAGTTAATTTAATCAACCTTCGTTAAATTACTTAAAAAAAAAAAAAACAAGGAAAGAACCAAGAAAAGAAAATCTGTTTGAGAAAATAAGTGTATCTGTGCAGCTTTCTTTGCACATGGAAGACAAGTCTTTGCACATAGACTTCTCTCTAATAGGAAGACAGAATGACAGTTTCACTTATCTTGGCTACTCATAAATTAGATCAGTGACATATTTTCTGTTGAAGAAGAAACCTTATCTTAGTGGCTACATTTCTGAATCAATCAGCTGCATTTCAGTCCTGCCCCCTCTCACAAGCAGGGAGCATTATACAATTTGTACATTTCAATTAGGTTGCCATAAAAAATGAGTAGCTCAAGGGCATTAGTTTATTACTGGGATCCAGCCATAGCTTCCTTTCTAAATGACATTCTGAAAGCCTTCGTTTTGAGCATAATCACCTTAGGGCACACAGAGTGTGGCCCCAAATGATTCAATTACAGCTGAAAGTCGCTCTCTTCCCAGAGCATGAGACTCCAGAAACCTATCTTCAGTCTTTTGTATTTGCAGGATATTTTTTTTCTTTTATAAACGTTCCTGTGAGAATGTAAATGCAGATGAGGATTATGTTCTGTCTTCTCACTCTTGTTTCTTTTCTGTCTGTTCTGTATTTATGAAGTGCAGTGTCATGTCTTAGGACCAATGATGTTCAGTTTACCAAATGAGTTTATAAATCATTTGACTCAAAGGAGAAACATTTCCCCATAGAAGCAATTGTAAAGGATGCTCTGTTTCCTATTGACCCTCATTTAACTTCCCATGAAACTCAGCTCTACAGTATTAATAATTTCCTTTCATTTCTAGGGGAAAGGAGTTAATGTATCCAATAACTTAGAAATGATTTGTTTGGGACTGCCTCTGATATGTGCTAGCTCTCTCCTCCCTGACGCTGATGGGGAGATTCTTTTTCCTTCTCTTCTGAGACAGATTCCTGTGGTGAATTTGAGTGCAAGAATGTATGAATTATCTACTGCTGTGTAACAAACCACTCCAAACTTAGTGATTTACTAAATGATTCACGTATTGATTCGTAGTTCTGTTCATCAGCAATTTGTATAGGGCTCAGCTGGCAGATTCTTCTGCTGGTCTCTTTGTCTCATGCAGTTGACTGGCAGGTTGGTGGAGTTTGATGACCCAGCATTGTACTCATCACATGACTAGGCTTTGGTTTTGGCTGTCCGTGTGGTCCCTCTCTCCATTTGACCCTTCATCCTCTTCAAGGCTGGCCTAGACTTCTGGTCTTAGAGTTCTAGAGGAGTGATTGTGGAAATTGAAAGACCTCTTCCACCTAGTCTCATGAGTTTCACAACATCACTTCTGCTTCATGTGCTGGTCAAAACAAGTCACACAGTCAAATCCAGATTTAGGATTTTTTTTCCTTGGTGAGAGGAGTAGCAAGGTCAAATTGCAGAGGGATATGCAGGGATGGGAGGAATTATTACAACCATCTGCAGAAAGAGTCTACTATAGTGGTGGAGTGGAGGAGTGAGAAGTCAGAGTGATAGAAGGGATGGAGGTGGTGACTGCTAACTTTGAAGTTCAAAGGACCTGGATTCCAATCTCACTTTATTGCTCCCTTGTATGTGCTGGGAAAGATAATTAACCTCTCCAAGCTTTAATTTCCTCTCTCTCGAGGATAATCCTTCCCAATCATGATTGTTGTGATAATTAGAGATAGTGTTTGTATACTTGCCAAGCAAAGTACTAGTTCCATAGTAGCTCTCAGTAAGCAATTAAAGCAATACTTCCTGTGTAACCCCCCCGCCCCCCCCCCCACACACACACCTTACCTCATGAAGGCAATAGGAAGGCACAGGCTTTGGTCATCTCAACCTGGATGCTTTTCAGACATTTTGAAGTCATCTTATTCACAAAGAACTCACAGACAGCCACTCTCTTTTTCTCTCTCTCTTTCTCCCCCTCTCTCTCTTCATGTCCTCCATCATGATTTGCAGCTTTCATTGCAGATTAAGATATTGCTATTCAAATAATTGCCCAAGTTAGGAACCTGGGAGCCAACCCCTCCATTTCCCTCACTCCATATCTGCCTGTTGGGACCTGCTCCCATTCTTTCCACCAGTGTTATTAGACACCTGAGAAATGCCAGGCTTTGGACCAGGCCTGAAATTAACAGGTAAATGAGGCTGATGTGGTTCCTGCCCCTAAGGAACTTATACTTCATTGATAATGTGAGAATCTCACAAGATTTATGAAAGAAGCAAGACATTGTGAAGAAAAGCAATGACACTGGGGAACCTATATTTGCCCACTCTTCATCTCCACAGCCCTGGTGCTAAATCTAGGCTGCCATTATCCTCTACTAGGCCTCTACTAGGGGCCTGGCAACAGGGTTCCTCTCTCCTTTATGATTCATCTTCCACACAGTTGCTGGATATGTCTTTTGGAGACATAAGAAATTCATCTTTAATTCCCTCCTTGAAAATCCCTATACCGACAGGATTAAAATCCAGGTTCCTCAAGGCTCCTTTACTCTTGGCCTCAGATGTAGTCATGCCCCCACCAAGGGACCCTTCATCCTTACACCCTACATTCCTCACAGGTCTGTGGATCTGTGCCTTCACTTCATGGAAAGTCTTTACTATGAAATGCTTTTCTTGGATGCCTACCTTCTTCCCTACTACACATACACTGTTTCTACTTACTTTTGCACTTCATAGCTTTAGAACATAGTATTCAGTAACTGTTTCTTGAATGAATTTTGGTGACAATGGTCAGAGGTAAGAGGTAGTATGATTTTAGTGAGGAATAACTGAGTATGGCTAGTGTCTACCCAAAAGCATAGTGGAGAAGACACCTGAGCTTGAGATGGAATGAGAGGGAAAATCCTTCTTGGCAAAACAGCAGTAGAAAGGGCACAGGAACTCCTATAACTAGATCAACCAGAAAGGAGAGTTGCAATAGAGATGTGTTTTCTGAAACTGAATGAATGCTTCCAGAAATCAGCAGTTTGGAAGAGACTGTGGTTATTTTTATTGCACAGTAAGCAGTTAATATATAGCTTCTAACTTAGAGGGCTAAATAGGTCTTGCAAGCTCCAAGAACAGGAAAGGACACAGACATACCAGCTCATCCTCTAAATATATCAGACCTAATACATAATTTAAAAAGGTGTTTTTGAAAGTTTTGGTCATAAAACTATTATTAATTCCATACTATTTAATTTTATTGTATATATGATATAATTCAGTGAAATTACCTAAAAATATGTTGGAAGTAGAACTGAAACTGTGGTATAGAAAGCCAAAGCTTTTGTGTTAGTTTGACGTAAATACAAAGTTTAATTTGCAGTTTACTCTTTTGCTGTATGATAGCTCTACAGGTCCAAGTTACTCCTTAGCTAGATTTTAAGCATCACTAGGTCCTTTTTACTTATTTCATTATTTTTATCTTCACTGACCTCTATGAGTGCTAAGAAATAACATATCTATTTACTGCAAATAGAGGTCTGTTTTGACATTTAATTGATTGTAGAAATTAATGATATTCAATCTATAGATGTTTTATGAACATATGAACTGATTGAAAGTGAGGGTTCAGGAAAAACAAGTATTATGAGACAACCTCATAATTTATTATAGTCCCCCATAGCTGCAGAGAATATGTTCCAAAACCCCAGGGGATGCCTAAAACTGCAGATAGTACCAAACCATATAGATACTAAATTTTTTTCTCTGTGTACTTATCTGTGATAAAATTTGGCACAGTAAGAAATTAACACCAATAAGTACTAAAACCAATTACTGTATTAAGTCAAAAAAGGTAAAATACCTGAACACAAGTACTGATACTGCAATAGTATCTAATTATCTAGACAACTCTAGGTAACTAAGAAGCAGGTAGCATATACATCATGGATACAGAGGAGAAAGTGATGATTCACATCCCATGCAGTATGAAGTGGGATTGTGCAAGAATTTATCATGCTATTTGGGCAACTAAACCTTCAAAAAGTGCAACCATTTTTGAAAGTACAACCATGAAGGGAGAACTGCTGTATTTTTGTTTTGTTTTGTTTTTTGCCTCGCTATCTAGGAGTGGCAGTTCCAAAATTAAGAATATTGAGCATAAAGTGAAGATAAATATGACTCCTGAGAAAGATAATGAGTTTGGTTTGAAGAGAAGATTGAAATATTTAAGAGAATCAAATAATTTGGAATGACCTCTGAAGATGACTAGAATTTCCAAACATTAGAACATTGAGGAGATCTGGTTGGTAGCTGTTGTGTGCCTGAGTGTGATCATAAAGCATTGCCCCCATGGTCTTCAAGGCTCTCAGGACTAGTTGATCCCTGATGGGTTTCATTTGCTGTCACCTCAAAGTCAAGCATTTAAATCATTCTATTATCAGAGAATTCAAGGAGATAAAGATTTCTCTTGCTCTGTATTCAAATAGATGTGCCTTCCTAACCAGCTTCCTTGTGCTTGATATATGACCACCATATTGCTAAGGAAGTAGGGACACTCCCAAAGAAGATTGTTGCTGAAAGCTTCTGATTTAGTACTCAAAAGTCTGGAAATCTCTGCATGTGTACAGAGGCTTAAGGGGATTAACTGTGATGAAATACTGAGATCTATAACTCAGCACAAGAGATTTTCCTCAAAATCTCCAACACTCAGACAACCACACATTTTTACTAACCCAATGGCCTCCTTGCCCCATCCTTCCTTCCTTGTCTCCACAGAAATGCTAACAATTTATGTAAGATATATCCTGCTTGCTATCAAGTCAGAAGAGAATGTAAATCAGATTCCTGTCAGATATTTTAGATTCTGCCCTTACTGGCCAATTATCAATTTTGTCTTCTGAAAGATATGATATGATTCATTCTCAACAATCAGAAGCATTCTATAATATAATAATTCAGGTTTCAAAAATTAAAAGGTATTGCAGGTTCTCCAGAATGCCAAAGATAACTATAAAGCATAAATTATCTATAATTTATGTTGTAAATTTTCATCATTATAAAATTATGATGAGCTTTAAGACAGGAAGATATGAAGATATGTTTGTTTGTTTGCATATTCTACAACAACTTAAGATCCTTAGCACGTTGGAAAGCGAAATATGCAGATAAATACATACAGCTTTATCATTAATGACGTTTTATTTCTATAGCAGAAGAACTGAATAGGAAAGGAATGAGTGAGTGAATAAAGATACTGTGGACATTTTGAAGGTAGAAATATTGAGGATTTTGTGCAATTGTTAAGAAGCTTTTATAAAGTAATTTTTTCTTCATAGTGTTTTTCAGTCATAACCTCTTCAACTTGGCAATCCTAGTAAGCTGGGTAACAATTATTGTTCTCATTTTACATGCAGGAAACTGGTATGTCAAGGTTAGGTGACTTGCCAGAGGCCAAAGAGAGTTTAATTTGTTGGAGGCAGAATGCTAAAGTAACAGTATTGTAGCTTCTTAAAAAAATATCATAAGAATCTGGACTATCATTTCACATAATACAAAAATTCCCTCAAGCTTCATACCTCATTTTCACAAAAATCATGAAAGGTGATTGAATAGCCCTCTTTTACTGATGAGAAATCCATGGGCAGTTGTAGATATGTCCAGGTGGGAAAGTCACTGAAGCACCTAAGAGCCCAGTGAATGAGAGAGAGAAAATAAGGCAATAAGTTTGAAGACACTGAACTATGGAGGGAAGAAGGCTGGTGGGCTCCATTAAAAATAGCTGGGACTCTGTTATATGTATCCTTGGGAACATTTTATCAGAATAAAATTTAGAACCCATGGAGGACAAAAGGACAAAAAAAAAATCAGTTTATGACAAGAAAAGCAGGTACCAGTCACATGTTGAAGGGCATCTACTTGATTCAGTCCCTAGTCAGTGGGACCAGAACCAAGTCTATTCAGTCAATCAGCCTCACCCATATTTCTCTGGATACATGGACTTATAAGCCACATATGGGTATAAACATGGTTCTTTCTTCAGCTTGTCTACAAGGCCTTGAACAGTGAGTGTCTTCTGGGTTTAATAATGCTCAATCTATGTTGTTGAGGTTTCTGAGTTATGGCCGTAAGACTTTGGAAGAAAAGAGAGAGGATGAAAGATTATAAATTGAGCAATTGCTTTTTCATCTGTCCTGGAGTATATGAGATTTAATACAGTGACCTGTGGTCTAGATGACTGAACAAAGCACACAGTAATGTCCCCTTCTCCATGGTTCTGTTTTCCTCAGCTTCAGTTATGCACAGTCAACTGTGGTCCAAAATTAGTAAACAGAAAGTTCTGGAAGTAAACAGTAACCACAGTCATATAATGTTTATTACAGTATTTTTTATAATTATTCATTTTATCATCAGTTACTGCTGTTAATCTCATGCTGTGTCAAATTTATAAATTAAACTTTATCTTCAGTATGTATAGGAAAAAATACACTGTAGTTGTCCCTCAGTACCTATGGAAGATTGATTGGTTCCAGGACCTGCACAGATACCAAAATCCACAGATGCTCAAGTTCCTTATATATGATAGCAAAGTATTTGCATAGAACCTACACATGTCTTCCCTCATAATTTAAATCATCTCCAGATTGCTTTTAATACCCAATACAATGTAAATGCTATATAGTGTTGTTCTATTACCTAGGGAAAAATTACCTCCCCCAAAAAAAGTCTGAGCATGTTCATAAAGTACAGATAGATTTTTTTTTTTCAAATATATTCAAGGACTGTTGTTTGAATCCACAGTTGTGGAACCACTGGATAGGAGGGCCAACTGAATAGGGTTGCATAGTATCCTTGGTTTCAGGAATCCACTGGAGGTCTTCAAAGTTGTCCCTCATAAATACAGGAGGACTATTGTACCACGATGACATTAGGTTGTTAAAGTCTTCAAAGTTTCAGGTAAAATGCAGTAATCTTGATAAGTTAGAGAAATTCCACAGTCAGAAAGACCAATCTACACATTGAGCCCCAGTTTTGCCCCAGATGGCCACATGACCAAGGCCATTCTGAACTGTCCCTTTCCTCCCCCATGGGTATGTATGGCACTCAGAAAAGAAGTGGTACAAGTGAAGGCATGCTGCAAGATTTTTAATACGTCCCTTCAACTCAATATGGTGCTCAGGATCCCAAATACAACACCCTAAAATGTGCTCCCCTTTGGATCCCTTATTTATGATGCAAGCCTTTCTAATTCCCATGCCTACAGGACAGTGATGCTGGCCTGAGTGAGCCACTATGTGTGCATTGTAGGAAGGTTGAGCTGTGAAAATCAAGAGTACCCCAAAAGCCTAAAGAGAGGTACTCAGGTACCCCCCAAGGGCTACACCTGAGCCCTGTCTCTGTGGTGCCTTGATCAATGAGCCACACGATAAGAGGCTGACCTTCCTTCCTGAACATCTTCACCTCTCTCCAGAGCTTTGTGCCTGGATAGCTGCCAGGTCCACAGCCCTAGAGCCTGGTCAGCCCCTCATCATTGTCCAGAGCCCACTGCTATTTAGACTCTCCCTCATCCTTGAGATATGTTTTATGTTCTAATTGTCCTTTACAGTTAGGGTGACTGACTAAGGGGTTTCTTGGGATGCAAGGCTTTTAGTTTAAAATAGTAGATCATCTTACAGAGAGCCCAACTTAAACTCTCTCTTTATCATTAATGTTCCAATCTCTCCAATAGGAATTGTTATTTTCTCTCTTCTTTATTTGCCCACAAATTTGGGATGATAGCTTTATTTTAGCCCTCTCAGGTATTAGAATTCTTTCTCAAGCGTTTGTTTCCTTCAGCAGATTTTTATACAATTGGGTATAATGTATAAGGATATGTCTATGATGTGCTGTGCACATCAGGGTGCTTCAGAGTTCTTTGCATGAACTGAAGAAATTAACCATCAAATACAAAATGAGTAGAAACTGACCTTAGGCATGATAATGGACTAAATAAGCAGAGTTTCAGAAGAGATAATGTGATTCTCAGATGAATCAACATGAGGATAACAGGAAATAGCCTGAGATTTCAGCAAAAGAGAATCTCATGCATCAAAACGCAGCCCTTGACTGGAAGGGTGGGGAGGGGAAAAACAAAAGTAGATATAGCTTGCAAAAGATTATGAAATCTGAATTCTCAAAAATCATTAAACATTGTTCCAGCATCTATGTATCTTAGTTTAAAGTGATGATTTTCTGAAATAAGGGGCTGGACAAAGTGATGTTGGAGTATTCAGGCAGGCTGCCTCCAGGAAACACAGTGGGCCAGGATGAGTGTTCTTCACATTTCCACACCCCATTTTCTTTTTAACCAAGGTAAGATGTGCATGTACTGGCTTTTTCTTGTCTAACTTGTAATGTTTGAGGTCTAGAAGTCAGTAGTGTAAAAGCTTACTAGGAGCCCATGATATCACAATATCACTGATGACTTTTCCCAACAAGATTTATTTAGGGACATGAAAACTCAGTGAATTACCATTTGCCATGGTCTTTACTGAACAGCGACGGCTCCAGTCCCCTTCTTCACCATGTGGACTGACCATCTGCTCCCGATAATTGCAAATTTACTTCCCGGACTCATAAAGTCTCCCTGTATTCTTGCATGTCTTTGAAATGCCTCCGGCAACTGCTCCTCTCACCAACAGAGCAGGCTGAGCAGCCCCAACAGCTGTGGGATTCACTGGGGTTTGTCCCTTCTCCATTTCTGGCAGCCGGTAACAACCACTAGCCACCCTCCAAAAAAGCCTGCACATTGTAAACCCATTAAGGCTTAACTCCTAGGGGACAACAAAGAGAACTGCCTTTGAATGTGAGCTCTGTGTGGATCACAGAGCCTTCTGGCACTCGGACTTGTCCTCAGGGCCAGGGTGATCTGTAGGGAAAGTTACAAGCTTCTGAGGGAATATTTTCACAGGTTTTCTGAACAAAAGCTTCTTTCTTCCAACACTGTACAACTCTTTTCTGATTGCTAATTAACCAAGCCTAGTGAAAAACAGGCCATTTCTGTAAATAGACTAAAAGTGTGTGTGTGTGCGTGTGTGTGTGCACGCGCGCGTATGTACGTGTATGGTGATATCAACGGGAGTTTTAATGTTTTTTGGTTTTGTTTGAGGCATCATTAAATGAAGCCCGGTTTTGAATTTGACAAGATGGCAAGGGGACTGTCACAGGGTATCTCATCTCTTCTAGTGATTTTTCCTGTCTGAACAGTCACAGCTGCCTTTGCATATTAAACAGCTATACGCTTTCCCCTTTGAAAGTTGCTCCAGTCTTTACCTGAGGGTCTGTTTCAAGCCTGTGCCCTGAGAGGACGTATTTCAGCTGTATTCCCCTGTTTCCTGCCATACAACCACTACTTAGGAAGTCCCTTCTTGGCTCCTCTGTCTTGAATTACTTTGCTGTTGTTTACTTTCCCACCCAGGAACCCTCCCTCTGTCCCTAGCCTGCCTTTTGTATTTAGTATACACTAGAAGATCTGGAAACCCATACAGGTTGCTGGCAATTTTTATTCCATCTGCTTCACCACTTGATACATACTTCTACTTAGGCAATGCCAGCCAGAGCCTGGTGGCCTTTTGGAATTGTTGCTAAAGCTTTCAAAACCTTCTTTTAATTTTGCTTTCTTTTGTGGGATAGTGAAGAAGGAGACTGGAGTCATCGCTCTTCAGTGAAGACCATGGCAAATGGTAATTCACTGAGTCCTTCATGTCCCTAAATAAATCTTGGGGGCAGGCGGTGTTAAATATCAGTCATTTCTTAAGTTTTGCAGTTTAGTATTTTGAACTTAGAATATTTCGTATTCTTTCTTTTATCCACAATTACGGTACTTGATGTGAGGTTGCCTATCAATTCAGTCTTTGTCTTACTGCTTTTTAATCAGTATTTCTTATTTGTTTTAAATCTGGTCTTTTTGATTTGAGACACTATGTGTCCACGGGGGAAAAAAGCTCTTCACAGGCCTCTAGTGGACATGTCATAGAACTGCAAAAACCTTCATTCAAATGTATAAAACTGGTATAATGCATGCAGGACTTAGGTGATCACAAAAGTGAGTTCTTCATTTGGAGACAAATAGTATGCTTAGAGGCAAGGAAAATAAGAGCAACAGTCAAATAAAACGCTTGGTCGACTAGCCACAGATTATTATCTATTTGTCATCTGTTGCCTGTTGTCAAATGAACTGAATTTCTTTGACTAAGAAAATCCATGTAGATTAATAGACTAAAAAGTCTATTTTATAACAGCAGGTTAATTTTAATTTCAAGTTACAATTTTAAATTAACTGTACTCTTAATTCATTTTCATCAAGTTTTTAAAAGAATTTGAAAAGCCTGATAGCTTTATAGATTCATAGTTTAAGTAAAAAATAAAATGGTTTAAATATCATCTCAAAAAGATGAAAATGATATACTGTGGAAAGAAATATGTGAGGAAGTAATGTTGTTCAGAGATGGCCCCAACCTTCTCCAGAGACTGAAATCCACCAGAGCTCTCTCCTGGCCTTCGGTGATTTTCCATGAGCACTCCATGTACCCTTTGTGCTTCCGTGTCTTGCTTTTACGTCCCCTTTGCCTGAAATGACTCCTCCCTTCCACCACTTCTCAACCTGGCAGAATTCTCCATATCCCTGCAACTCCCAGTCAAATGCCACTTTTTATGTGCAACTTCCCTTTCCCACCATGTAACTGTTGAAACTTACTCTAAACTGTCCTCAATACCCAGCACACAGCTCCAGGTATTTAATGAAGTTTTGTTTGTTTTTGGTTTTTTTTTTTTCTTTTCACTATTTTAAGAAATAGTTAAAAGATAGTTTATAGTATGGGTCACATCAATAATCTTTTTTGTCTAAACATTACCTCAACTGGACTAAATATTAAACTTTCATTTATTTCCCAATTGTTTACAAAATTTTCTTATCTGAATAACAGAATTAAATTTGAAAACTATTGTTCAAATATCCTAACACTTATGGCAATAACTTGGCAGTAGCCTTTTACTGAAGACTTCCTATTCTCTTATGAGACAAAAATGAACAAATTGAAGTGATTAATGGTGTTTAAAGAATAGTTTATTTATAAAAGAATAAAAGAACACAAAAAATTATCTCTAAAAAAATCAGGTTTTTAGAGCTTATGTTAGTCTGCTCAGGCTACCATAATATAAGACTATAAGCCGGGGGCAGTGGTGCATGCCTGTAATCCCAGCACTTGGGAGGCTGAGACAGGAGGATTTCGAGTTCAAAGCCAGCCTTAGCAACTTAGCAAGGCCCTAAGCAATTCAGTGAGACCCTGTCTCTAAATAAAATACAAAATAGGGTTGGGTATATTCTTTCGCTACCGAATGCTCTTCTCCAAACTCCATACCCAAAAAAAAAAAAAAAGACTATAGACTGAATTACTTGAACAAAACAACTTCTCACAGTTCTGGATGCTGAAAGTCCAAAATCAGGGTGCCCGCATGGTAGATTCTGGTGAGGGTTCCTGATTTGTGTATTGCCATCTTCTCTCTGTGTCCTCACACTGAGGAGGGAGAGCAAGTTCTCTTATGTCTCTTCACAAACTCCATCATGAGAGCCCCACCTGACTATAATTATTTCCTAAAGGCTCAATCTCCAAATGTAAGCACATTGGGGTTAGAGATTCAGTATATAAAGTTGCCATTTGGTACAAGCGTTAACTTGGTGATGTATTTTTCTGAATTTGTAATTGAACTTTACCATTAGAAGGAATCACATGCAAACATGAAGGATTTTGTTTTTATTAAGAAGATTTAAAGAAGAATATAAGGCAGTGTTTTATATAAAATATATCAAGGATAACTGTTCTTGATGAAATGAGAACCCGAGATGTTCTAAGTTCATCCAAAGTTCAGTTATGTGTCAGCATCAGCTCTATGGAGAAAATCTAAAAACAACATAAACATTATGCACCAAAGTTCTGGTGTTTTTTTCCTAGAAAGCATCTAACATCCTTACAACATGACTTATTTACTCTTTTTTATAGATAGTTTTTAAAAGTTCGTTTTCAGGCTCTCAGAAGATTGAATATTAAAAATTAGAAGGAAGATGGTGGCTACAGGTGGACAGATAGAAGATGAAAGTGTTGGCTGATTTGACAGCAATGAAGTGAGACAAAATAATTTTAAAGTCAATCAGGCTCAAAGGTCCTAATAGCAGCCTGAAGTCAGGGATATTATTATTCCCCATGTAGTCCCAGATTCTGGCAGAGCACTTGATGTGTATTTATTGAATTAATTCATATTTTATTTGGTACAAAGGATATCATTGTATAGTAACTGATGTTCTTAATATTGATCTTTAGTGATGAAGAAAATATTAAATTATATATGTGCATTTTATTTTAAAAGAAAGGCTCATATCCATTTTCTAACATTTTCCTTCAAAAAAGCTATTTATTTAGTTTTAAAGTTCAGATGCTCTAATGTTAACTCCTTAGATCCACATACAAAAAAACCCCTCAGTTATCATGTAATATCTCATTTCTGAAATAGTCAGATTTTTCTCTTATTTGTTCCTAAAAGGAATAGAATGGTGTCTTAGTCCATTTTATTTTTTCAATAACAAAATACCTGAGATGGGTTATTTGTAAAGATGAGAGGTTTATTTAGCTCATGGTTCTCAAGGTTAAGAAGTCCAAGAGACCAAGACACTGGTATCTTCCAGTGAGGGCCTTCTTTCTGTGTCATAATGTTGCATAATGCATCACATCGCAATATAGTGCAAGTGTGCCAGAGAGAATGCACTTTCATAAGAAAGTCAATTGCATGATGACCCTTTAATCCATTAATGGATAATCAATTTGTAAGGGCAGAGTCCTCATGATCCATTCACCTCCCAGAGGTTCCACAACTCAACACTGCTGCACTGAGGACCAAGCTTCCAACCCATGAAACACATTACCTGACCATAGTAATTAGACAACTGTCTAACTGTAAAATCGAAAGTCAAAAGTCAGGTAATGCACATATCTACACAGAGTAGAAATATGGTCATACTCAGAAAGACAAAAATGCGCAGAAATAACGGTGCTTTCTATCATATTTACAGTATACTACTATTAATGTCACTATTGTTTCTTAAAGGAACAGAGACCCAGTGAAAGCAGCTCAACCATAAAGGAGGGATGGAGCAGTTGTTATAGCTATTTCCAAAATATTCTAATGTGACTTGTGGTGGGACTGAACTTCCTTTTCAGTGTTAGGCATGGCCGTATGACTGGCTTTGATTGATGAAAAGTGACTAGGGTTCACTTGTAGGCAGAAGCTTTAAGAGCCAGTGTGTAACTGCCATATTCCCTTTGTGCTGCTGTGGGGATTGTTTAGATGAAGTCTTCAGCTGTGTCTCTGAGGGACTAAGAAGAACTGCGCTCATACCAACCCAGTGAGGAGTAAACACTGGTGTTAAGCTGCTGAGATTTGGTGGGGGGGATATTTGTTACAGAAGCATGACTTAGCCTATCCTGACTACTCCAGAATGATTGTAAAGATAAGAATTGTTCCTTAAACCTAAGACAAGGAGAGAAGATACAGTTAGGGTTTATGGGAATTGAAATGAAGATCTAGCAGGAATAAAGCATTATCTTTACCCCATGGTTAAATGGTGTTTCCCATCTTCATTTCTCTCCAAAGTTGTAAGTTACTTTTAGTCACCTGGTCAAAAAAGTTCCTCTGCTTTCTCACCTACACATTATCACATATAACTGGTATCTTTTCTCACTATCATAGATTCAAATTGCTTTTGGCCACCTAGTTACATTTCCCCAGAGTAAGAATCTTTTGGGCCTTTGCTAGTGCCTCTTGGGTCAGGTGTCATCTCCTCCTGTAATCAGCTGTGGATATCACTCAGAAAACCTGGGATTTAAGAAGTTCCTAAAGTTGGATAAAATAATGGTTAATATTTAGTGACCATTTGGTATTACCAGGTAATTTTCTAAGTGCTTACATGTGAGGACTCATTCTCTTTTACAGTGACCATATGCCATGGGTATTATTGTTGTTATCCCCACTTTACAGGTGTATAAACTCAGACTCAGGGCACACTTCCAGGAGTGGTAGAAGCAGTGATTTGAACACAGACAGTGTGGCTCCAGAACCCACTGTTTTAACTTCTCTATATAGAATGTTTTAAGAGTATTTGGTTTTACAGCCAGAACTGTAATACATATGAGCTTCTGAAATGAATCCAGGTTGTCTTTAGTTTTGTTTTATGATAGCAATAGGAAAACATTGGTCTTGAAGAAGCAGAGTTGGAACCCTGTATTGCAGTCCACTGTCTGAACTGCTGTCCTTAGATAACTCTTCACATCTTCTTCCAAACTTTCAGCACTGCCAATAAATGCTGGGTAATCTAGGACAAGTTGGATGACTTCCACCAAAGTTTTTTTTAGGTTACTATCAGATCTTAACTAAATTAATCTGTGGTCTGTTCTCAGAAATGAAATTTTGTAGTAATCTCAAAGTAAAAAAATGGATGTCTATCCCCTCTTTCCCTATGAAAGCATTGTATTTACCAATCATTTAATTTATCAGTGCCTCACAGACCAGTGATCAACATGAAATCAATCCAGTCTTAAGAAGGGTCAGTCTGGTAACAAATAAGAATTGTAGCAGTTAAACCCCAGGCCATGTTTCTTCAGCTTACTGAGGCATTCTCTCTGTGACATTATTCATTACCAAAGAGGAACTTGGAACATTTTATTGTTTTGCTAAAAATTTTAACTGGCTGGGAATTTTTAGGACCTTGCTATTTATGTTATGTGACTAGCACATATAGCTATCTTATTCCTTCTTTGTCCGTAACTTAGAGAACTGTTGAGAAAAAGAAAAACAGGAACCCAATAGAAGTGAACAGCAAGTATGTTGTAGGAAAAGTCAGCAGAATGTACTCTGGAAACATTCTGTGTCTGTTAATATTATATATTGGCTGTGTATACTTATTTGGATGTGCCACAAGTAGAATGCAGAGCCTGGAGCTTAGAAGGTCCCAGTACTTGGTTTAAGGTTCTGCTGTTACCATCTTGAAATAATTCATCATTTTGTTAATTGTGATCAAATACACAGAACATGAAATTTTCCATCTCTGGCATTTTCAGGTGTACAGTTTTGTAGTGTTAAACATATTCACATTCTTGCCCAATTTCCAGAACTCTTTTCATCTTACACAACTCAAACTCTACACCTATAAAAACAACTTTCCATTTCTACTTCCCAGCTCCTGGAAACCACCATTTAATTGTCTATGAGTTTGACTATACTAGGTATCTCTTATAAAGTGGAATTATGTTGTTTGTCTTTTTTGTCTGACATTTCATCTAGCATAGTGTTCTCAAGGTCCATCCTTGTTGTAGCATATGTCAGAATTTCCTTGCTTTTTAAAGCTGAATAATATTCCATTATATGTATAAACCACTTTTGTTTTTACATTCATCTGTGAATAGGCACTTGGGTTGCTTCTACCTTTTGGCTATTGTGAATAATGCTGCTGTGAATGTGGTGTACAATAATCCTTTTGAGACTGAAATTATTAATAGTTGTTGAGCAAGGTGTTTGCATTTTGCAATGAGATCCACAAATTATGTAGCCAGCTGCACAGAGGGCTGGTGAGAGTGAGCCAGAACACCAACGAAAGTTGGATTGGCCAAGCAGAGGGACAAGAGGGCTCCACTCAGGATCAGTGTGAACTAAACTCAGAGGGAAGTGGGGGACACATATCAAAGAAATTGTTAAGTCTCTGCTCTAATATCAGTTTCCAGTTCTACCTCATTGCAAAAGTTGATGATGTTATTAAAACTGCTGATAAAGACTGTGGTTTAAAAGCAGTTCCTCTGCTTATCAGCATCTCAGTCTGGAACCCCAGCTGTCTATTTTCATGCTGTGCTCTCCCCTCCCTTTTCTAAAGTCACTGGCTTGACCTACAAGGTACTGCATGGTGACCATCTCCCTTACTCCATGGAAAGTTTTTTTGGAACTTATTTTTTTAATTCTTACATCCACCCCCAGCATCTTACACAGTACTCTGTATACAATAGGTATGATAAAGAGACGTTTGTCATATTTTAAAAACTGAGGAAGTAACATGCTCTGTGTATTTCTAGTGCCCTTATATTTAGAGTTATCTGGTTTCTAGGTTTACCTTTAGGTTCTCTTTTCAAAGAAAAAATCTTACAAGTATTCTCAGATTTTTCAGTGTCATGTGGTTCAGTATAACTAAGCATAGAACAGTGTGAACTAACATGTATTTATCACAGTGTCCTTTTCTGTCTTTTTAATATCAAAATCTCAAAGCCAAGATTTAGGAATATATACTCTGCTATCTGCTCTTCACAGACAACTGAATAAAAAGATAAGTGGATATGTTATGATAATGCCATCTTGAATTTACACAAACTCCTGCTGTGTTATGGTACTGTCAGCATTTCTTATTATGTTTTATTTAGCAGAGAGGTTAAACAGCTTCCTATAAGTCAGAGAAGTGAGGTGAATGGGCATCATCATGTAGGAACAGTATGGTCTTTAGAACGACATGCTTTGGAGTAGATTCAAATACAGAGTTAGCTACTTATGTATAGCCTGGGACTCCAAATAAATCCATTTCCTCCTCTGCAGAATGGGAATAAAATGAAATGTCTACATATGTGTATGTGTAATGTAGTCTGCCCCAAGCTTTGTCATTAAGCAGGCACTCAGTAAATGTTCACATCCCTTGTCTTTCTCTGTAGAAATGACCACTTCCCTCTTCACTTGTCCTGCTAGATCAAGGGCTTTCCAATGAAAGGAATCATCCCTTATTATCTTTGGCCCCCCAACAGAGCTCCATAGGCTTACAAAGTTTTAGTAAAGTTGAATTTTTTAAAAAATCAATTTTATGTTTAATTTATATTGACATTAATTTGAATTTGATATTTTTAATGATGGTGTTTCTTATTTCCAACTCAGTGACATTGTCCCAGCAGGGATGACACTGTCCTCCTTTGTCCTCTCAAAGGCACATGAGTGCATCAGGTCACCAGTGTGCTTTCACCTCTAAGTCATAGGCCAGTAATCATTTTGCACATGTCATCAAAAACAATGAGCTGGGGATATGGGAAATGTCTTTTCAAATGTCTAGTCCTATAGGCTTTGATGGGTGGTGAATGGTCAAATATTGCTAACCAAGTTCTTTATTCTTTTTTAAAATTTTGTTCTAAGTTAAATATAACAGCAAAATACATTTTGACACTTTGTACACAAATGGAGACAACTTCTCATTCCTCTCGCTGTACATGATGCAGAAGCACACCAGTTGTACAATCATACATGTATATAGGGTAAAAATGTCCCCCATCCTTCCCACCCCCAGACCCCCTCCTATATGCTTATTCCCCCCTGCCCAATCCAAAGTTCCTCCATTCTTCCCTACTGCCCACCATAATGAATCAGCATCCATTTATCAGAGAGTACATTTAGCCTTTGTTTTTTGGGGATTGGCTTATTTCACTTAGTATGATACTCTCCAGTTCCATCCATTTACCTGCAAATGCCATAATTTCATTCTTCTTTAAGGCTGAGTAATATTCCATTGTGTACATGTACCACTTTTTTTATCTATTCATCTGTTGAAGAGTATCTAGCTTGGTTCCATAGTTTAGCTATTGTGAATTGAGCTGCTATAAACATTGACGTGGCCACATCAATGTACTATGCTGATTTGAAGTCCTTTGGGTATAAACCGAGGAGTAGGATAGCTGGGTTAAATGGTGGTTCCATTCTAAGTTTTCTGAGGAATCTCCATGCTACTTTCCAGAGTGGTCGCACCAATTTGCAGTCCCACCCAGCAATGTACAAGTGTTCCTTTTCCCCACATCCTTGCCAATACTTTTTGTTGCTTGTATTCTTGATAATTGCCATTCTGACTGGAGTGAGATGAAATCTTAGAGTAGTTTTGATTTGCATTTCTCTAATTAGAAGAGATGATGAACATTTTTTCATATGCTTGTTGATTGATTGTATATCTTCTTCTGTGAAGTGTCTGTTCAATTCCCTAGCCCATTTACTGATTAGGTTATTTGGTTGTTTTTGGTGTTGAGTTTTTTTTGTTCTTTATATATCCTGGAGATTAGTACTCTATCTGATGTGTGTGTGGTAAGGATTTTTTCCCATTCTGTAGGTTCTCTCTTCACCTTATTGATTGTTTCCTTTGCTGAAAAGAAGCGTTTTAGTTTGAATCCATTCTATTTATTGATTTTTAATTTTACTTCTTGCACTTTAGGAGTCTTGTTAAGGAAGTCAGGTACTAAGCCAATATGATGAAGATTTGGGCCTATTTTTTCTTCTATTAGGTGCAGGGTCTCTGTTCTAGTGCCTAAGTCTTTGATCCACTTTGACTTGAGTTTTGTGCAGGATGAGAAATAGAGGTTTAATTTCATTTTGTGGCTTTTCAATTTTCCCAGCACCATCTGTTGAAGAGCCTATCTTTTCTCCAGTGAATGTTTTTGGTGCCTTTATCTAATATGAGATAACCATGTTTATATGGGTTTGTTTCTGTGTCTTCTGTTTTGTATTATTGGTCTATGTTTCTGTTTTGGTCTCAATACCATGCTGTTTTTGTTGTTATGGCTCTGTAGTACAGTTTAAGGTCTGGTATTGTGATGCCTCCTGTTTTACTCTTTTGATTGCTTTGGCTCTTCTGGGTTTCTTATTTTCCAAATGAATTTCACGATTGCCTTTTCTAGTTCTATGAAGAATGTCATTGGGATTTTAATAGGAATTAAATTAAATCTGTATAACATTTTTGGTAGTATGACCATTTTGACAATATTAATTCTGCCTATCCAAGAACATGGGAGAACTTTCCATCTTCAAAAGTCTTCTTCAGTTTCTTTCTTTAGTATTCTGTAATGTTCATTGTAGAAGTCTTTCACCTATTTTGTTAGGTTGATTCCCAAGTACTTTATTTCCTTGAAACTCTAGCCAGAGCAATTAGACAGATGAAAGAAATTAAAGGGATACAAATAGGAAAAGAAGAACTCAAACTATCACAGTTGACAACATGATTCTATATTTAGAAGATACGAAGCAGTCCACCAGAAAACTACTAGAACTAATAAATGAATTCAGCAAAGTAGCAGGATATAAAATCAACACCCATAAATCAAATGCATTTCTATACATCAGTGATGAATCCACTGAAAGAAAAATTAGGAAAACTACCCCATTCTTGATCCTAAAAAGCTACCTGGTTCATCTCTGGTTTTTGAATGGCCCACACTCATATGCTTTAGGCAATTAATATTTCACCTTTCTTTTAAGAAATTTAGAAAGTGATGTTTCTCTGTTTCCATGGTTTTTCATTCTATTAGTTCTTAAATCATGCCTGACCCGTGTGACAGACACATCTCCAGGTGATAAAACAAACCTCAAATGTGATGAGCATTATCATGTCCAAGCTTCATGGATCCAAACTCTGACTCTGTCATGATCAAAAGAACAAAGTATCATCAAGTTTGGTTTTAAAAAGTAAATAAATAAATCACAATATGTTACAAAGAGAAAGAATACTTATGGGCACCAAGAAGACACTATTTGGAGAGTTGGCTGGGAGTTGAAATAGGAGATGAATCTTCACTGTTTTCTAGAAGTAAAGCAAATATTAGCATTCTATTACTGTAACAAAATACCTGAAATAATCAGCTTATAAAAAGAAAAGATTTATTTTGGTTCACAGTTTCAGTTCATGGTTGGGTGGATCCATCACTTTTGGGCCTGTGGCAAGATGGCATATCATGACAGGAGCACATGGTAGAACAAGCTGCTCATCTCTTGGAAGCTAGAAAGCAAAGAAAAGAGAGACAGGAAGTGGTCAGGGTCCCAGTGTCCCCTTCAAAAACATGCATCCAGTGATCTAACTTCCTTCTACTTGGCCCCACCCCTTAAAGGTTCCATTACCTCCAGGTAGCACCACCATGGGCACCAAGCTTTTAACACAGGGGCCTTTGAGGAACTCTTATCCAAACCATAGCATTAAACGTATGGGGCTAAGATGGCCTGGGAAGAACAGAGGCAAAGCTTTAAATCTAATGTCAACAAAGTAGAACATGGTCTATGGATGTCTTTTTAAGGAGGAAACCTAAGTGAAAGCAAGATTCCACAATTCAGAGACTAGTAGGCCCAGATCTGGGTGCTCTTTTTTATTTTTTATTTTTCTCCCCAACATATTCATTTTATTCCTGGATTCTCTGAAGCACTCACCTCTGAGCTGGTGGAACATTTTGTTGTTCCTATAAATATATTCTTTTTGCAAAAAACAACAATTTGAGTGTCTTGGGGGTAAAACTATAGCCAGAAACTAATGCTTCCAAGTGATTTAATCATGATTCTGTTTCCCTGGAAACCAGGCCCTGTCCTGCTGGTTGCACACATTTCTTGTAGGAGATCAGTGCACCCGAATCTCTTGACAGCGAAGACCACCTTGAAACTCAAAACATTTGTGGCGTTTTGAAGCACAACCTTGTTGTTTAAAAATCTCATACACTGCACAGCACTGCATATGTTGCAAATGTTTGGCCTGTTATCACGGTGTGTGTGTGTGTGTGTGTGTGTGTGTGTGTGTGTGTGTATCTGTGAGGTAAAAAATCTGGTATTGATAAAAGCTAAGGTTTTTAATAAATTCTAAAGTCACTGGAGGGTTGTTGGAGCTGGCAGATGCCACTATCACTCAGCACTGATGTTCCCGCATTTGGATTACTGGGGCATTACAGGAGAGTAGCTAATCTTTTGTGGCCAGTGCTGCTTGCCTGTGTTGATAAGTGTGATTAACAACTTAAAGTCAAATACATTAGCAAATGCCTTATAGCTGCCAGGAATGTGCATGGCCACCCACGCTTCACAGCAAAATGAGAAACACAACAAGTTCCAGGAGCCTAAGATTCCTAGACCTTTTGGATTTGCATGCCTCCAAGTTTGGTTTTTAAGTTGGTTTCAATCAAATCATGAAGAGCTATTGTTAGAAAGAAGCAGTCAGATATAAACCAAAAAAATGAGGAATGTGTTTTCTGTTTGGAATGTTGTTTAAAAAATGCTGTTTGTTAAATTTGTAGAATCTTCTTTGGGTTTGCTCTTTTTTCCCAAATTTCAAAGTGAACTTTAAAAGAAATATTAGATATTTTAGAAATTTCATTGCACAATCGGGTTTTTGAGGCTAACCCTTCAAACTCTAGGCTTCTTACACATTGAGGCAATGATAGGTGAGGTAATATTCAAAACAATTGAGACAGTGAAGAAATCCAGCTTAGGCAGTGATCAACCCTGCTTGCGACTTGATGGAGGGTGCAGGGTGGGGTGGGGGTAAGGGCTTTGTTCTTTTGAAACTGCAGCTTCATTGTTGATGCTCATTAGCATGTTAATTAAAGCAGGTCCTTGTGCTTAGTGCCCTATCAGGAATTCTGGATTTCTCTGCTCAGGATAAAAGACACCACAACTGAAAATTTGAAGGATAAGGTTTGATACTTTCAAGTAAAGGATTAGCAGAGACAGGAGAGGGGGAAGGACAGGACAAGCATGGAATTAGACAGTAAAAAAGGACAGTAGTGCCAGTTGCAAGAAGCAAATCTGTTCTTGTAGTATTGCCATGAACACAGTGCATGAAATTGGCTCTCCCCAGCAGGTAGTTTATGCTTTCTGCCTCACTGTTGACTTTCCCTGGTCTCTGGCTGCTGAATGCCAGAACTTCAAGTACTTTCCCTACCAGGAGGAGGCCAGAATATGCTCCATTCCTTGGCAACAGAAGCAAAGAGCCAGCTCTCTGAAGTATCAAACCTGTAGGAAAGATGCTAGTGTGAAGCAGGCTCTTTGTTTGGTGTTATTTTGTTTTGTTTTTCTATCACTTGTATACTTCATAGGCTCTATTGTGAATAGTTCTTGAACCACCTGAGTTTGTTTTCTATGCTTTCAGTACAACTTCCCAAAGCATAGTTGACTTTTTTGCTGACACAACAAAATTGTTTTCCCATTTCTCTCTTTCTTCTTCTTATTTTGGCTTCAAAATAATCTAAAAGCCTAATATTAATAATGTTTGGAAATTTACAAATATTGCAATAAAAATTCTATATGTATGGTGGAACATCCACAGAGATAAAACAGTGCTGACATTTTCAAATGGTACCTGCTATGGAATTAAATTCTTATATTTGAATTCCAAGTACAGCTGTCATTACTCCTACAGTTCATTTCAGAGCCCTCATGCTGCAGATATGCTGTCTGACTCTCCTATGGAATCTCTTTAGATAAAAGAAGTTCAGGAAATCATGGTCATTATTACAAGTAGCCAAATGTATTAACCTTGATTTGCTTCAAAATAAGAAAATGTCAGAGATAAGGTGTAGGTTCCCTTGATCTAGAAACATAACGATTTCACAAAACTTTCCATTTCAAGCAATGCTTACAGCAAAGTGGAAATCTATAATTTAATAAGAAAAAGTAACTTTTTTCCCCAGAAAAAGAAAGGGTATTTAATAATAGTAGAAATTATAGATAGATTATTAAATCTGTTTAGCAATGTGAAATGTTGGAAATGGGAATGTAGAGTTTATCTTTAGAGAACACTGTCAACATGAGTTTGTTTGATTCTCAACATTACCTGGAATGCTTGCTAATGAAATTGTGTTAGTAGCATACATAGTATTCTGAGAACCCAAGATCCACAAGTTGCAACTTGAAAATGGTTCCATGACCATAGAGAGTGCGGAAAGTCCCTTAGCTCTCTTTATACACATTTGCACCTGCCTGTCCTGCCCGCAGGACCCCTGTGAATGAACATGTCACCACTCGCCTGTGCTTTGGGTGCATGTGTACCCAAGCAATTCAGCAGTCAAATCCAAACTTCGATTTTTCATTGCTATTAATAAGAATAACTCAACAGAACGTGGTATTTATTGTCTGCTTAAAATGATAGAAAACAGGCATGCATACTCTGAATACCTGTATGCATGGTAGAAGGACAGTCTGTCTCCTTCAGGAAGTAAAGAAATTTAATTCTACTCAGTTCATTTTTTCATCTATAAGTTTGTGTATTCACTCATTCATCTATTTATTCTCCTATACTACCCACAATGTAAAATTACTAGAGAGGAACAGAGGTGGAATATCTGTCAGCTTCAGGGAGAAAAATACATGTAATATGATTCTATTTTGTTGGAAAAGAATTATCTTATGGGTATGCAGCATGGTTGTATATGTTCATATATGTACAGATGCATGTGTATATTTCACATAAAATATGTGTATATACATGGGGCACACACAAACACACACAGGTGTATATGTAACAAATTCAGGAGGATTGTCATCAAACTTTAATAATGATTCATATAGAGAGGAAAGTGGAATTAGGAGTTGGGAATAAAATGAGGTTTTACTTTTTTTAGTCCATATTCTGCATTGTTTGAATTTTTACATTTTAATTTTATTCAGTTTTTCATTTTAATATATTGAATCTTTTATGTAAATTTTCATTTTAAAGCACTTTTAAGAAAAATATTTTAAAGTTTATTTTTATTGGGTCCTAAAATGTGTTAGGTATTCTTTGATTTCACTCTGTGAAGATAAGAAAATTATTTATTAAAAATAAATGAATCCCTCTTACAGGATAAAAACTATTTTCTCAATATATAGTTATATTCATAGCATAATAAAAATAATGTGTAATGCATCTCTGGTATTTTATTTTCTTCTAATTTCTTTTTGCCAAGAAATTTGTAGATCCTTAGTATCTAAGATCTAATTATGGCCAAAAGAAACATCTTTATTTTGAGCCCTCTAGTCAAGTGAACTTAGGAATTTGGGGTTATTTTCTTAAATGTCCTATGGGTTCCATACCCCATGCTGTCTTTATCAGTAGACTACAGTGATCAAATTGGCATACATAACTCTTAGGTTCTTTTTAGCAGATAATGCTCACCAAAGACATTTTAAGGCAAAAGAGGATCAACAACTCTCCCTAAAGGCTCATGATGGAGTCATATTGATACCAAATGTAGTCAGATATAGAGACATTTGTTAAGCAACAGGGTCTGGGGATGTAGCTCAGTGGTAGAGTACCCACTTAATGTATGTGAGGACCTGGGCTCCATCCCCAGCACCAATAACTAAATTAATTCATTGATAACAAACAAGCAGCCACATACCCTCATTCAGAAATCAGCTCCTATAAACTATATGCAGGCTTGAAGAAGTCTTAGCTCTTGGCTTTCCTTTTAAATGTTTCAACCAAAGCCTTAGCATAAAAGATTTTTCTGAGACTTGAAGCAAACACCAGGCAAGCAGAGACCTCCAAAGTTCATGACTGGACCAAAATCATTAAGGGATTTAAACTAGGGCATTATTACCCACCAGGTGAAGGCTTCATTGGGTTTTTACACAGGAAGACTTTTAGCCAGTCTGTATTTCTTGAATACCTTAATTCCACCAACCACACTTGTCAATGGTCAGGACTTCCACTAATCAACATCCATTTCTGATATTCAGATTGCTCACTGGAGGTGGAGGAGAGAGATGGTAATAGCAATGCCTGTAACAGCAGATTCTGAAGTACAGACTTTCTCTTTGGAATGCCTGCAAGACTTTGTCCACAACTTGGAATGCTTGATTAGATGCTAGCAGCTCCTGGGTTATAGCTTACCTTAAGTAACCCACACACAATATGGCACCATGGCTGTCCAAGTATTTTAAAGTAGCTTACACACAAGTATTGCAATTAGCTATTCTTGCAGAGATTCTGTTTCTTGAATTACAGCTAATCAAACTCAATCCTTTAAGTATAATCATAGTCACTTACATATTTTTATTTTTACAGACTGCATTTTGATTCATCGTACACAAATGGGGTACAATTTTTCATTTCTATGGTTGTGCATGATATAGATTCACACCATTCATGGGGATCATACATGTTCATAGGGTAATAAAAATTCTAACAATGGAATGATGGATAATATGCATTGGATGTTTAAGACAAGCTCTGCTGAAAGCATTTTGCATGTATTAATCCATTTAATCTCCTCCTGGGGCTATCATTATTTATCCTTCTAACATGAGATATTGCAAGTAACTTGTTCAGGTTCACCAATTAACCTTGCTTCCTGTCTCCTTCTGTGCATCATAGCTCACTCCCTACTCTGAAAGTGTCCTCTCTCAAGTACACTGCCTTGCAAGACAGTCTCTGCCTATGCAAGTGTTTTCTGGATTCTCCCACTCCCACTCCCAAATCCAGATGCAGTCCTTCCTTTGTGAACCTGCACTGCACTCTTTCTACCCCTCACTATTCTCATATCCTGTTTTTGGTCATACAGGCTGAAAATTCTAATCCAAAAAAATCCAAAATCTGAAACTTTTTGAGTGCCAGTTTGTCATCACACATGGAAAATTCCACACCATGAAACTTTGATTCATTTATTGAACTGTTAAAAATATTATGTAAAATTATAGTGTCCATGTGTGTGTGTGTGTATATATATATATGTGTGTGTGTGTGCATATATATGTATATATATATATATGTAGTGTATGTGAAACTTAAATGAACTTCATGTTTAGACTTGAGTCCCATCTGCAAGATATCTCATTATTAACATATGCAAATATTCCGCAATCTGAAAGACTTCAAAATTTGAAACACTTCTGGTCCCAAGCATTTCAGATAAGGGACACTCAACTTGTAATTGTGTGTGCCCTTGTCAACCAGCTGTTCCAAAGAGAGCTGTCAGCATGCATCTTCTGAGGTAACTAATATTTAGAATGCCTTGTATATTATGGGAATAAAAAAAGTATTTATTATATTAGATTTTCACAGTTGGTAAATTCCCTTTCACAAAATCAGTATAATTCTTCAGTATGGAAATAAGAATTAGCATACCTGGATACATTATGAAAGTAGATGACCTTTCTAATACCTTTAGTCATGAACTCATCATTGGTAGTGAGGTACCATATAAGGAGGAGTAGGTGACTCCCATATCACCTACATTTCCTTAGCCTGAATTCCACAGATGTCCAGCTACCTGAGACACAGGCTACATGGAAGTGATCCTGATGGACTTTGAGGCTCACTTCTTGCCAGCTGAAGCAAGCAAGGTCTCACAAACACCACTTGGGAAAATTTACTCTAACAATCCGTATACTTTCATTAAAGGGATGTTTACAAACATTCTGATTCTCCACTCAAGCTCTTTGTCAACAAATGACTTTCTCAGAGGAGGATGTAGGCAAGGGGAGGAGTTGGGGCAGTGAGTGCAGAAAGCTAGATCAGATAAGGGATCCTGGAACAATATATCTCTTCTTACTTTCTAGTGATCCAGAAAGCCTTTCTTCCTCCAAATCCCACCTTACATTTGAGGAATCTGCAAGAACACACAGGTAGTCTCAACCTTGAAGTGTCTGGTCTTCCAGTTTCAAGCTCAGACTTCTCACAGTAACCCCAACCTCCTCCCTTAGCATGCGTAGCTGTGTCTCTCTGCCCTTAAAGGGCTCATAGCAGATGACAGTTCCAGGATTCTGTTAGGTAAGATCTATGAAGGAGAATTAAGGTAGCAAATGTTTACTACTCAACTCCTCTCTGACTTATCCTCACTTTATATTCTTTCTTATGTAGAGTTCAAATATTTAAAATTTGAATTACTATTATGTGCAACAAGCACTTTAGACTCTGTACATTATTCCCACAGTCCTTTTATCTTTAGCTCTCCTTATCGCAGGCAGTTGTATTTAGTTTGGTACCATCCGTTGCCAGATTAAATATTTATATTGATTTAATATTCCCTCTGTTGTTGAAAAAAACAATATGAATATTGAATTATAACAACAAAATACTTTATTGTCTTCATTTAATCTTGCCATCACCTGTGAGTTCCCCAGAGTTCATTCTGTGCCTTTCATCTTCAAGGATGTCACCGAGAAATAAAACTGATACCTTTTGACTCTGGATCCTAATATTCAAATCTTTAGCCTTGGTATCACTCACACAGGTTGAAAAATGTGTGCACATTTTTTTTTTTTGCACAAAATGTGTACCCCCACTAGCTGAAAAGATTTTACTTCTGTTGACTGTACAGAATCTAAAGTTTAGAATGCATAGTTCATCCTTCTTTCATTTAGAACAATCTAGCCATCTTCTTTCATCTAGAACCTGAAATACATCTCTTGCATTCTCTTGATTTACCAAGATCACTGATAGTATGAATACTAGCAAATTGGGTTGCTTACGTTATAACTTCATCTGAATATGAATGATGTTTTAAGTTTTAGGACAGATTATAAGCACACCTATTTTGTAATGTCCTATTTGGGCATTTTCTCCTTTCCCATTTTCTCTTTGAAATTGCTTTACACAGTATGAACATGTTATAGATTATTCAGTCATGGGTGTAAGTGTGTGTATGTGTGTGTGTGTGTGTGTGTGTGTGTGTGTGTTCCTATCGTGGTCATCTTTTGAATTTTATTAGTTATGAAAAAATCTAAGCCAGGTATATAACTTCCTCCTGTCCTGTGAAGTTTCAGGCTATCTTAAATGAGATTTGTTAGATAAGACGCATGCTTGACACTGGGCAGGGAAATCTAGAAGAAGGAGTGCCCCTCTTGGTTTGTGATAGACTGGCAGCATTTTTCCTCTGGTATGTGCCAGAGCTGCAGAGCCAGTTTTAAAAGAGAGGGTTTATAGGAAATCCAGCTGTGAGTTTTCATTTTTTCTCTTGAAGCTGGAGGCGGGGCCAAAACCAACCTCAAACTAGGCTCACCATTGATCAGGCTAGAATGATGTGGACCAGTCTCTCGGACAACAGCTAAGCACAGAGGAAATATTAGCTGGCAGAGATAACGAAGAGGAAATGCTCAGTGACAGATGCACCATCTGTCGGTTACTGAGGAGCAGTTTTCAAGAAAGCAGAAAATGAAATGAAGACGAGAGTGGTTTTGTTTGAAAGGTACAGGACAGCCTAAGGACATTTTTAAACAAAGTAAGTTTGTGTTCCACAGAAAAAGAGGTCGTGGTGGTGGGAAAGACAGCAGTTACTTCCTATTTGGACTGTCGTTTTGTTATTGATATATAAAGTTTTCTTTGTGGTGGATTTGATATTTGGGTGAACATTCTTTAACAAGAACTTGATTTAAAATTAAAAAGCAGTGCCTGTCATTCATTTTGAAGACATTTGAAAGTTACAGTAAGATTTACTTTACTTTTATTTAATCTCAAAAAGAACAGTTTTATATGAGATTATAGACATAAATAAGTACATTCTTCCTTTTTTACTTACTACCCCCTTCCCTTTCTGCCTTCTTTTCTCCCTCCTTACCGCCTTTCCTTTTTTTTCTTTTCTCTCTTTTTCTTTTTTTTCTTCTGAACTATGGACAAAATTATTTGTATCTTTCCTCAAAGACAAGTTAGTGAGAAGTGACCCACCTTTCAGATATAAGAAGCTGGCAGGATGTAATTGTCTGTTAGGTTGTTTAATTCCATGAGATAGGTTACTTAAGTAGCCTTGAATATGATCTAGATTTCCTGTGGTCCTTCCAAATAATGTTACTGATGTTGACATAGTTTTTGAAAGGAAGTTGCTTCTGAATCCTTTTTAGTTTATCTTTCTTTTTAAAAGTCCATCACCCTCTTTCAGAACATAAACTAACTTAAGAAACAATCCTGCTATTTATGTTTAATACAGTTTCCTAAGTACTTTTTCAAAGTTGGACTTCTACTGTGTATAGTTGTTTGTTATATCTGAGTGATTTGTACTCAATGTCAGATGTTGTATGTTTTATTAGGCTAGGATTTGTCTAATTCCAAAGGGAAATAAAGAAATGATTTGGAATGATGAGATTCTTTGAGCAATAACAAAAAGTGTTGAGAGAGATCATGGATTCCATTTATTGGAAAAAAGCAGTTGTCTTCCCATTTGCAAGGGCAAATGTGGATTTATCTTGCGTTGGTGTAAAGAGACTGTGTAGTCCAAACCAGAAGTGGAAGTACTGGCAGCAGCAGAAACCACTCAGTGTTATGGCCCAATATGGATGTCAGAGCTCTGTAGCATGTGTGGGAAAATGGCCACAGTCCAACGTCTGGAATCATTTATCTTCTGCTAGAGTCTAGAAGACAACTGTTTTATGCATTTTACAGAAATCCTCACTGATTGATTTCATTTACATAGAGCGGGTGCAGTGACGGATGGTGGGGACAGCTACATGTGGGAGAAGTATTGATCTATTTCTGTTTTTCTGACATCCTGCTCCCATTAGCATCCCTAGCACCTTGAATGAGATCGTGCTGTTCCTGACAGCCATATGCTTTCAACAGGACCGTTTCCACACATTTTGTAATGAATGCCACATTTATGTCTTTCCTTATTGGGAAAATCAGAAATTAAGAGTTGAAAGTTTGGTCTTACTGTCTTTTCAGTAGCTCAACCTATTTCCTGTATTATAGATTTGAAAAATAAGGGGCAGAAAACGTCAATAGACAGAGGTCTTTGTAGGCTCCATGCAGCCTGGGCAGTCGTTTAGAGATGTGTGTGTGATGGTCTTTGGGAAATCCTGGAACATCGTTGTCAATGTCCTGATCTGTATCTACATGCAAGGGGATCATATATGCCTGCCAGTTTATTCTCTTGTGAGCAAACGTCATGTGTGCTGACGGATGCTGGCATGTGACAGGGTGGTATCTGGACCTCCTTTCTAATGTGTGAAGGAACATTTGCCCACTTCTGACAGTATCCATGTCAGATTTTAGGGAGGTTTTTAAATTACTCCAAAGACCAAAAAAATAGAAGCTTTGAATTTCAGCCACTACCCTTATGCTCTCTAACTTTGTAACCTTGAAGAAGATAATTAACCTTTTAATAAATCTATTTCACTGCTTGAAAATAGACTAAATGATTCTAACCATTTTTGTCTCTCAGAGATACATCTAGTGTCAGTAAGATATTTATAATATTTCTTGTGCTATTAGTTTTTTAAAAGTACCTAAGCCATTTATGAAATCGCCTGTTTCCTTAGATACAACTTCTACATAAAACTGAAAAAGCTGAAAAACTGCATCATTAAAAATAAAATTCTATAATTTTGTATAGTAACACTTTTGTTTATAGTAGCCCTCTCTTGAAGGTACTTACACCAGTCTTTTCTTTCTCTATGTGGAATTTTTCTATCATTATCTTATCACAATTTCCAGCACTGTGAAAGACTAGCCATTTCCTCAAACAGGTTGAAGTTTTAGAAATTGAGTTACAGTTGGTGAAATATTGCTTTGATTTATCAGGGTTGAATTGATGTAATTTTTAACTTCTTAATGTAAAGAAAATGAATGATAGTGCAAATTAAGAAGTCTAATATTTTCTTCCATTTAATAGATACAAGCATAAATATGTATATATGTGTGTGTGTACACATATACATGCCATGTAAAAACAAATATGTTTTTCTTCAGAAAATGTTATCTCTTAACAATAAAAGTGGTAGTGTGTAAAATACTGACTCAAAGATAGAAACCATTAGTGTGTTTCATTTAAAACCATTTTCAGTTTAAGTGATCAAATGATAGGAGCTTACCGTACATCAAGAAGTCAGATGTCTCTATATCATTTGCCATACCACTGTGCAGCTCACAGAACCACAGGCTCCTTTTTCCAACATAAGGACAGGACATAAGGTGGCCCCTGAGAAACATGAAGCATGGCAACATTATGCTCCACCCCACTTAACTGTGTGACCTTGGGCAAGTCATTTGAATCAACTGACCCAGGTACTGCTGCAGTAAGGGGATAAGAATGTATATCTTGCCACATGAGGTGGTTATGGGGGTCCAGTGACATCAGATGCATGACAGCTCTAAAGCCACTTCAAGTCACTAATTAAACTTTGACATTTTCATTCTTCCTGCAATATTCCTTTCTTTCCTAACATATCCCACCCATCACTTAAAGGCTTCTTTGAACTCTTTCCTCATCTGCCCAAATATGTCTTTCTTTTAAGGCCTTGGATCCCTTCCTGGGAGGAATTAACCAGTTTTGTCCCCCATGTTTGTCTTCCCTGTCCAATAATTGACCCTCATTAATATACTTTGCCTTTCCACATCTTCCTGCTCTGCTCATTTTCTGTCTCTTAGCTCAACTCCATTACACCACTCTCCTCATCCTCCAAAGCTAAACATCACTAGTCTTTGAAGCCTTCTGTAAATACTACTTCTCCACATAATAGAGCTCTCTCCATTCTTGGTTCCCATAGTGTAACTTCCAATCAAATCCTTATCGTTTTCTATTTGGTCCTTTATTTACCAATCTTCCCCCTTTCCTCAAAGACAGGGAATATGCCATGCTTCACTAATTCCCCAGTGCTTACCATAGTTTCTCACAATGGGTTGGCATTCAAGTCATGTTTGTTGCATGAATATCAACATAGATATATAGCTAGATTTTTTTTTTTTTCAAATCTGCCCATCTTTCTGAAAAGCAGTTTGGCAGTACTTGTCAAGACGCTCTGATCCAAATAACTCTCCTCCTAGGAAAATTTTCCTAAGAAATGGTTAGAAAAAATAAACAAAGCTTTCTGAAAAAAGACAGTTAGCATAATATTATTCATAAATAATATGAAAAGTGACAAATAAGTGACTGGCAAATTTTTTAAATCTGAATAATCCAAAGCTTACCTGGTATATTATATACTAATAATATCAGCCCCAAGGATGATCTTTCTTTTTAAGACACTTTTCCATGGAATCATAAACTTGGAACAATTAAGTTTAGCAGCTCTTCCTAGGCTTTTGATTTTACTACTCTTCTTCCTTTTTTTTTTAATATGTTGAAATTAAGGTAACCTTTGAGGTCAAAATTTGAAAGCTCTTTGACAGAACAATAATCTTAGCATCATAAAAGTCCTGGAAGGTCTGTCTCACCCATTTTCCTTCAAAAATAGGTTGCCATTGAGGTAGAAATTCTAACTAGTTGAAGTTTTCTCTTAAACTGAGATTAAAAACAGTTTAAAAAAAAAAAGGAAAACTTGAGTCTACTTGTTAAATGACTATGAAGAAAACTATGTAAATGATGGAAGCTTTTTATAATCTCTCATTTAATCTCTTCTTACATGGAATAACTGGCAGAGGTAAAGCCATTTTATCATAATAGTGTCTGCATGTTTTATCAGGACAAACCACAGGAATACTGGAAATAATCTTCCACCAAATCAGGGATGTGTAGTCAGTTGAACATTAAGCTGACTTAGGTACCATCCATCATTTACCACTGTGTTTAGTAAGGGGGCTTTCTTTTTTCAATTCTTAAAATAATGCTTAAAATTCATCCCCCCTAATAGCACCACTCCCTGAAACTCTCCATAGAGAGGCCAGAGCAGAGGATTGCTGGTGGGCAGGAACATTTCCTCAAGAGAACTTTCCGTCTTGTCTTAAAAGTGCCTAGAAACATGTGCCTTCATTAAAGATGTTTCTAGATGGTCCTATTTGGGTGCATGCTTGGTGTGTTGCAGCATAAGTGATTCAAGTCCTCTGTCCACTGTTTAGATGGTAGGAGAATGACCACTTCAAATTAAATAAAAACACAACAGTAAGTACACAAATGAATTTCTGAGTGGGATACAGCTAGGCAAACCAGCAATGTCTGCATGGACTGTTTGTGTGTGAAAGGGTCAGGGAAAAATGGAATCCTCAGAGATCAACACTACAAGATGACTGAATCTTAAAAGGAAAGTTCTTTGAAGTGTCTTATTCATTTTCAGGGAAGCTTTAGAAGACGGAGGAGTGACACCTTCACAGGGTGGCATGCTAGCTGGTGGGTGACTTGTTAGTGGCTTCCATAGATACCTAGTAGGCAGTGCAAGGCTGAAGTTGGTCAGTTTTCTGAGCTTGGGTTATTCCCAGCTAGTTATAGAGGCTAGAAGCGAATGAGAGAGCAAGCTGCTAGGTGAAGGACCTGTTATTTTACAAGGCCAAGGAGCCCTCATGGGATGCCAGAGAAGGGTGCGAGTGCTGTCAACAATTGGAGCGGGAAGAGGTACAAGGGGGGCACACAGTTACCCTTACCCTCAGCAGAGCGGCCTCCTGCAAGACCTGTTCATTCTGTACTTGGCAAAGGGCAAGAGAATCCTGTTTTTTTTGCTCATGGTTCTAGAATTCAAACTCACTCTACTTCCTCAGCAAAGATTGTGCTATAAAAACCCCTTTGGAATTATTGGTTCTCTACCATCCACAAGAAAACAATGATTTAGAACAATCTCCTGAGAAATGTTCTTTCAACATGTGCTTATTATCCTGCATCCCAGAGCATTTGCACAGGGCCCAGCCAGTGACTGGCTGTGTACATTATGAGGACATGCCCAAAGAAGAGAAATCAAGCAAGCAGCTGAGATACAATTTCTAGAATTAACCATGAATTGCCCCATGAAAAGAACCCTTATGTAACACTGAGGCATCCCGACTGGTATTCTTTGGGCCTTGCAAGCACTTGACTAAAACCACAAAATAGTTAAACAACAATAGTGGGAGTTTAGTTTAAATAAAAGCAGTTTATTTTTAACTAAGGATCAGACTCTAAATTAAGTGACCCTTCTGTGCCAGGCATTACAACAGAGAAAAAAATAAGATATCTCTGTCTTTAGAGTTTATTGTTAAAGTGTCCTGCTCCATGTTGGTTTAAGCTACAATTTTAATTTTCCTTTTGGATTCACCATCATTCACATTTTTTTATGTTGGTATATTTCTTCTACAAAAGATCTTAAAGCGTGTCTTACTATAATTCTCTTGTCTTAAGATCCACAGCTAGTGACATTGTATATTTTATTTCAACAGATATTTACTGAGCATTTACTATGTGCAAGGAACTATGAAAAGGAAACTGATCTATAATGCTATAATGCCTTCCCAAGGACATTCAGTCCCATCTTGGGGACAGATATGGATGCAGTTCAAGAAAGAATGCCTTTCATGCTAATGAAAGCCTTAAGGCAAGACATTATAGAGCACATGTTTAAATCTAAATGGAAGAATGGAAAAGCTTCACAGATGATATGAAGCTTGATCGGGAACCATCAAGGGATTTCAATAGAAGACAAAGGAAGGAATAGATGCTTCAGACTAAAGGATATGTAGCTAAAACACAAAGACTTTAAAGTGTTGAATGTGTTCAAAAATAAAAGAGTGGCCCAGCATGACTATGCCTTAGGAGGTAGAGAAAGATCACTATGGTGAGAACTAAGACTGGAAAGGGAGCTTGAGGCTAGATCATTTTAAGGTTTTGGATGTTATTTCAAACCTCAGGTACAGCTACTGACCCTCATATGGAGGGTAGTGATTTTTAACTGGTAACTTATGACAAGCATTCTGATAGAAATGGAGTATCAGAAGGAAAGCAGTGATATTATTTACAGGTCCATTGCAATGATCTATCCATACAACAAATACTAATGAGGTAAATACTATGTGCCAGGCCCTATCCCAGGCTATAGAGATACAAGAATAAGCAAAATAAACTTTCCTGCCCACATGGAGCTTATGCGGAAATGGGGAATTGAGACAAGGAGCATCACAAACAAATTGTGTTTACTCTAGGGATACAGTGTAAAGATTGGCAAACAGTGTATATTGTTGAACTGTGGCTTGTTGGTCCATTTGGCAAACATATAAGCATTTATTGCATGAGTAACACTGTGTTGAATGATGAGCATACAGAGTTGAAACTCATTGATGGAGAGTAAAGAGAATATTTATAAATATATGAAGTTTGGTCCTTTATCAGATTTTGGAGAATAAAGTGGCATAAATATTTAACTCTCACAAGCCCATTTCTTATATAAACAGGTTTAATTGAGCAGATTCTCAAAAGGTCCAGTTCTTTAAATCACCCCTCTATGTCAATTGTGCTAAACTCACTTAGAATTAAATAGCTGTATTCTTCAGTAATCAACCCTACCTAAAACTGTCTACAAAGCTGAGTTCCCATGCCATGTACTTTAAGGGTGCCTCAAGTGGGAAGTGTGTGTACTGTGAATAGACTCCAGGTATGCCAAAGGTACCTACTGATCCCCTCGGCTTTGGGCTGACTGAGTGGGGTCTAAGGGTTAGCCAAAGGCATCGTCTGGTAAACTGGGACTTCCAGCAACATAGTAGTTTATGACAGTACAAATGTGTATGCCACATTGTGGAAAAGGTCACAAGCATGCAATTGGAGATGGCCCCACAATATCTACCACTCTGTCATTGCTCAGTGACCCCACTCCTTTTTGAATATACAATTGTCCCCTTTATCCAGGTTTTGCTTTTCACAGGTTCAGTTACCCATGGTCAACCACAGTCAGAAAATATTAAATGGAAAATTCCAGAAATAAAAATTTATTATGGCACTTGCCAGTAAATGAATAGAGCTGGAGAATACCATGCTAAGCAAAATAAGCCAATCAAAGAATGAAAGGCTGAATGTTTTCTCTGATATGCATATGTTAATTCACAATAAGCAGGGTAGGGGGTTAGTTAGGGAAGAATAGAGGTACTTTGGATTAGGTGGAGGGGAGCGAAGAGAGGAGAGGCAGTATAGGGGTAGGAAGGATAGTAGAATGAATGAGACATCATTACCCTATGTACATATGTGAGTACATGACCAGTATAATTCTACATCATATACAATCAGAAGAATGAGAAGTTATACTCCATTTGTGTATGATGTATCAAAATGCATTTTGCTATCACGTATAACTATTTAGAACAAATTTTTAAAAAGAAATAAACAATTTATAAGTTTTAAATTGCATGCCATTCTGAGTAACATGATGTCATCTTGAGCCGTCTGACTCTATCCTGCTTGAGATGTGAATCATCACTTTGTCCAGTGTACCCACACTATATATGCTACTCACCTGTTAGTCGCTTAGTGACTGCTGTGGTATGGATGTGCTTGTACTTAAGATTTGGACAGCCACTTGGAATCTTGGTATGTATACCCAAGTATAGGTGCAGACTACCATAAACTCCTATCAGTAATAAAATTTTGAGCAGTATTCCTTATACATTACATACTTTATAAGTTGTATACATGTCCCAGTATCAGTAAAATCTCAAGTCATAAACACCAAAGTTCACCAACAAATATATAAATCCCTATCTCAAATTGTGTTCTCAGACAATTTTAAATTAGTTCAACTAACTTCATCCACTCAATCTATTCTCATCAGTCTTACCTTGGTGATGTAACTGTTAACAGGGTGAGTACCAGGAGAACAGAAATTTCAGCTTTGCTTCTTTCTTATTGGTTTCTCATGGCTGTTAATTAATATTTTCTATTCATGGTTTCTCTGCAAGAATCTTTTAAAGTCGCTTCTCCATTTTGTGAGGATTAGTTAGGTTAAAAGTAAAGCAGCATAACCTATGATCCTCTCAGTTGCCTACATGTAGACTGCACTCCATTATGACATTCAGCAATCTTGAGAGCGGGTGTGTATGTGAGTCTACTGGTACCAACCCTCTGTACCATATAGTTCTCACTGACCCTTTGAAAGCACCAGCAAACATGCAACTCAAGCAAGGACCACCTTGCTTCAGACTCTGATATTGAATGCTGAATTTGTTTGTTAAAATATATTTAAATAAAACATTTAAAATAAACACAAATAGAACTTTCAATGTATTTATCTGCACCCCACTTTGGAGATGGTTTTTCTCATATTTTGTATCTATTGCCTACCTCCATAACTTAATGAAAAAAATATGTACTTCTTATCTGCCAGCCACGAAGTACAGATCATCTCATGTTGTCTTCCTAGCCACTCCCTGAGGCAGGGCCATTATTTCCATTTCACAAATGAGAAAACCAAGGCTCAGTGAGGTTTACTAACTTGTCCAGGTTGGTATTGCCTCTAAGAAACAGATTTAAACAGAAGATCTTTCCACTCTTAATTGTCATCTTCCTCCGACTAGGTAATTTCCATTCTCATGTCTAAAGAACTAAGTTCTGGGAAAAAAATTTTTTTGAGTTCTCAAGACTCTCTTTTAAGATAATACTGCTTTGGGTGCTCCACAGCAGCTGTCTGGCTAAAACTGTAGCACCAGGATAGTGGGTTTGTGTCCTTGCCACAAATTTGGTTGCTAAGGAATCTTTCACATAGGAAAATATTTGTCAGCTCCAGGTGGCTGGGACACCAGACAGGCTTACTGATAGTTAGATGAACACAGGCAATGATTTAGCGAGTTCCAGGGTAGTCTCTGAGAGAAAAACAGTCTCCAGAAACTTCTATGAAATAGGCTACAGATGCTCAGATTATGATTCGACTGCTACAAAATTTCAACAGTTGTATTACAGAGAGAGAGTGGATAAGTCTGCAAAGATTAAACAGTAGATTGCTAAAATAGATTTCTTTCCTGTGGGGGGAACATATATTGCATTAGAATAAATGGATGTGTCGACTCAGTAAAATTAAATTGCTATGTCCAAAGTGGTGGCAAAATTAAGCATTTTAATTGTTGGTCATTGATTTCAAGCATCTCCTTAGTCCAAATTCATTCTCGTTGAAGATGATTACATCCAGATAATGTTCTCTTCCAGTAAGAAGGGAAGAACAAAGGAAAATAAATAAAACAGTTTACTAGAATCTCATAAAAGTTCTTGCATAAGAAGTAAAGAAGCATGGGAAAATATGAGTTTTTTTCAAATAAAAACAAGTTTTTCCTTGAAGTTCCTGCAAGATTACAGTTCACATAACATATTGGTATGTGTATATGTTTATACAAGAGAGGGCTGTCTCACCAGAAAAATGTGAATCAGAGTTTCTATGGTAGCTATGGTCATTTTTTTAGAATGACTGAGAGCATATATAATCTCTTATATGCTTTGCAAAAAAGCAATTTATCATTATTCCTGATTTTTTTTTAAATCATTTTCACTTTCTCCAAAGAATACTATCTCTGAGGTTTGAGAACCATATTTTTTTATCTTAATTCTTTGCCATTTTGAATTTATCCTACATTCTGCCCCACACTAGCAAAGCATATAGCATTGAAAAGTGTTCTGTTAACAAACATGACAAATTAATATCTAGTCCACATTGAAGCAATTTCCTTCTGTGATAAATATTTTAAAATATGTTTAAGTATAAATCTACTTTCAAATCTAGAACAAAAACTCATTAACCTTATTTAGGTGTTCTGAGCATAAAAGGATCCACATTTATAACATACTTAAATCAGAGATTTTTTTTTTAAGATTCAGTCAAAATATTCTTTGAAAATGAAAATGTGAGTCTCCTTAGTAAAGTGAATGTCTTAGCAAAATGTTTCCAAATACTAACCGTTCCTTCATATTTATATTAAGATTCACTTACAAAAAAATCATTTAACACACAATTTTAAGGAAATACCTGTTTTAAAAAAGAAAGTATATTTGTGGCTCAAAATGTCATCAAATGTGTTTATTAAGCATGGACTGTGTGCATTGACCTGTTCCTGTGACTTTTCTGCTGAGTTTAGTCCATTGAATGTAAGTACCTAGTAAGTCAAAAAGAACTTGGAAGAGTGTGTGTGTTTTAGACCTCTTGCTTCTAACTGCAAGAATTCTTTCTTTTTCCCTGTGTAAGTGAAAATAAGCTATAACAATCTTTGAGGTCGCTGGGATCATTCTAGACTAGTTTCTAATAGAAAACAACAACATGAAAATCTCGGTTTACAGGAACATTTTTGCTTCAGCTCTGGAGGGGAAAATGCATAATCCTATTACACTTAGTTATCAGCACCATTTGAAATGCTGGCTGCCTTGATAATCACCATGGAGCCGCATAGGACTTAGCTGGTAGATAGCTAAATTTAATTAATTGTACAGATGACTGGATTAAACTCCTCATTTATTTTACTGGTCTGTGTACTTTCTCTCCCCTGCCCCCCAAGTTCAGTTTTTTTTTTAACCTTGTCCACCTGATGCAAACACTGTATAGCAGCCGACAAAAACACAAACACAGCAGCAAGACGACTCTGAGCAGCATGGTGTGTGGAAAGGTGGAAGGCTTTGGGCTCAGGCAGATATGGGTTTGAATCCTGGCATGTGCATGCTTTCCTACTGCTTTGAGATTTCAATTGCTCATCTCCAAAGTGGTGATGAAGAGGAGACATCACACAGTAAAGGGCCTCCTGCTGAGCTTATCTGGGCAGACATCCAGTAACAAACTCTGTTAAGATGATATTCTCATTGTTACTATTCCTCATCTCTTGAAAAACTCTTAGAGCCCAATGAAAAATCTGATGTTCCCACCTAGAGCATTTTGCAAAGCATCAAGACCTTTGGAAAAGCATTGCTTGATGATTCAACTTTTCCTTCCCTTCTTATCAATAACAAATTGCATTTTCAATGGTGTTTTGCCCTGCCTTACAGATGACCACTTTTTCTACTACTCACTGCTACTATCTGGTACGGTGTTGAATGTTTATAGCTAATGGCTGATTGTATAGTTAAATGAACGGAGAAATTACATGAACAAAATTTTTCAGTTGGATTTTTATTTATCTTTTATACCTTATCTTCTTTCAAAAGGATTTGGAAAAGCTTTGTCGTTTCTAATTTACTTATTCCCATATAGTTATGAATAAAGAGTAGAATTGGAGGAGAAGCTCTTGTTTTGAGTTATAGCAACCTTATAGGTGACCTTGGACACATTATTTAACCTTCTGAGCCTTAGTTTCTTCTCCATAAAATGGCTATGGTAATATCTTTTAAAAGTTCCTGTGTGAATTAAATGAGACATTGCCAAAAGGCACTTAGCATCATGTCTGGCACAAGATCTAAACAATAACAATGCAGATATCTTTTAGTAGAATATTTGAGCAGCATATACATATGAAAGAATTGAAAAAAGAACCAAATATATTTTCTGGGCCTTATAAAAGCTTTCTCACATAATTTATATCAGGGAGAACCTTCCATAATATGTCTAAAAACATAAAAACCTGCGGCATCCTAACAAAACCTTCAACAAATTCCTGTAAAATATACATGATTATGACCAACAAATTAAGGAATAATGGAAGCAAAGTTACTAACAAACCATTTTATCTTCTCAGTAGCATATTCCCTATTTAGTACATACTGCAATTATACAGCAAATGCTTATCTCCAAACTACAAAATACCTAAAACCTTTGCCTTTTTAATAATAAGCATTTAGTGAATTGCCCACAAGTTCTACCGTACCAGTTTGTACCTGACAGTGTGTCAAGTGCTGCAAGAACTCCTGAAAAACAGAAACACTCAAGTGCACAGACTTCTGTAACTTGATTTCAGAGAAAGCTGTCCAAGGCATGTGCACCGAGGGCCAGATTGCCTGACTGATTTGTAGGCTGGGTGCAGTCCAAGTTCATTTACCCAGATGTTTTAATAACTGTTTAATAGTAACTGCCTGCCTTTAAAAATTCAGTATTATGCAGCTCCCCACACTCAGAATCCTGCCTTTATTCTCATTTTCATAGAATTAGATTATACAGGAAGAAATCAGAAATGTTACACTTAAGAATAAAACTGAAAAAGAAGAGCTATTTGGGGTTGATGTCAGAGACCAAGACACAGCTGCCGAGGCTGTGGTCTCTGGGGACTTGCAGCCTGCTGTGTCAGAGACCACACTATGAAATCACAACAACCATTTGGTCAGGGCTCCTCAACAATTCTTTCCCAGCAACCAAGTGTTAGACAAACCCACATTTCATATGAGTTCTTCAGTTAGCCATGGGCGTGACCATTGTCTGCAATCAGATAGCCAGGACAAAAGGTGCATGGTTTATCTTCTCTAGAGTTCCAAAGTTGCATTGGTTTCACAGCCTCACACTCCCATCTTACAAGTCATAGGATTTTATTGTATGAAATGAAAGAGACTTCACCTTCCTTGTGAGAAGACTGAGATTAGGTAGAGGGTAAAGTTCATAACAAAGACTGCACAGCTCTTGAGCTACTTGTCAGGTCCTTTCACTGGGCCTCTTTTGACTGTCCTCTGGAGCTGTAACTTATTCTATAAAATCCTTTGCCCTCCACAGACTGTCTTTTTTTTTCTATTATTTTCTGAAAATATGCATTTTCTTCAAGAAAATTTGAAAGAAAATTTTTATAAATATTTTGGTAACAACGATCAGTGGATTTTGACCACTAAGTTGTTTTTTAATTATACTAAAAACATTTAGAATTACTGTGCTTATAATCTGGTAATCCATATTGTCCAATCATCGAAGCTTCCCAAAGAAAAATACACTTAAAAACCTGAAAATTATGTATATTATGTTTGACACGATTTCACTTTAATAGCTATTTATGCCATAACTTATTAAAATTAAAATAAGCATGCCTTGTAAATTGTTAACCAAATTCCAAAGTCTTTTTTGGAAACCTGAATATAATAATGCATTGGAAAAACACTGAGTTTTTTTTTTTTTTAAGACTTAGATTTTTTTTAAGGTTATGTAATTTATATTAGGCACATGTGCAATGTTCCAACTGTATATCTTTTATTTTTTATCTGTCACGGTGATAGTGCTAAGAGCCACATGTTTAAAGACATGTGGGGTTTTACTTTCATGCTTGTCTCAGTAAATCCTTAAAATATTTTTAAACAAACCACATTTGGGTTATAATAAAGCCCAAGCTGGCATTCACTACCTATGATGGAACTTGTTGCCAAAAACTTATTCATCAGCTCATGTAAACTTATCAGGTGATCGCAAGGTACTTAGCACAATGAGAAGCTTATTTTGTCCCAGAGGGCATTGGGAAGCTAAATTTTAAGATAACAGTAAATCTGCGAATCTATAATCAATGGGTGTGTTTGTTAAATAGCTTAGTTTGTTAGACGGGTTTTTATGTCTTTGCCACATTATTTTAAAATTCTTAATTTTAAAAAATCATAGTAAAAGTGTCCTTTTGTTGAAAAGTGATCTGGAAAGCTAAGATTCATATGATACATCCAATTTATTAATTTATAAAATAATAGCTAATGACAAATGAGGATAGGAGTCTCAATAAAATGCATGGCTATCCAACCACTTTCTTGTGAGCAGGTCTCAGGTTTGTTTAATCAGGCTTCCAGGCTTCTTGTGTATCTAGGATTGATGATTTTTTTTTTTTTTTCTTTTTTTTTATCTTTTTTGGTACCAGGGATTGAACTCAGGGTCACTCAACCACTGAGTCACATTCTCAGCCCTATTTTGTATTTTATTTAGAGACAGGTTCTCACTAAGTTGCTTAGTGCCTCGCAGTTGCTGAGGCTGGCTTTGAACTCTCAATCCTCCTGCCTTGCCTCCAGAGCCGCTGGGATTACAGGCATGCGCCACCATACCCAGCCAAGATTGATGAATTTGCTTATTTCTTTTCCTCTCTCCATTCTTCCTGAAGTTGCAAATAAGCAGTGGAAAGGTGAAGAGTGCAATAGAGATTCTGGAGGTAAATCAAGTATTAAGTTATGCACAACTCAGGTCATTACTGTAATGACAATAATTATCTTCTAAAAAATCAAGACTTGGCAGCGCTTGGCAATTCCCTCTCTGACTCTGATGGAGCAGGCCCTGTTCACTCTCTGCCTGCCTTCCTGGCAGTTCTCTGCCTCCCATCATTGTCAATCTCATCACATCTTCTGGTCAAGGCTCTTACAGAAGTTTAAAAGGAAGGAAGTGACTCAGTGGTTCCCTCCAGGGGTCAGGTGTGTGGGTAGTGAGAGTAGGGAATTCCAGATTAGAAAAGTAACCCAGACTGGAGGATGACTGGACTGGAATGTCAGAAATGACAGTGACATCAGCACAGAGAACCTCCTACACTTTCCCAGACAAGCATCTCAAAAGGCTGTTGTGAACTGCTTTCCCACCTATTTTCACAACGGACTGGAAACAAGGACATGCCAACGTGGCACCTAAGGAGGATGATTGTCAATACTTGAAGCAGAGCTTCATTTCAGATTTCTGGCAAAATTTATTGATAGTTCAGTGGTGCCTGAGGTTTTACAAATAGAAGCCATTATGCCAAGGAGAATCTTAAACCTTAGAATTTGGTAACCTGAAATGTTTGTGTGTACGCTGTTTTGGGGATTATTAATTTCAAATATCCTAAATTTGCTGCCACTATTATTATGTTCTAAAATAAGTGATGTTATAGAATACATAATTAATAATGTAAATAGAAACCATACTTGACATCGTAATGTTTAAAAGCGGCCATGGACAAAATATTCCAGAGGTGCTGCATTGTACTTTTTGTACCAAGGAGGGAGAAGTCATCATCTTGCTACTTTTAGTCAACTGTGGAAAGTCTTGTTTTCTTCTGTGGTGCTGCAGTATTTATGATCTGAAAGGGCATGTAAGAAAAGTTTTGGAAATTTGAAACAAAAGATTAACCATTGGAATTACAATGTGACTCTTAAGCTGTTTCTCTATGCGTAGAGAGTTCTGTTCTCCACTAAAAGACTCTGTTGATAGTGTAGATCAGTGGAACATACTCCACCTTACATTTTAGTCCTGTTCAGGCATTTAATTCATTAGAAAGTGTGTGGTTCTTTCTGTTCCAACTGGAATCCTTTCTCTATGGGACTTTATTTCACTAGAGGTTATGATGCAAATCCGTGGTGTTCTTTTTTATGTAAATGAAAACAATGCAAAGAGGAAGTGTGGAGGCTTGGAATCTCAGCTGAGGCTTCCCAGGTCACTGGGGAACAGGGATGCTCCCATCCACTCTTAGTGGCCGGAAGCTGGAGAGAGGATGATCATCTGTGCCCAGCGCTAAATTTCTTTGAGCCTCTGTGCTGGAAGCTTCCTCTGTTCTCCAGGAAAATATTCATCAAGCCTCGTTGGGGTGCTATGCACTGTCCTGGTGCAGAGAATCAAAGACAATGGCTGCAGAGGGAAACAGAAAAGCAGAGTAAACTGAAAATTCCAGAGCTGGGGTAAGTGCTGGATCAGAAGAACTTGGAGGGTAGGAAGGAGAGAAGGGAAAGAAGAGACAGGCAAATCTTACTTAGCCTTGTGTGGAAAGAGTGGTGGACTTCACAGGAAGATAAAACTAGACTTGAGAAGTGAAGAAGCAGAGGGGGAAGGAACGGTCAGAATCAGCTTGTCAGATGAAGTGGGAGAAGGTCATTCTAGACAGAGGGAAAAGAACCTACAGGAAATGAGGAAATGGGATGGGGTCAGAAGTGGCATTGCAGTTAGAGGACTTCAGGTTGTTAAAATTACTGGCTAGTGTCACTGATATCACTGGCATCCAGGGCATGTGGAAACAGAAGGACATGCCCAACTTGTGCTGAGCTCAAGAATTGCATGCCTTCCTAGGACATTTGGATTTTACTTCAAAGGGTTTTCAGAACTGTGAAGGATTCTAAGTAGGAAAGTGAGTGATCAGATTTGGGTTCTGTCTCTGAAGTTATCTCTTTGCATGGTATCAATTGCATTCTTGAATAAAATGCATATGAGATCTCCTGTGAGTTTATGGAAATATATTCAAGAACATCTGTATTTCAAGCCATTTTATATTGCTGAGCAGAGATTCTTAAGTTTAGCCAATGTCAGCGTCCTTTGTGTGTTTCTCGGTTCTTAAAATCAGGCTTCTGGGTCTGCCATACTGTCATCCTGGCTTGAATGGAGTCAGAATTTGCCTGGTACATGGGGAAGCTGTTATCAAAAATAAATAAATAGTTCTTCTCTCTAAAAGCCAGATTTGTCTTTTAAATTTACATCTGAGTTTCTTCAATGAGGCAGAATGCCCAGGAGTCTTCAGAAGATAAAGGATAGTGCATCTTCTTGAAGTATCAGTGTTTCTTAAATTTGAAGGAAAGGTTTTTTTGTATTAAAATAAGTGTGAATATGTTACATTCCAGCTATGCGTAGAAGGAAATGTCAAATAAATTCATTGAGGGTAGACTTTTATGTTCAGGTATGTCAGCAGAAAGAGGTGAAAAGTACTCATTTTAGTTAAAAGTCATAGCTTCAATTTCTGAGAGCCTGCTCTATGTCAATATACATAAATTCATTTTGTTCAATAGATGTAACACAAAGTAAAATCCAAAGCCCTGTGCCAGAGACCAGAATTGCAGTAATAAACCAAAAGTCCTTCTTTTGGAGTTTCTTACATCCTTAGAACTTCTCTGAAGAGTATGTGCAGCATTATACACATTTTGCAGATGAGGAGACTGAGGCTTTAGGATGTAACAAGGGTTGCCTAGGGATCTCTACAGTAGGGGCCCCTGCCTTTTTTATCTGTTAGAGATGTCCATTCCTTTCCCTCAGGTCTGTCACTTTTCTCTCTTTAGAAATTAGCAACCACCATCCAACAGCATCAGCATCTTCAATCATAGTCCTGTTCGCATATGAGCTTGTTTTACTAAGTGTTAATAGTAGCCACAATGTCTGCGACCACCAAAACCTGTATTGAGCCCCTATTTTTTATTAATGCACTGTGCTCAGACTTCTGGTCTACAGAGACGGAAGTTCCAGTCACAGAGAACAGATCAAATAACAATTCAAGATGGTGAGAGATCATAGAGTTGGGTGACCAGAGTGCTAGAAGATTTAGGGAAGGTTTCTTGAAAGAGGTGTCCGACAGCTGTACCTTCGAGAAAGCAGCTTTGTCTAAGCAGAGTGGAAGATCTCCCACGCAGGCCTAGCTGGTTCAGTGGCCTATTACATTACAGATTTAATCTTTCTCCTGAAAATCAGAATAGTCGTAACTGAATGTGATTATGTTGCAAGAGATGGGAAGCAGTACTCTAATTAAAAGCATCCCACATCTCCACTTCCTCAGGGAGGCCATCGTGGACTGGCTGACTGATTGCCTGAGAGGTAGGAATGGGGCAGCCTGGGGGAGTTGGGTTTCCTCCAGGGCACATCCTGGGAGATGTGGCAGTCTAGACTGAACTAGGCCCCAGATTCTCCCAAAGAGGAGGATCACCAGAATAGCCTTTACTTATCACCAGAATAGCCCTTCTTTTCAAAACCAGGCCTTCGAGACTGGAAATGACTCTGGACCAAAGCTGACTTCCCAGCACTATTCCAAACCCACATCTGGAAAAGCTCTAAACTGCAGATTTCATGTCATTGATTTGTTATTGATTAAGGCTGGGGCCTGGCACTCAGCCCAACCTCAGCCCCAGTAACAGTAGCAGCAGACTTCTCAAATAGAGTGGAAAAGAAAGCTATGAAACCTGGCACATGCTCCTCTGCTTCCTTAAATCAAACCTGGAATTGAAAAAGAAAGCAAGAGAGATTTTTCAGGGGGTACAATGTTCCTTCTACAAAAACCTTTGACTAGAAGCATCTTGAAGGTCCTTTTCCAGAAATAAGTCAAGGGGCTACCATCCATTCTGACTGGAGATTAATGCAGTACAAGAAAAGCACTTCCCAACTCCTCCTCAATTCAGCATGCATGGAGAACACTCAGGCTCCTTGTACACTGCCAGGTACTTGTGGTACAAAAAGTGACTAAGAAAACCTCAGGCCTTGAAAAGCTTGTGATCTCATGGGGGAGGCAGACATGCAATGAGAACATTCCAGGATAATCTCATAAGAACTATAATAGATATACAAAAACCCAGAGAAGAGCCAGGCCCACCTGGGATTCAGGAGATGATGTCTAAGCTGAATCACAGTAGAAAACAAATTATAGTAAGCAAGGAGCAAAAATGTAGAAGGAATGTGACAGATGAAAAGATGAAGGACAGGAAGCGGCCAGAGCATAAGCACAGAATGTGAAACAGCAGCCTGGGCTGGAGCTCCAGATGGTGCTTCCTAGCTGGATGTGAACTCCCAGAAGCTGGCAGCAACTGGGTCAGGGAGGCACTGCAGGCCACAGTGGTGGGCTAGCACTTTGTCCTGTTGATGACAAGGAGGCATGAAGGAACTTTCAGAATGACCATAAATTGAACTTTAGAGATGCAAGGAGGGCAAGAACTGATGCAAGGAGACCTGATAGGACTGGTGCAGTAGCCCTCGGGACAGGATGAGAATCTAAACCAAGATGGGAGGAATGGAGTTAGGGAGGAGACTAGGAGATTGAAAAATATATTTAAGAGGCAGATTCAGCAGGTCCTAGTGCTTTGTTATCACAGTATGGGAACCAAAAAAGAGGGGAGGAAGGCACCTCAGGCGTCAGACTCATAGAACTCTGTTCAGTTTATTCTTTTTTTTTTAAAACCAGATGCTTCTCATGTAACCAAGTGTTACCTAAAGCTGTGGTCTTTAAACTGGGAGAGTGAAAAATCAGTTAGCAATTTTTGATTGGAATGGATAGGACAGGAAATGTCAGATGGGCTTGCATATATAAAATATATGCAATAATAAACTATTACTTTGTGAAACTTTGTTTCAGCCTGTATGTGTGTAAGTGTGCATGTGTGGGTGTGTGTGCATATTCACACTATATGAAATATATTTCTTATATTGACCACAATAAAGAATGTGGTCAGAACATTTGAAAGTACTGTGAAATTTTTCTATTGTTGTGATTCAACTATGAATTATTTTCAAGTATAAATATGTTCCAGTCAGGTTTGATCATCTTAAAAATAGTAGACTGACTTCTTTAGGAGAAAACAGGAAAATCTTTTCTTGCCATTATTCTTTTAAGACTAAATTTTGCAGTTCTCTGTATGCTTGGGATTTCCAAGGATTGGATATAAAGGGACAGGAAATTGGGATCACAGCCAACAGAAATAACTGTCTCAGTCAATGCCAAGACAGTGTCAAATGTCTTGCCCTTCAGAAAAAAGGAATGACATCAAGATATGCAAAGACCCTCCTGCCCAAGGACATCCATAAGCATGTACCTAGAGGTGAAATCACAAGTGGAATGATGTTGTGATTTCATTTACGTATTTCATTTCATGTATTTTCATTGAGTGCTTCACATTTGCTAAGTTCTTTCACATTTTCCCATATTGAAAACAGCCCTGTGAGTTTGGAGGGACCTGAATATCTGAGAGATGTTTGGATGTTTATTGGCCTACAGATCTATAAATATTTTCCTCTTAATATAGTTATTCATGCATTTAGTCAACATTCACTAAATGATAGCCATTTGCAAGGCTTTCGGCTAAGAACAGGAGATATGAAGATGCAATCTGGCTTCCAATCTGGTAGTATGTACCTGCAACGTAATAATTTAAGAGGATGCAAAATCTGCATATTTTTTCAAAGATGCTTGCAGTTTTAGCTAGGACACAGTTACAGAATACATGTGCCATGAGTATACGTGTGTGTGTGAGAGAGAGAGAGAGAGAGAGAGAGAGAGAGAGAGAGAGAGGGAGATTATCTCTCTGTTCTAAAATCAAAATCTGATAATCCACAGGGAACAGAGTAGGACAAAACTGGCACTCTTTTAAGCCACCAAGGTTTGCAAAGTTTTCTTTCTTGGGCTAAATGTGAGTACCTTGGAGGTAGAATAACATGCCATTTGATAAAAGCTAAATAACCTCAAGTGGAAAAACAGCTCATATGCAGCAATGTTTGTGTACAAAGGACTCCTGGGCCCTGAATTCTACACAAAAAGCCCAGGTTAAGAACCCCACACCGTTCACTAGCTTGAGCAAGACAAAGTTCATCTGTTTTGTTTTGTTTTAATTAAATATCAATATTTTCTTTTTCTTTATTTTGGAAAACAAAAGATTTAAGGAGGACTAAATTTTCTGTTTAGCATTAGGTACACTTTGAGTAGTCATAGACATTAATTATAATCATTTTAGGCATAAGAGTAAAATATGTCTTTGCTTTTAAATGTAAATGATTTGAAGTATCTGAATGACTTTTCCAGTTCCTTTCCCACGAAGCACATCCCTGAATACACACCTAGGATGTTTTTAATAACGAGAGTGACCTTGGCAGGAAGCCTACCTTGAAGATTCATGACATTTGGAGGTCAGTGACCTCGGGCTCCACATTACACCCCCAACATCTCCCAGTCACTAATCCACAGGAAGCCCATATCCTTCACTCACAATTTACTTATTTGTTCAGGTTTCTTTTCCTCATAGTGTGGAAAAATAACCTTCTGAAAACATTTCCCTTAATGAAGCCCACATGTCTGATACAGATTTCTTTCCCAAGGTTCTGCTATGTTTAGTTATGTTTTAACACATCTTTGACCTTGGAATCTCCACATATCAGGCACAGGATGGCTAATATTTTACTTATTAACTGGTGAGCACATTGTAAACTATAATTGCAAAACTGTCTTCCTCAGCCTAGTGTTCATATCCCAGAAGTAACAGCCTTTTAGGATAAGTCCCTTATTGCCATCTTCAAAGTGTCACATTTCATTTATGACTCTCAGGGCATCGTGTTAAATAGCATTGCATGTGTGGAAGCATGGCTTGCTGCATTGTAGAGTATCATTTAACAGAAAGAGTGTAACAAAATGTTTTGTAAAAATGAATTGCCTGTTAGATATTTGTGATAAGAAGAACCTGGAAGCAGGCAGATGGGCTCACATAGCCCTAAGGTTCTCCTGCAGGCTTAGATGCAAGAGCTAAACAATCTACTGCCAGGAAGGCACAGGGTTCAAGTCCAAAACAGTAAGTGGACGGAAAAGGGTTGTCTACAGAGAACCATTTGGCTGTTTGGCTCAACTCTTTCATCATCTGCCAGGCTCTTGCTGTTCACCTTATCAAAAACGCCCCCTCTTGCTACCAACTATAGGGGACATTGTCCTTCTTTGGGGAGTTAGTAAAGCCTAGACCTTTTCTTTTCTTGCTCAACTTAGAGACCTACAGGCAGGCCCAGGCTGCCCACAGCCTTGCATTCTCCCACAGTGCTTAACAATAGTCTTTCACATCAGGGGCACCAAACAGATGTCTCTGAATAAATAAATAGATCCCTCTACATCTAAAGGTCAAATGAAGAAGAACTGAGTGGGAAGTATCAGAGGACAGGACAACCACTATTTTCTATTAGAGAAAAATAATAAGCACCTTTACCATAGTAGGAGTAGCATATGATGCTCCAGGTGTGTGTCTAATCACATTACAGTGTGTGATCATTTAATTCTTTCGACAACTCTCTGAGTTAGGTACTATTGTTTAGTGCCATTTAATAGATGAGAAAACAAGCCTACTGAAGCTGACCTATCCAACCTTGCAAAGGGAAATGAGAGGTAGAGCCAGAATTTGGACTTGGTCCTTGCTTCTGTTCATTTTATTCTATGTTGCTTTTCTTGTATCCAAATAGTGCACTTATTATGACCTCAAATAGCAAACATTTTCTAGATAAACTGACAGGTTCCCTTTGTAAAGTTAATATGTAAAACCAAGTATTTGTATTCAATAAGAGAAAAGACTAGAGTTTTATTTAAGTACTAGATATGCCATTAGTTAAGAGCAAAATTAAAATAGAATATATCTACATTTAAAACTCCCCTTTGGGCTACTCTCAACTTGGTGAGGCCCTAAGCAGTTTAGCAAGATCTTGTCTCAAAATAAAATTTTTTTTAAACAAAGGGAGATGGCAGTTGGCTGATATATAGCTCAGTGGTCAAGTGCCTCTATATAAAACATTTAAAAATAAACTCTTCTTTGTAGAAATACTATTAACTTTGCATAAAAATAAAATTGTCTTAAGTTGTACTTTTGGTGAATTTACTGGTATTTACAAATTTGGATTACATTGTGCTTTTGATTATTTAAATGTTTTGAGAAATCATATAGACTACAAATATTCATCTAGTCATTAAAACAAGGTGTAAAGTTTTTCTTTATCTGGTCTAGTGTGTTTGTTTTGTTTTTCAAGTACAACTTGGAACTTCAGCAATCAGGAAATACCAGTTTGTTACATAAAGTGTAATGCATCTTTGAAATTGACTAAATACATATGCAGGAGGTCAAAGATAAGTGTTGAACAGCTGTTACATAAAATCTCCACTCTCCAAATACCTAAGAGGTCCAAGAAGGAAGAGGTGGGAACATGGTCCAGGATCTAACCTTGACTTTGAACTTCCTGACTTGTGTTAGTTTAAGACATCCCTGTAGCATCATTTAAACATAGTTCTGGTGTATGAATAAACTTCCACTTGGAATTTCCTTTTTGAAGTTTGCTGAGAATATAAATCGAAACCATATGAGATGTGTCTTAATCCAGAATGTAAAATAACATGAGAAATGTCAACTCAGAAGTAGTCCCTGAAATACATTCACCAGGATGCACATTCTGAAGAAATTCTTCATTTAGAATGAAAGTCTCCAGAGAACTGGATTATTTTTAGCCCATGGTTATAGAACTCTTGATTGATAAAAAGAAGATTAAAAGTAATGACATAGGAATCTATTCAGTCATCTAAAATGTTTGAAAGAACATCTGTTAGCATTGTCAAGTGAAAAAGCAGATTACAAATTTATTTAAAGATTATGTAAAGTAGATAGTATACATAGCCTGGGTACATGTACACATTTTCATAATAAAAGAATGAGAGACTATGTACGCCAACTAAAAGTTCATCTTCAGGGGGATTTTCCCCTTCCTTTTATTTTTTTTCCTTTCTTTTTTTTTTATTTTTTTACTCAAAAAAAAAAAAAAAAAAAAAAAACCTAAATTACAGTCCTCCCTTGGTATCATAAGGGGATTGAGTCCAAGATATACCCTGCAAACACTTAGATCCATGAATGTTCGAGTCCCTTATAGAAAATGGTGCAATATTTGCACATAACCTAGGAATATCCTCCTGTACACTTTAAATCATTTAATGACTTGTAACACCTAAGGTAATGTAAACATTATGTAAATAGTTGTTATACTGTATTGTTTGAGGAATAATGACAAGGAAAAAAACTATACAAGTTCAGTATAGACAAATTTATTTTTATGAATTTTTTGATCTGAGGTTGGTTGAATCAGCAGCTGTGGACCAACTATATATTTGATTTTAGAAAATAAGTGTAGTGGCTTTACTTGACAACCTTCTTGTTTGTCACATGGCCTTACTTGAATGCAACTGAAACCTAGTGCTGTCCCTTGCTGGGAGGTCTTGAGTTGGATCTAACAGATTGAAGCCTGTACACTATCCAGGGTTTAGTGTCATCCTGTAATTAGCATCACCAAAATGTTGCAGTAGTGTGCATATGTTGGTACTTGAGTAAGGAAAGAATCTTTGGTGGGCTGGGGATGTGGTTTAGTGGTATAGCACTTGCCTCACATGTGGAGACCCTGGATTTAGTCCCCAGCACTGCAAAAGAAAGAAAAGAAGAAGAAGAACAAAAAAGGATCCTTGGTAGCACTTTGAAATTGCTGATTTATTTTTGTTCTCTCTTTTTATGACTATACTTAAGCCTTAGTTGGAATACGTATGCATAAGTGAATCTCAAGTGTAGATTTTGCTACTCCTATATTAGATTTCATTAATAAGGAATGTGAAGTCACTTTCTCCTCAAGTCTGTTCTTAGGGAACATTATCCTTTTATACCTGAATTGAGTGAGTATTGGCACAAGCCTATTAGCCAAGACCAGCATGTTGACTACATTAATAAAATCGTTATATCTCCCAAAACTAGACAGAGAATTAAATTACATTCATATTATTCCTCCAAATAGCAACTGAGGCAGGAGGATTGTAAGTTCAAAGCCAGCCTCAGCAACTTAGCTCGGCCCCAAGCAACTTAATGAGGCCCTGTCTTTAAAAAATAAGACAAAAGGCTGGGGATATGGTTCAGTTGTCAGGTGCCCCTGGGTTCAATCCCTGGTATGGAAGGAAGGAAGGAAGGAAGGAAAGAAGGGAGGGAGGGAGGGAAGATCTTTTTAAAGAGGCCCAATTAAGATTTTGGAGTAAGGATTACTAAGGCCTATCGAATTTCTCAGAATTCAGAGTTACCTACCTTACAAATTGAACTTATGTTGTATTTTAAACATTTAAAACATTTTATAGCTTAGGTAATTTTTTTTATCTATTCTAATTATTTATGCATGACAGAATGCATTTTGACACATCATACATAAATGGAGTTGAACTTCTCATTCTTCTGGTTGTACATGATATAGAATCATACCAGTCATGTAGTCATATATGTGCATGGGGTAATAATGTCCAATTCATTCTATTATCTTTCCTATCCCCAGGACCCCTTCCCTCCCTTCACTCCCCTCTGCCTAATCCAAACTAACTCTATTTTTTCCTAGTTCCCCCATTGTAAATTAGCTTCTTTATATCAGAGAAAGCAGTCAGCGTTTTTTTTTTTGGGGGGGGGGGGGGGGGGGGGTGGCTTATTCCCTTAGTATGATATTCTCCAACTCCATCCATTTATTGGCAAATGCCATCATTTCATTCTTCTTTAAGGCTGAGTAATATTCCATTGTATATATATGTACCACATTTTCTTTATCCATTCATCTGTTGAAGAACATCTAGCTTGGTTCCACAGTTTAGCTATTGTAAATTGAGCTGCTATAAGATTGATGTGACTGCATCACTGTAGTATGCTGATTTTAAGTTCTTTGGATGTAAATTGAGGAGTGGGATAGCTGGGTCAAATGGTAGTTCCAGTTCAAGTTTTCTGAGGAATCTCCATACTGCTTTCCAGGGTGGTTGCACCCATTTGCAGTCCCACCAGCAATGTATGAGTGTACCTTTTTCTCTACATCCTTACCAACATTTATTGTTGCTTGTATTCTTGATCATTGCCATTCTAACTGGAGTGATATGAAATCTTAGTTTTGATTTGCATTTCTCTAATTGTTAGAGATATTGAACATTTTTTCATATATTTGTTGATCAATTGAGTATCTTCCTCTGTGAAGTGTCCATTCAGTTCTGTAGCCCATTTATTGATTGGGTTATTTGTTTTTTTGGGTGTTGATTTTTTTGAGTTCTTTGTATAGCCTGGAGATTAATGTCCTACATTTGTTGCATGGGATACCTCAGTTGACTTTAATATCAGTATGCCATATGATTAGATCCCAGCATGACACAAGTCATGAATGAATCATCATGTCTGTTGGAAAAAGGGGTCCAACGGTTTCCCATGTCTTCAGTGGAGAACTCGAATTCCTCCACCACCATTAACTTGAGCTCTTTGAACTACCTGAACTCATTTTTTACTTCCTTCTGTAAGGAATATATAATGTCAATATCTATTAACAAATTGCAAAATAAAAGTTCCATTACTTAAGTGAGCAAGCCTCTAAGCTTATCAATCTCTTTTAAAAATAGGGAGAAAAATAAATCAGTAGCTGAAAACCTAGCAACTTAATTTCTTGACTATGACCCTTTTCTTTCTGGAATGTGGCATATGTTTAGAAAATCATTCACAGAGCCAATGCCATCTTCATTCAACAGACACCTAGAAAGCATGCCAAAAAACTGGCAAAGACATGAAAATTTTTCAGTAAATATTTCATTTGCAATCCGAATCAGTACCAAGAAATAAAACACATAAACATATAAGATCAGGTTTTTATATGTAGTCAGATAATAAAAGTGTTCCTGTGTAATTCAAATGTTTCCTTAGGATTAAATTAAGCAAACACTAGTCTTGATTGATTAGGCATATTATGATCACACAGAAATCAAACGCAACTCCTCTTCAAGAGCTCCAGTCAAGTCCTATCTTGCCATGCCAACTCTAGGAGGAGGGAAAGAATTGAAGGACTTTCTGGATTCTTGGAGTCACTTTATCCTAACAGATTCTGTGTTCCTTCTTTTTGCCTACATAGCAAGGTTTTCTCTGATATCATGGAAGTTTCTAGTGTATTTAGAGTATCCAGAACTATAAGAGTTGAGCTAAGCAAATCAAAGAGTAGATAACCTTCTTCAAGTGCAGATATTTGGAAGGAGGCACAGAAGGGGTTTCAGTCCCTAAAACCATTAATAATTTTTTAACATTAAAAAAACAAAGGTCTTGCACAAGGCCCTGGATTCAATCCTCAGCACCGCAAATAAATAAATAAATAAATAAATAAATAAATAAATAAATGTCTTAAAGCAGTATAGAATGAAAGACTACCTCCCAGAAGTAAAAAAAAAAAAAAAAACCTGACTTCCTAGTAGTGGTAGAGTTTGTTCAAAGCGATTGCTTTTTCCCAGGCAAGAAATCAGTGTGATAAAGGATAAATACACAAGGGCCTTGCAGATGCTGGAACTTGTGAAGTTACAGCTTCCTTGTAGAAGTTTCTGCTCCTGAGAGCCAACATCAAGGTAGCCACCATGGACTCTCATTCTTTGCTTTTCCAAAAGAAGCCAGAGAAGATGAATTAGAGAGAGTAGAGAGAGAGCATTTGCAAACTCTAATGCTCTTGTCTCAAGAAGGGTTACTAGAGACTATTGTCTTGTTAGGCCAACATGGAGGCACTTCAGCCAATTCCTACAAATTCTGGTCCTTTCTAATTGTCTGAATCACTTCTCTCGTCCCCAACCTTGCATTTTAGTTGCTTAACTGAGTCCATCTTGAGAATCTCTTGAGAGTTAGTGGTAGGAAGAGGCTCCACAACTTCCAAAAGCTTGGGATGTTCATACACTTGTGTATGCATATAGCCTCCCTGCGAAATACCACAAGCGCCTGATGGGAACAATCTGTACCAAATGAAAGGGGAGAATAAAGAACCACTCTGCCTCATGGAAAACTTGAGTCAAAACAATCTGGTCAGAAACTATTTGGCTGCAAGAGCATATATTTTCTTCTTTCTTTTTCTTTGATATTGATTGAAGTGGGGGGGATTGTATTTTTTTTAAATACTACTAGGAGTATGGGTGTGGAGATTATTACTCCTCAGATTTATATTTCTGAGGAGTTTCCTGTTCAATTGGACTTTCGGTTTCTGTGGTACAAGTGGGGGTGCATGTAAGAAAGGAGCATGAAAGGATTGTTTACAACATTTTCTGAATTTGTATAAGCTACATAATGTATATAGGTAAGGAAACATAAGTCTACACAGAAGTAATACACCAAGACTATGTTAATCTATGCCACACCAACAAACATACACCAGTAGTTTCAAGTTTAAATAAAGGCACATCGTGTCTTCTATATGCTTCACCTATGCAATGAATAGCTGGCAGCTGTGTTAAATTAGCTTACTCCACATCATGCCCCTGTACAGACTTCCTCCCCACACTGTGATGGCATAAAATTTTTTACATTTTATGTCAGCCACTCTTTTGCCGTGGCTCTGTCCCCTGTGTGGTCAAGCTCGAGGGATAGCCTCGACTAAGACATGCTAGCCTCATAATAAAGGGACAAGAACAGGAAAGCTGGTACAAGTAGGAGATGGCCCCTGAAGTGTTTGCTTGAAGTTAGCAAACATTACTTATCCTCACATTTCATTGGGTAAAGTGGTCCTGTAGCCAAGCCTCATATCAGTGAGGTGAGAATTATTTGCCTCCCCGTCAGAGGAAATCTGTGAATCACATGGGTACGAAAAAGAGAAGGGGATCATTGGAAACAATATAAGAAAAAACCATATATATGTTTAAGAAAAAAATATTTCATGTTTTAATTATAAATGTAATAATTTATAATAATAGATGTATACAAGATACTTGATTTGTATATTTACACATATATAACCGCTGTTATGTATTTCATACACACATGCACACACACATATACACCCACGCACATGTAATTTTCCCAACCAGGCTGAAAAAGAATGATTAAAAACAACTCTTGAGTGTGTAGGAATAAGCCTACTTCTTAGAGTTTGCTTGCTCCTCTTTCACTCTAATAGAAATTATTTTAAGTGAATAGATTTGCTCTGAATCCAGCTTATAGAAGATATCTGAAGGCCTGAGAAGTAAGACTAATGTTAAGAATCGTTGATGGTATACTATGTCTCAGTGTGTCTGTGACTCTTGCTTTGGGGAGAGAGGTATACATTACCCAGCCATGCATCTCTGTTTTGACTGAATGCAATTAGGTATCATAGTGAAATGTGCATGTATGCCTCTTCCACATTTCTTCTTCCTATAGTTATATACTTGCTGACAATAAGATATTTTGTTATGCATCAAGAAAAACGTTGTAGCCGGGCACAGTGGGGCACACCTATAATCCCAGCAGCTCTAGAGGCTGAGGCAGGAGGATCTCAAGTGCAAAGCCAGCCTCAGCAATAGAAGGCACTAAGCAACTCAGTGAGACCCTGTCTCTAAGTAAAATACAAAATAGGGCTGGGGATATGGCTCAGTGGTTGAGTGCCCCTGAGTTCAATCCCCGGTACCCAACCCACTGCCCCTGCAGAAAAAGAAAGAAGAATGTTGCTTCAAATTATGGAGAAATAAGATGGCTATTTATAAGTCGGCTCAATGTTTTGCATATTCAGTGGTTGATAATATTAAATTTCTTCTAAATAACCTGTATTTTAGCTCCTTTTAGGAACTTAGAATAGCATGAAAAAAATGTTATGCATGTTAGGAAAAAAATTATACTTAGCATACATTTAAAATTTATTCAGGCCTTTAAACATCAAAACAAAAGATATCTAAAACAAAAAAAAGTGCATATATATATTTAAATATATATTTAGAAATATATGTGTATTTGCACTTTTTGAATATGATATCAGATGTATATGTATGTATATACCCTGATATCAGGCCATGGAATCTAAATCAAAGTCTGTTACTGTGAAAAGGCCAGTGCTCCACCTTACCTATAATTAAGACTATGAAACTCTCTGGGGAGGAGGATCATGGTGTAGTGTAAGGTTCTGTACAACAGTAATGACTGCACCATTCACAATCTTACATAGATAGGATGGATACCCTGGCATTGACTTCACAAACCTGGCCTAGGTATGGCCAAAGAAATACACCTTCAATAAATAGGGACTTTGTTTGAGAAATTCTCTCTGAAGACAAAGGTTTCATTTGCCTTAATAATGAAGCTAACTTGTCCATATGAATTATCCTAAACCAACAACCATGAACCTGTTGAAATTTTAATACCTTTGATATACTTTAATGGTGGTAATTGCATCCACTGCAGACATCTTGTGGTGGCTGAGTCACTCTGCCATGCTCATACCTGTCATCTTTCAGAAATAGTGTGCCCACCAAGTTAACCTTTTCAAATGAAAAAACAAAACACCCTTCCCAAACCTACTTTTCTAAATCACATGAAGATCATGCTGCCTTTCTCCCCGCCACCACCACCCCCACTTCTCTTGAGCACTTTTAATGAACATTTTTTCAAAAGACCTACTTAAATTGGAGCCAGTTTGTCCTTGAAAATTCAAAATTTGTAAAAACAACATATGCCTGTATATAATGGTTGCATAAACTTTCACAGTAAAGCAGACTCCTTCTAGCCAGCTCAATGTCTCATGATAATAAATTTTAATTTGGACCTAATTCGAATTTTTGGTCATTTACAAAGAATATCCAATACCTTTGGGTTATCTGTGGAAGAATGTATTTGCTGTGCAGAAAATAATATAAACCAAAATGTACTTAAAATGCTCAGCTAGGAGAACACACTGTTCTGAAGCATGCCAGAAGCATGAGTTTAAAAATACAATGAGATTGTAACTTGAGACACAGCTTGCAAACCTGGTCTGCAAATTTTCTGTGCTCAATATAACTCCTTACTTGACTGAGGAGGCCCTCCTGAGTCTTGTGCATTCAACAGTTCACATCCAAATCAGTAAATTACTTCTTTAAAGAAACAGAGTGTAAATCTCTAACTCACATGGCCTTCCAGCCTTCTCCCTTCTCAGTCCACACTGAGAAGGTCTTACTTAAGTGTTTTATCTTGAATTCCTTGATGTTACACCCTCCTAGCAATAAATTTGATGCTATTTAAAAATCAAGTATTTAAAAAATAAGCATCATTCTCAAAACAAAGTAAATTTCCCATTTTTATAAACAATGTCATTATATGGGAAAATATTCACAGTGTATAACTATGTAAAAAAAGAAAAAGCAGTCAACCTAAGATATTATTACCATATTACCACTTTGACAAATAACATACATCAAATTATGTGTTAGTAATGGGACAAGAGTTAACTTTTTTTCTTTTATTGTTAACTTTCAGAATTTTTATAAGCTTTTAAAACTGAACACGTATAATTAAGAAACATGATAACACTGTGTAGAAATATATCATAGGCCAGGGTTTGTTTCCATAGTGGCTTTGTTCTCATGCCCATAGGAATGTCCCCTCCCTCAGGCACCAGTGAGTTAGCCTCCCCTTACCAAGTCTGTGTCTGACAAAGGTAATGTCATTTTCTGAGCAACAGCTGTCAATCAGGTTCACATTATAATCTAAGCAACTAGCTGTCAATCAGATAAGGATTTAAATTGAATGCAGTAAATTTGTTCCCAGGTTTAGGTAAAGGCAATTGAGGCAAAACTGACTTTACCCTCACACAGTGGAATGGCAGATAAATAGCAGGAAATTGTGCCTAGCACCAAACCACCTACCAAATTTGTGAGAAACCAGTGAAAAGGTTTGCTTGGTTTTTGTGCAGATCAAGCCACCAAGTGGAAAACTGTGTGTCTCACTTTTGACCGTTTGTTTTCATTCCCAAATGACTGTTGACCTAAGGTCCCAAACTTCCTCAGTCTCCTCAGACTGAAGGTGAAGAGATGCTGTTTAGAAGCAGGACATCCTCATGTGAGTAATGGTCATAGGAGCAGGTATGTGATTGGAGGCAAGGGCTCTTAGCCTCACTTAAACCGTACAGGAGATGCTCCTCACATAGAGAGGTTCTGTCAGCAGAAGAAGCTGGGAAGAATGTTGAGCAGGCAAAAACAGACACCTACTATAGGCCAAAATGGACTTCTATTGAAATGTTGTCATAATAACCAGCCAAATGAAATGCATTTTCCCCAGCGAAGTACAAAAGTTCCCCCTCCTTTTCCACAATTTCACTTACTCACAGTCAGTCTCAGTCAGAAAATATTAAATGGGAAGTCCCATAAATAAGCAATTCATTTGTTTAAAGTTGTGCACTATTGTAACACCATGAAGTCAATCTCATGCTGTCCTACACCATCCTGTTCTGTCCCATTTGGTATGTGAATTAGCCTTTTGTCCAAGTATATCCATGCTGTGTAAGCTACCTGCTTGTTAGTAACTTAGGAGGCATCTCAGTTATCGGATAAAAAAGCATAGTATATACCATGTTTAATATAGGGTTCCTGGCATTCACTGGGAGACTTAGACTGTAGTCCATGTATAAGGGAGAACCACGATAGCACGGTAACATTCAGAGATCTTCAGGCTCCTCTGTCCAGTGGCATTCTCTAGTTCATGCCATAACTCAAGTTTTCAGCAAGAACGTTGTAATGAGTTAATGCTTTGCCTTGTAACCCTGAAGCTGCTGCAGGGGCAGGTAATGGTTAAATGGAGAACAAATAAAATTGTTAAAATGTGATTTTAATAGCTCTTAGTGCTTTTATGTAATATGATGCTAGCTAACAAGAGCTCATTAAGAATGGGATTTCCATACTTTTCTCCTCAAATGTCATTTAAATCTCATTAGGTAAATCTTTGTGAAATGATGACCCTGGCAATATGATTCCTTTTTAATTTTCCTGTATGGGCTACTGCAGGAACCCTGGGGAACACGTTAGTGTTTGGCTGATAGGTGTTAGTAGGGACTGTAGGGGATCAATGGAAATTGCAAGAGCCTCCAACTTGATTTCACAGGCATAATCAAATTTGAGAGTGGTTAATTGTGCCAGGTAATTTTGTTTGTTTCATCACTGATCAGTAAATAAGATTTGATTTGCCCTTAAATTGAGACATCAAGATGTCTTTAGAAGGTATCATATAGTTGGGTCTTATAGGGGAATGGAAAAGATGGCCTGTGTTTGAGGGACACTTAGTAAATAGATAGTAGTTAAGCATGGGAAGCAGTGGCTCAATGAGCTGTGGTTTGTGTGTGTTTTATAGTTACTCTGCAATTTTTGTTGCTATTTGATTCTCAGACCTAAAAGCTAAATGCCTATCCATTAAAAAAAAAAAACAACAACAAAACATCCTATTGACTGATTAACTTATCTGGGTTCTTTATAAGACTTAGTTTTTCATATTTGTATATGAATAAGATTTTAAGATTTCAATTCATTATCAATTATCACTGTTGCTTTTGTTTGGGGAAAAAATGAAATGAAATTATCATTTCATTTTAAATTGAAAACCCCCTACCTCTCCCAGTCTAGCCTCAGCCCCATCCCACTGCCCATACAGAGTTTTCAGCTCCAAAAGTTTTCCCCACCTGTCATCCCTCCCATCCCCAGCCTGGTAGAGTACATACTGATTCCTAGGCTCACTTCCTTTGAGCTTTCTATGTTGTATAGTCCCTATCTTCTGGGTCTCTCCCTTTGTTCTTCATGACCTGGCTCCCTAGAATTCACTCTTGTTTAACACTACATTTTGATCATAGTAAAAGCAATAATAAAATAGAAAAAGGCAAAGTATTGATGTAATTCAAATAGAAAATACAAAATTCAGTGCTTCCCTTTAAAGTTTGCTGACACATAATCAAGTGTAAAGCATATCTAGAAATTAGATATTTTCTCATTACTACCCACTGTATCATATTGAAGTGAAAAGCAAATCTCAGGCTCGAAAATTTATAGGGCATCATTTTATCTATGCCTCAGTAGAGACTCATCACATTTTCTAAGTGTAACAAATAGAAGGTGCCTTTCCTAGTTACTGAGAAATAGGCCTGCGATTATCAGAGTAAAAGCCTTCATGTAAGGCCTCTCAAACCAGTACTGAATAGAGCCTTCAGGCAATACATGAATTGCCCTTTGCATCTTCCAAAGGGAAAGCACAGGTTAGCCAGTGCAGCGTAATGTAGCTGAAGCTCTGGTTTGAACAACCCTTGTGAAGCAGACTCTCCGCCTAGTAGAAATATTTTCCAAAACTTTTTATTTCCAACTTGGTTCCCAGGTATTTCTGAAACGTGTGTGGCAGGAGTGAGAATACGTTAGGACTGTGCTGGTCAAAAGTATGTGGAAAACCTCACACATCAGGGATAAAACTCGAATTTAGAAATTATCAGTCCCTGGAGTGACAGTAGATTAAGGGATGCTAAAGGAGCAGGCACTTTGGGGCAGGAGTCACCTAAGATTCTGCTTCCCTAAATTTACTGGCAAATTTCAATCCAGGTCTAAATCACCAAATCAGTGGGTCAGAGATGTAGCTTTTTCTGTTTGCGGGGAGTAACAATTGGACTTTGATCTATTTTCCTAACATATACACCAAATGTCTCTGTCACATCAAACATTATATTGTACAGATACTGAACTTTTAACATAGAGGTACAGTCTCAGGCCATGGCCAATGTTAGTATAGATGCATTCTGTGCTGTTGTCCTAAGAAGGCCCTGAACTCTCCAGCTTTTACTATGAGGAAACCAAACATCACAGTAAATGGAAGTGTGCTGGCCTGATGTGGGCCCATCCCAGCAGCCTTGGTAGAGACCTGTTATAATCAGCTGTTTGATTTTGTTTGGAGAAACTGGACTCTTGACAGATGAACTTCTTTTCCCTTAGAGTCATGTTTATCTAATAGAGTTGTGGCTGGGAAATGATCCAGGATTCATAAGGTCGAACGGTGACCTGGTTCACACACTGGACTCCTCCCATCTCACACCACCGCTTTCCCAGGCAGGTGGTCAAGTGGTCCTTTGGGTGACCCCTCAATGGTCACCTGAAGGATATAACATTTTGGGCTCAGCCCTCAGAGATTCTTGTAGCCCCCATCAAACTCAAGTCTCAATTTTCTTTTCCATGCTTCACTCTGAGCTTGAAATCATTCCAGTGTGCCTGATGAATGAACATCTTGTTAAAATGCATTGGGAATTAAGGCAATCAGTGAAATTAAAGGAATAATAATACTTTGGATTTTTGTAATACCTTTCTTCATGAGAAAAATACATTTTTGGAGACTACCCAGTTGTGGTCTTTCATTATCCTAAGAGTGAAAGAATAAAGGAATGTTGAATAAACACCCTTAACCTTATCTTGGAAACTTTAAAAATGCCCTTATAAAGAGGATTATAAAGAAGTCTTTCCTCCTTCTACCTACTCGCCTGGTTCCCTGGTTTATAAATAAGACATTTTTCCCTGCCTGAAACTGAGTCTTTATATTCTGTCATCTGTGGTTTTGTTATTACCTCCACACTTACGGATCTGCAGTGAAGATAATTTCACATAACAAGGTCCTTGATGTTGCCTGCTCATTTTACACCCATTTTGGGATGGGCAGACTTATAAAGACTTACCTGGGAACAATTCTGCTTTGTAACAACTTGCACAGAGCTAACTAGCATCGCCTCGATGAAGAAGGCAGAGTGCTGGGGTGTGCCTGTTGAACTATTTTCTCTTTCTTGTATTTTTCAGAAATTGAGGCAAAGGAAGCATGTGACTGGCTTCGGGCTGCTGGGTTCCCACAATATGCGCAGTTATACGAGGGTAAGTGCAGCCCTTTTTGTTCTTCACAAAGAGAATAAAATTCAAAATGAGTCACATGGATCATTTTGTTTTCCAGGTCTTTTCTCTCCTGTTTTGCTTTGTTTTCTTGTCCTCTCAGCTTTTGCAATGCTCAGAGCTTATCCTGATACCAACTTAGAAATGAGAATCTCTTCCCAAGCCCAGTTTCTTTCTGCTTCCCACTTTGATGCTCATCTCTTTATCAGAAACCCCAACTCTTTTTCTTCCAGTCTTTTGCCATCAGCAGGCATTTTTTTCCCTTATTTTTCCTAGCTTTTTTTCTCTGCTATGCTAATTTTCTTAAAACTGCAATAAATCAGTTGTTAAAATTTCCTAGAAGTCTCAGAATTATTTGGTTTGTAATTTATTTCTGTTCACTGTATGTGTATGTGTGTGTATATGTGTGTGTGTGTGTGTATATGTATATATATATATATATATATATATATATATATATATATATATATAAACTACGGTTTTTAACTCCTTCTTGGGTGGTCCTTATTTGAAGTGCAGTAGTCAGGATCCCAGCAAGGAACAGATGGCATAGTCGAGCTCATCTGCAAAGGATTATTGTTAATAGGATTCATTACAAAGGTGTGGACAGGATATAGAATCCATGAGGAGCAGGGCAACAGAGCTGTCATACCAGTGACCCAAAGCACGAAAAGGAGAGGTGCCAGAGCCCAGGAGAGAGGAGACTGGAAACAGACTCTTAGGAGCACACAGCTGGCCCTGGGCAGCCTTCACTGTCAAGAACCAGAGAACAACTATCCTGACCTCAGGCTCCTCTTTTGGTTTCCAGACAGGGCTTCCACTGATCAAACATGAAAGGAAGTCAGAGGGCACAGGTGCCCTGGGATGTCATACATCCCAACAGGGCACAAAGCAGGGCACAGAGAAACAGAAATGGAGGGCAGGTCTGCAGGGCTACACAGGGATGCCCAGCACACTAAACATTGTTGACTTTTCCTCCTGATTCATGAAATTTGTGTAGAATGGAAAGAACCAACCAAATTAATTTTTACTTAGAGGCAACTGTATCCCTTCTCTCTGAAGCTCAGTTTTATATTTAAAAAAAAAAAACAGAACTTTCTACTCCTCTCTTTTAAATTCTGTAAGGATTTCTGTATGTGTTTGAGGTCTAGGATCTCTGGTAAAAGTTTTCACAGAATTGTCACCTTTTAGACAAAGAGGAATCTTATAAAGTTTAAATAGACTGTGCAATTCTCTGTCACTCCCATTCTCCATCAGTTTACTAATGAGGAATGAGAAGCTTAAGGCTGAGCTTAAGTGGCATTTCCAAAGAGGAACAGTCAGAACTAAAATCCTAATCTCCTGACCCTTAATGAGCATATTTTCTATAGTGTACAATCTCATAAGCTTAAAATACTATGAGATTTAAATTTTAAAGAGGCCATAAATGTCTTGCAGGTCAAGATAGCTCCTAGGTTACATGTACCTCTCTGATTGTGTTTAAGACACTTGTATAGACTAAATGTAACAAGACCAAGTACTTATACAAAGTCAGGTACTCTTCAGGGCACATTACTCATACTAAATGTTAATATTTACAACACTGACATGAGGTGGGTTATAATTATCATCATCCCCATTTTATAGATGAGGAAAGAGAGGTCCAAAGAAAGCTAAGTATCTTGCCCCCCAGTTCCACAGCTAAAAGGTAATTGTAACTCAAAGCCAGGACAGCTGGGGTCAGTTTCTGCTCCTCACTACAACACACTTGCTGATAGAATGAGACAGTCTTCATTCTGGGACCTTCTGAAATTCAAACACATTATTTTTTTTTCACCAGAAGAGAAATTGTTTTTGTTGGCAGCTCACACTGAGATTTAGATACCCTTAGATTTATCATGATTGGCAAGGTATAGGCAGGAGAATATAAAATGAGAAAGAATAAACCAACATTGTTAAAATTGACCATGGTCTTTATGCTGAATGATCTCCCGATTTTTATCTACATCAATAAAGTAACTAAAATTAACATGATGTTTCTGAAGATTGCCATTGACCTCCCAACCTGGCATGGATTGTCTGTTGGAAAAAAGTCATGGTATTGAAATTTTTCCTTCTCTTTGGATAGAAGCAATTGCTTGAGTATTTTGCTTGTACTTCAAAGTGACTCAAGATTTTGCTATAGAAGAAAACATTTGAGACCATTGAACTTTGGGTATTTTGGGAAATGTCCTTTTTGAAGGAAAAAAGAAAATCTGCCACACTAAGCAGTCCGTGAAATCATTAGGACAGAAGTCAGTGACCTACACTTTAGGTGGCTGGTGAGAGTGTAAAATCTCTCCTCCGAGCCCTCATCAGCCTCTAATAAGGATGTCTATAATAAGGATAAGCTATAAAAATACAGGCACTTAGTATTTAATTCTACCCAGGGTCAAGCACTTGATTATTCTCATATTTCACGCTTATATTGTACTCTCAAAAGCATTCACTGTGATAAAAATAAAATTGTTTGCTATATTAAACAACACCAACAGTGGTAATGGGTTCTAACTGCTATTAAAACCTGTGGCTTGTGCAGACCTTGGTGACCTGAATATGTTGGTGCCCATTCAGATAAAACAAGGCACATGAACCTCTTTGTTTCTTCCTTTTTCTCCCTCAGATTCACAATTTCCCATCAACATAGTGGGTGTCAAGAATGATCATGATTTTCTTGAAAAGGACCTTGTAGAACCTCTTTGCAGGTAAATTATATGTAGTGGTTTTGCTTCTTTCTCTTGGTCAGCCTCCAGTAGGTATTACTAAATTGAGGAACAAGTTTAAAAATTCAGTAAATATTTATTATGTACCTATTGTGCATATTATGTATTGGATGAGATCCAGGTTCTGAGTATATTACAGTGAGCATGATCAGTTGATGTTTTCATGGAGCTTAAATTCAGGTAGGAGACCTGAGACATTGGATTAGGAAAAAGGAACAGGACAGAGAAAGAATGGGAAAGGTTATTTCAGAGTGTGATAAATATTATTAAAAAGTAAAATAGGATGAGGATATGGGCAGAAGACATTGGAAGATATTGGTGAGTAAGTGGGAGGAGACAGCAGGGGTGGCTGCAGCATAAGTGGTCAGGGAAGACTCTGGAAATCCCCATGAGTTTGTCAAACTTGAGTATATATATAGCAAAGTAAATTGATTATCCTCAAACTGTAATATGTAAGGCCAAATAATTATATCAGCATTCCAGCATATTTAGCCTATTGCTGTGTGAAATATGTTATAGGAGACAAAGATGTATGTGTGAATAATTCTCTCCTCTTAAACACTTCATAGTGGAATTGAAAAAACCTAGTTGAATAAGTGAGGTAAGAATACATGAAGAAATAAGTAACAATTACATTTTGGATACTAATAAAGCATCAAATATAATCTATATTCTGCATGAGAGGAGAACTGTGTCTGTAGGACTTTTAAGTTTCCTAATGAAGGCACTGAAGAGAGGTCAGAGTTGGAGGTGAGTATTAGTTTTTGAGAGACCAGTTACTTCACTAAGGTCATATAGCTTGTTATGAGTCAAAAGGACTTTAAAATTCAATATCAATGACCAGTTTCAAGGTTCTTTCTAGTACATTCTTCATTAGCATACAAAAGATGGTAGTGTGAGGGGAAAATAATGATAAAACTTGTCAGCATTAGGAGAGACCAGTGCATGTTAGAAGCATGTAAAATCATCTTAATTTTAGGCTTGCTGAATCTTCAGACATACATATTGTTGTGCTTATAAGTCAGTCACTTCATTGTTCGTATATGAAATAGATTTGTATTAAAAATATCTTTGCATGTTCAAGAAAGCAATACTGCGAGTTTGCTCAAGCTCAAGATAACAATTTGGTCAGGTAGAAGAGCAAAGAACTTCAAATCATAAATTTGAACCAGGAACAGGCTATTTGAACTAGAAAACAAGCACAAAATGCCATTTATGAGAGTTTGTGAGTTGAATGGATGATTGGTTGTTGGTTGTGATTCTTTAAAGGTAATGAATTGGAAAAGCATATTTTTCTCTTCTTCATGTTGAAGGCACCTTCCAAACAGGAACAGATTCTTCCTCAGAAGCATACATTTCACTCAGTACTCTTCAACCAGGACCAAATACTGAGCTTTTCGTCGTCTTGTTCACTGAGCATGTTAATTGCTGGTTGGCACTTAAAAAAAAAAAAGTTTTATTTTTTAAATTATCACATAATCTTTTTCCCATTGAATTTTTTAATGTTTTCCTTACTTTTTTAAAAATTTTTATTTGTGCTTTTTAGTTACATGGACGTAGAGTGTGTTTTATATCATATATACATGGAATATTTTCCTTATATTGAAGTATGGTGTATATATAAAGTAAAATTTGCCCATTTTTAGTGCACATTTTTTGACAAATGCCTATAGTCATATAACAACCAGCACAAGGTAGACAAAGTACAGCTCTGTCACCCCCCAATTCCCTCGTTCTAATTGTTAACTTTAACCCATACTCCCAATCTCAGCAACCACTAATGTATTTTTTTCCTCCCTGTTAGCTTTCCCTTTCCCAGAGTGTCATACAAAGAAAATTTAAAAAGTGTGTAGCTTTTTTAGCTTGTCTTCTTTCCCCTGGAGTAATGCATTTAAGATTCACTCATGTTGTTATGTTCAGTAGTTCATTCTGTTTCATTTCTGAGTACTATCCCATTCTCTGGGTATACCACAGTTTGTTTATCCATTCACTCGGTATATTTGGGTTAATGCTGGTTTGAGATGATTATAAGGGCATTCTGAACATTCATATTCAAATTTTTGAGTGAGCATAAGTTTTCATTTATTTTGAATAAAATCTTAGGAATGAGACTGTGGGGGCCACATGACAAATCTGTTTTAACTTAAGAAATCAGTAAATATTTTCAAAGTGACCCTACTCTTTTGTATTTCCACCAACAATACATGAGAGTTCTAATTGTGCTACATTTCTTTATTGTCAGTTTTTGTTTTGTTGTTAGACTTTCTAACAGATGTCTAGTACATTATCACATTGATTTTTATTTAAATTTTCTTAATGACTAATAATATTGATCTATCTTTTTGTGCTCTTATTTGACATTCATCTATCTTCTTTTATAAAATAACTATTCAAATCATTTGCCCACTTTTAATTGTATTGTTTGTTTTCTATTGTTGATTTTCGAGAGATTTTGTTCTAGATACAAATCTTTTGTCAGATGCATGTTTTAAAAATACATGTTTACTGGACGTGATGGCACATGCCTATAATCCCAGTGACTCAAAGGCTGAGGCAAGAGGATCCTGAGTTCAAAGACAGCCTCAGCAATTTAGCAAGGAGCTAAGCAACTTAGCAAAACCCTATCTCAAAATAAAAAATAAAAGGGGCTGGGGATGTAATTTAGTGGTTGAGTGCCCCTGGTTTTTTAAACTATTTTCAGCTTTTCCATTGTCTTTTCACTATCTTAGCAGTATCTTTCCTAGGATGAAAGTTTTCAATTTTGCTGAAGTCTAAGTTATCTATTTATCTATTTTTTCTTATTTTTAAAGTCTTTGCTTAATATAAGGTCATGATTATTTTTCTTACATTTTCTTCTAGATATATAATGACTTTATCTTTTATATTTATATATGATCCATTCTGAGTTGAATTTTGTGTAAGATGCAAAGTGTGGGTCAAGATTCATTTTTTTTTTTGCATATCAGTATCCAAAATATCCAATTGTTCAGTTCCATGTTGAATGGACAATACTGTCTTTCCTTTGACCATGTATGTATGTGTTTCTATCTGCTCGGATCTGCTCTACTTATTTCTTTGTCTATCCTTTCATCAATTTGACATTGCCTTGATTATTTAGCTTTAGATAACTCTTAGAATCCAGTAGTGAGTTCTCCAACTTGTTTTTTTCCTTGCCAGGATGTTTTGGCTATTCTAGTTCCTCTGCCTTTCCATATAAATGTTAAAAACAGCTTGTCAGGATCTATTTTAAAAATTCTTGTGGGGTTTTGGTTTGGATTGTGTTGAATCTGTATATTAGTTGGAAAGAATTGATACCTTAATAATATTTACTCTTCTGTTCTAAAAACAGTATATGTCTGTCTATTTAGGTCTCTGATTTTCCAATAGTAATTTTTAGTTTTCAGGGTATGGATGTTACACATACATACTTGATAGTACCTAGGGATTTCTTGGTTGTGTTGCTATTATAAATGGTACTTTTATCATTTCAAATTCTAGCTGTCTATTGCTAGAATGTATTTTTTGTATATTGTCCTTTAATCCTGCAGTCTTTCTAGACTCACTCATTAGTTCCAATAGCTTTGTTATACTCAGAATTTGACCTCTCAAATGTTAATGAAAGACTGCATTTTAAACCAAGAATAAAAATTCTATTATACATTTTAAAACCAAAATTTCAGACACAAAGAGTGTGCCTGACTAAGTGTGCAGCTCTGTTCACAGGATGGCGTATGTGGTTTAGTGGGTCAAGCTTTAAATCTCAGACATGGGTGGTAAATCCTTGTCTACTCATTTCTGCTTGTGATCCAAAATGCTTAGAATAAGTATGAACTTTTCCATCAAAATCAACACTTTAAAAAAAATGTCTTTTAGATGTGTTATGGGAATAAGCCAATACTATTAATATGAAATCATATAGACATATAAAGTTCTGTGTAATAATACTTGTGTCAGCCAGAAAAAATCAAGAAGTCTTCTCTTGCAGAACACATGACCATTGGGACACAGCTGTAGAAAAATTCATACATCTGTACCCCAAAAGGCATTACTACATCAACACAAGGGAGGGCAACAATACTAGACACTGCAGTGCTCCTGATAAGAGCCCAGCTTGTGTAAAAATGATTAGAGTGACAGGAGGTTGTTATAATTGGAAGAATTCTTAGGACAGCTATGTCTCTAAAAATATTATGAAGCAAGAAAAACATTTGGCTAGAGGTGTGTGAACTGAAATTCTTGGGCTGCAGGAGCTGTGGGTAGAACAGAGGCCAAAGGAGTAATCACACCCAGGGTGGATCAAAGGGAGCAGGCGGAGGAGGTAGACAGATGGAGGTGGCTTGGCCAAAAAGAAGCAGCATGGAGTTTCTTTCCCTTACTGTGAGCTCCATCAAGACACAGATTCTCTGCCTTGCAAATAGCAGAAAGTAGGCAGAAGATCTCTAGCCCGACGGGAATGACAGCACTTTTAAAAAGTTTGAGATTGATGAGTGGTTAGACACTCACCCACTCAGATGGTAAGTCATGATTAATGCCAAAAGAGCAGTAAGAGGTTGCAATTTTGTTCATTTTCTTCTTATGCTCTGTAGATACAGAGATGGAGCTGGTCTCCTGTTTTATTTTTAAAGCTTTGTGGGCTGTACAGTTTCTCATACATATTTGAAATGCTGAGATACTGCAGAATTGTAGAGAAATCCTAGCCCAAGGGCAGGGTGGCTTCTGCCAGGTAGACGAAAGAAGATGGGAGAGCTGGAAGTCTCCTGGGAATGGTATCAATGATAAAAATTTTACTTACCTTTGGATTTCTGCAGATGTCTGTCCTATGTAGACAGGCAACTAATGTGCTAGGTCCCAATTTACTAGAGAATTATCACCTTTTTTGATTGGCTTGGAAATGTATATATATTGTACTAAGGGTGCAGCTGGCAGGAAGGGCCCAGGACTGGCTCCAAATATGTGGATGTGTAGATCTCATTTTCTTTTTTTAATTTTTGCAGCTCTTAATTTTAGTCCTCAGAAACTAGACAGGTTTTCTGTCTTTGTTGAGGGCATGAAGTTCCAAAATGACAGCTGAGTTTCACTGTGGCTCCAGGAGAGCTAACAGGATCAGTATACAATAGGCACACTATGTTTGTTGCTGCAAATTATAAGAGTATGCTATTATTTTAGCAACCATAGTTAAAATTCTCTTTGGATATTTTTGATTGAATTCTTAACTTAAAACATTTTCTCTTGTAAGTCATGGAAAGCTCATTGCAAATCTAAGCTAAGTGAAATGAGTGAAACCATAACTCTTTCAGACTATAGGGATAATCACGATGTCAAACTAGCTTGTAAAGCTTGTCAACTCTAAGGAACATTAAATCAAACTAAAGCTCGAGGATGAAATTTTTTAGAGAAGAAACATGTTCTATTAGCATTTTGATATGTTCACAGTGTTTTCTCAGACTGCTCACATAGGGCCTTGGATTTCTAAGTGGGTGTTAGTTACCATTTGCTTACTTTGTTTTGTTAATAAATGCTAAGTAATTATAGCATGTGTAAAATAAGGGCATCCAAAGTATTCAGTGTTGTTTGGTTGAGCTGTGGATTTGGTTAGGACCATGCAATATATCTCTGCCCTTCATATTTAAAGGAATAATATATGACACTGAGTTTCATATGGAGCAAGGAGGGGAGTCTAATGAGAATGATATTACAGTTCAGCTCTACACACAAAGACCCATATTTGATTTGAGTATGATAATGACATTAATAATATTAAATAATGCTAGTCTTCATGAATATTGATAATATAAGTATTTCCCTTCTAGAATGTTTATCACAGAAAATGCACAGTATTACATATTGTATTATTGTGTCATATAATAATATGATTATTAATTGGACGAAGTCCATGGACAAGTCCGTGGGCAAAGGTTATAGGGGATTATTTGATCCTTATAGTACCCTTCCACTTTTAAAATCTTGGGTCTACAAATAAATACAATTCCCAATGAATAGTTATTTTATTTCTTTAAAACACTAGCAAATGCTGTGTACCAGGCACTTCTCTTGAGCATTTTTATAAATATTTACTCTGAATTCTCATAGGAACCCTATAAGATAGGCCCTAACACATTCCCATTTTACAGAGGAGGAAAGTGAGGCTTCAAAATACTTGGCCCACCAATATCTAGTAAATGCTAGTAGGAATTATTCACAGGGACACTGATGTGACTATTTTAAACATTTAATTTTTTTAAGCTAAATGAATATTCAGAAAAGTTCTCTTTATCCTCATCCCCACTCCCACCATGAACCTCACCACCTTGATAGACTATATAGCATGAGAACAAGCTATGGGTACAGTCAGGTACAGGCTTGGGGGGGTCAAAACAAGGGATTTCTCTATGCATTATTTTGCATGAAAACATTGATTTCATGTTTTAAAATTACCTCTTTTGTGACCTTTTCTAAGGAGTTACTCAAGGTGACTTTGTGATCCCCAAACTTTCAGGAAGAATACACAGGAAACTATGAAATCAGGCAATAGATCAAGGAAAGAAGGAGTTTACATTTTTAATATTATTCACTTCTCTATTTACATTTTTAGGTGTTTTTATTACATTAGCTGTGTTTTAAAAAATGCCAGAAAATGGCTACCATGTAGTAAGTGCCATTATGCACTAAATAGTGTGCACCCATTCGGTTGTCACCACCGACTGTGAAGAACAGATGTGGTAGCTGCTGTTGCTTAAGGTGACCAGCTGGGTGGTAGAAACGCTCTCCCCGGAGACAGGGAACAACCACCTCCCTGGCAGGTGGAGCAGGGGGCTGGTGAGGATTCAAGAAGTGACCAGGAGGGAAAATAAGATGAGCAGATGTGCCTGGGGCACCAGGGGAAGGTTGAGATGTCCACAGTGCAGTTGGGTGGACAGGGACCTCACTGGAGACTGAAGTCATCAGCCTCTGAGGGTCTAAAGATTCTGAGAGTGGCGAGGTCACTGGAGATGGGGGCAGGAGAAGAGTAAGAGGCCTAGATTGAGGCTGGGGAATTCTTGTCCACAGGGCAAGAGAAGAGAAGCCCCCATCCTGTGGTGTCAGAGAATAGAGGCTTCTAAACCCTTCCAGTTCCCACTGGGCTGTTTATATTTTGCTTTCAGTGTTTAGCCTCTCTCAGAAATCTCTGGCTATGACCCTTACTTCAACTTGGACTGGTTCTCACTAGTGAAATTACTGGATCAGATGAAGCTGCTGTAAACAGTCAAAAGGCTAAGCACATTTCATTGGAATTTTCTAATACAGGCGTATACGAATATAAAATTCTGAAATTCTACAAACTAAAATCTAAGAAATTCCCCCCACCACCCTTTATTTCTTCTTTTTTCTCAGATATTTACTTTTGGGCCCCTTTGGTTGTCATCCTTTACTGATTAGCCAATAAAATTATGCTATTATTTGAAACTCTGATCATTAGTTAGAATATATAACTTACTTAACATCATTTTCCTGTGCAAGTTACATGACATCACACAAGGCCACACGTCCGTCCTCTCTTCTGACAACGTAGGCATACTTTTCTTCACACAGCTAACCATGGCCTCCATTTTACTCCCACAACTCAGCTAATATCCAGGGGCACTTGTTTGTGGGTTCAAAGTCACTTTTCCTGCTGCAACCTGAACACTTGATGGAAGAACCAGAAGGGAGAATTCAACAGAGCAGAGGCATGACCTCCCCAGACTGGCTCTGCAGTGCCATGATGACAGCCACTTGCTGATTTCCTATTACTCTTATGTTTTCCCTCCCGCGGACAGCTTATACACCCTACGATGGCCTGTAACTTTTGAAAGGCCCTGCCCTCAGGGCTTACATACCAGAGCTATGTGTTTGGCATAGCATAACCACTCTGCTCTCCAGAATCAGTGTTTGCTGAACCCAGTCAGCCCAGAGCCCTTTCCCATGCCCTGTGGCTATAGCCCAGGAGGAGCTGGCCCCTGACTTGCTTGAACTTGCTTGCCTTTGATCCCTGGGTAGCCTGTCTTCAGTGTCTTGGTTCCTGAATATCTTTGACGGCCCCACCCAGAACACTCCTCAGCAGATGGGGCTAGGTCCACTGCCCTGAAAGGGAACCCAGGGTGAGAAGTTCAGGCTGCTGGGCTTGACTCAAAATTGTCTCAAAGATGAACTCTCTTGTTCTTCTCTTGTTATTTCTCGCATGCCTTTGGCAAGAATTTTAGAACTATCATAGGAAACTGGCCATGAAATCAGCATGAGTGACCTCATGTCCAGTCTAAAGTCTGGTAGTTTAAATGTAAAATATGAGTCTAAACTATGAGAAAGAAAGGGTCCTATTGTTCTCCCATACATCTGTAGACGAAGACTTCTGTGGTCTCCACAGGCTTCTGTGCAGAATGGGTTTGGGCTCAGTGCTCTTCGTAGTTACCCTCCAACATTCCTGGTACACACTGTTCACAATCCACAGCCCTCCCACTACACACTGCCCTCCCTTCCTGGTCTTCTGCAGGATCCCTGCACTCCTACAGTCCAGGCCATCCTCCCAGAGCCTGGGCTTTCTGTCTCTGACTCTCCTCCTGTGCACCCCTCGGAGGTTGTACCCAACTCAATTTTACGCTGCCCACTGCCTGGCTCCTACTCTGGTCAGCAGGGCATGGGAGGAACTTTCTACCAGTTTCTAAGGGCTCCACAGTGGGGACTGTGTCTTCTTTATTTGTAAATTTGGGGTCCTTGGTACTTCATGGCCTTGTACTGAGCAGGACGTCAATGAATGTTAAGTTGAACTAGAACTCAAAAAAAAAAAAAGTTCACAAATTATTGTACTGCTTCTTCGTGTTAGAGAATATTATGATGATACATTATTCATTTTCTCCTCAAAATATCCTAAATCACTCTCCCTTTGAACTGAATTCATAAGCAAATATGTGGTGCCCACAGTCTTCCCTTTCAGAGTCCACTATCCGTCTCAGCCACCCCTTTTTCTGCTCTGTCCGCACCTTTATACACCGCCCTTGCCAACTGCTACATCTAAAAGACATTTGTATTCCTTTGCTTGTAATTATTCTAGCCTAGGTAGCAAATTTCTCTCATTCATATCCCTACTCAAATATTACCTCTCTGGGAGGTGTTGTCTTTACACTTTCAGGAACTGAGTTGTTTATTCTCTTACTTATCGTATGAGATTCTCCAAGGGCAGCAATCATGTCTTGTTCATCTCTGTATTCCCAGCACCTAGCCTTTTCCCAGTATAAAACACACACTCTTAAAATGAGACCATTATTTCCCCTTTACCCATATGTCACCCCTTCAAAAGGATTCTGAAGACAACAGTAGAAATTAGTAGGTTTTGTGGACATTTCTTCTGAAAGTGCAGACTGTTTTGCTTACATTAACATGCAAATTCAGTCTGCTTTAAGCACAAAGAAAACAGTCCTCATCTGTGTTGTGGGTTTTCTCTTTTCATGGAAAAAGTGGAAAGGGGAAGGAAACAGCCATTTGTTGAGTAGCCTGTGCCAGGTACCTGACACATGCCCTCACTTTCCAGTCACTCCTAAAACTCTTCTTGGGTAGACAGGAGCAGAGAAATAACTGGACAGAAAGAAGTTCTAGCTCATCTCTTACTAATGTGTGGCTCCCTTGAAGGAGTGGACCTATCAGAGGCTTTGTCTCCTCATCTGAAAACAAAAGGATCAGTCCAAAGGGTCCCTGGAGTTTGCCAGGCTCTAATGTTTCCTTAGCAAACATTGACTGAATGGATTCCCTGTGACCCTGTGCGTTCAGTAGGCAGTAGGGATACAAATAAGATACAGCTCACAGCCTGTCATATTCACTGGTGGAAAATAAATTTGTTATTCTGACCACACAAGTTCCACTGCAACTAGTTAGAATAAATCAGTAATCAGACTCACATAAAGTATGTTCAGTTAAAAATGAAAAGCCTAGGACTTACGGGGTTTGGAAAAAAAATATATCTTGCTCTATGCTTCAAGATAGGCCCTGATTCAGTGGATTAAATTATAAATTTTATATTTGAAATTTTTGTTCATGTTGGAACAGTTTAACTTGGATAACCTGAAGGATATTGTATTTGGGGGAATTAAGTTAAATGGAAACAAATTCTAATGCTAAATATTTGTCTGAAGTATAGGCTGGCCTCACTCACACCAGAATTTCACAGTGGTTTTTATCAGGTGCAATGAATACTTCTGTTATGTGGCATTCTTTTACCTATGGGAGCCAGATCACAAAGAGACAATTCTGTCATATATCTCTGGAATATATGTTTCATCCGGTTTAATTCTTGGAGAGGTTAGCCATTGTTTATTTTGCTTTGTGTGAGATAAATCATCATGCCTAGAATGTGTACAGTTCAGACTACCTTAAAGAATATTTTCCTCTTTGGCATAAAGCAAGAATCAGAAGAGATGAAGAGTTTGTGTGCATGATTGAGATTGTACCCAAAATGTCTGTTTTCAATAATGATAATTTCGTAGATAGGATTGAGAACTAATGAGGAGAAAGTAGACTGAAAACAAAAGAAATACAGTTCACTTTACATCAGTAATTTTAAAATCTAAGAAATAAAATGATTTTTAATGATAAAACAAAGATTACAGTTTTTTAAAAAATTGACTTCTGGGGAGGGGCAGTTTTAGGTTCACAACCAATAGAAGCAGCAAGTACAGAGCTCTCATTTGCCCCTTCAATTATGCACCTATCCACCACTATCAGCATTCCCCACCAGAGAGGTACATTTGTGACCATCCATGAACCTACATCATTATCACACAAAGTTCACAGGTTCACTCTTTTTTTGTTGCTTTTGTTTTGTGTGGTGTTGGGGATTGAACACAGAGCCTTGTGCATGCAAGGCAAGCACTCTACCAACTGAGCTATATCCTCAACCCCTAATAGGTTAACTCTTACTGGTTTTATTCTGAGTTTTGACAAATGCACAATGACATGTATCCACCTTTTTAGTAGCATACAGTTTTACTACTGAAAATCTTCTGGGTTCTGCCTGTTCCTCTCTCCTTTTCCACTACCTCTGGCAATCAGTGATCCTTTCATGGTCTCCATAGTTTTCCCTCTTCCAGAATGTAATATAGCTGGAATCATATAATATGTAGCCTTTTGATATTGGTTCTTACACTGAATAATATGCATATAAGTTTCCTCCATGCTTTTATCACTTAATAGCTCATTTCTTAATTATTGCTGAATAATATTTCATTGTCTGGCTATACCATAGTTTATCCATTCACACAACATCTTGATTGCTCTCAAATTTTGGCAATAATGAGTAAATTTGCTATAAATGCCTTTGTGTAGAATTTTGTGTGGACATAAATTTTCAATTCACTTGGGTAAATACCCAGTGTGTTACTTGACTGCTGGATCAAATGGTAAGGGCTTGTTTTGCAGTAAGAAACTGCTCAATTATCTTCCAAAGTGGCTGAGCCATTTTGCATTCTCACTGGCATGACTGAGAGTTTCTGTGATCAGTGTTTTAGATTTTTGTTTTCAACATATAGTGGTATCTCATGATTGTTTTAATTTGCAATTCCCTTATAACATGTGATGTTGAAGATCTTTTAATATGCTTATTTTTCTAACTGTGTATCTTTTTTGGTAAGGTGCCTGTTCAAATCTTTCACCCATTTCTATATTGGGCTGTTTGTTTTCTTATTGTTGGATTTTTAAAATTTTAGCTAACAATCCTTTATCAGGTGTATCTTTTGCAAATATTTTCTCCCAGTATACAGCTTGTCTTATCATTCCCTTTACAGTGTCATTCTCAGAACAGAAGTTTTGAATTTTAATGAAGTCTTGTTCATCAATTTTCCCCCATGGATTGCACCTTTGATGTTGAATAAAAAAAGTTATCACCATACCCACGCCATGTAGACTAAAGTCCTGTGTTCTCATTTAGAAGTTGTATAGTTTTGTGTTTACAACAAAGTCTATGATCCATTTTAGGTTGATTTCTCTGAAGGGCATAAATTCTGGGTCTAGACTGATTTTTTTGCATGTGGATATTTCAAAGATTATCTTTCATTGAGAGATTATCATTTATTGGTTATATTGCCTTTGCTGTTTTGTAAAGGTATGTGGTCTGTATTTGTGTGAGTCTCTCAGTTCTGTCCTATTGATCAGTTTGTCTATACTTTTGCAAATGCCACCCTCATTTGATTCCTGTTATTTATTAGTAAGCCTTGAATTTAGGTAGTGTCAGTCCTCCAGTTTTGTTCTTCTCCATCAATAATATGTTGGCTCTTCCGGGTCTTTTGCCTCTCTATATACATGTTAGAATCAATTTTGTTGATGTACACTGTCTTGTGGGGTTTTTTTGTTGTTTAAAACTGGACATTTTGAATATTATTATGTGACAACTGTAAATCAAATTCTCCTTCCCCAGGGTTTTTTGTTATTATTTGTTTAGTGACTTCCCTCAACCAATGCTCTAGTCTATATCCTTTGTCATCTGTGGCCACTGAAGTTTCTACGCAGTTAACAGCCAACAGCAAAAGATTAAGTGGAAATTTCCTTAAATGCCTTTAACCAATACGTCTCCCAGGCTTTTCCAAGGAGCATTTTGTGCATATTTCAATATGGCTTCAATACTACAGCAAGAAATTGATAGCTTGATTTTAGTCACTTCCTGTTTGTGTGATTATCTAGGTCAGACAAAGGTGAGAGATTAGGGCCTTCCCTGGTCTTTCTTAGGTGTGCATACAGTTCTTGCATATGTGCTTGGCCCTCTAGATTCCTAAAAATATGTTGGAATTTTTCTAAGTTCCCTGTGGACACCATCTCATTCCCCCAGCTATTCCTTTTAGGCTTTTTGGTCTGCTGCTTGTTTGACCCAAACCATTACCACTATTTCAGGCAACTGCATTATTTAAAAAATTGCCCCTGGGGGCTGGGGTTGTAGCTCAGTGGTAGAGCGCTTGCCTAGCATGTACAGGGCACTGGATTCGATCCTCAGCACCACATAAAAATAAATAAATAGAATAAATGTATTTTGTCCATGTACAACTAAAACAAATATATTTAAAAAATGCCACTGATTGTCTTTGACAAACACCCTGGGTAAAAAGCTGTTCTCAGTGGTGAACTCAGATTCAGGATAAATAAAGATAAGGCCCATGAATGGGGACTTTCTGAGAACTACTAGAAAGTTTGGAAAGTGACAACCTTGAGTAGTGGAGGTTTGGGGAGCACAAACTTGTTCTACTTTCTCTGGTGGCTTCAGGGCTGCTGGATTTCCTAGTTTCTCTGATTTTGAGGCTGTCAGTGTTCAAAGCTCCTACAGAGCTGGGGAAAGAGGCAGGGAAATAGGGGTTATTATTCTTATATGCATTCAGCCATTTTTTTAAGAATAGATACCACTGTATTAATTTCCTGTATTCTTAAAAGGCTGTTTTTGACAATATTTGCCAGTATTCTTACTGTTTTTATGAAGGAACAGAGCTCTAGAGGTCTTTCTTCGCCGTTCTCGCTAGCCTCACTCACATTATTTTTTATTCAGCTTTATTAAAGTATAATTTACATTTGAAAAAAATCACCAATTTAAGGTATTCAATTTAAAGAGTTTTGTCAAATGTAATCAGTTATATAACCATCACCACAAGCATAATACAGACATTTTTGTTAACTTAGTACCCTATTGCTGGCATTTGGTAAACATGATCTGTGTTTTGCCACCACAATTATGCCTTTTCTAACGTGTTTTTAAATAAATGAAATCATATGTATACATTCACTGTGTCTGGCTTTTTTTTTTTTCATTTAGCAAAATGCTCCTGAGAGTCATCCATGTGTTTGCATATATCAGTAATTAGGTACTTGAATTGTTGAGAATTCCATTGTATGGATATACCACATTTTTTACATCCATCTACTAGTAATGTGAATTTGGGTTACTTGTGCTTTTTACTATTTTATGAATAAAACTCCTACGAACATTCAAGTACCATTCTTTTCATGGACATATGATTTCTTTTATCTTGAACAAACAGCTAAGAATGGAATTGGTGGGGCAAATGCTTAAAATATGTTTAATTTTGTAAGAAATTGCCAAATTTTTAAAAAACATTTTTCAGTTGTAGATGGACACAGTATCTTTATTTTATTTATTTTTATGTGGTGCTGAGAATCGAACCCCAGTGCCTCACACATGCTAGGCAAGCACTCTACCACTGCCACAACCCTAGCCCTTCAAATGCTTTTTTAAAATGGCTTCATCCTTTTGGAAGTTTCAGAAGTTCTTCATCCTTGCTAACAGTGCTGTCAATGGTTGTAACTCGGACATTTTAGTGTGCGTGTAGTGATGTCTCATTTTGATTTTCATTTGCCTTTCTCCCATCACTTTCTTCCATGTTAAATGTCTTTTCTTGTGCTTATTAGCCATTTGTATATATTCTTTTAGAAATGCCTATTCAAAAATTTAGCTCATTTTTAAAATCAAATTGTTTAACTTATTATGGAGGTTAAAAGTTTTTTAAAAATATATTCTAGTTATAAGTCCAATATCAGATTCTCTATAACTTTTGTGAGCATTTTCTTCAAGTATAGAAGCAATTTTTTTTTTGTTGGGGAGGGCTACCAGGGATTGAACTCAGGGGCACTCAACCACTGAGCCACATCCCCAGCCCTATTTTGTATTTTATTTAGAGACAGGGTCTCACTGAGTTGCTTAATGCCTCATTTTTACTGAGGTTGGTTTTGAATTCATAATCCTCCTGCCTCAGCCTCCCAAGCCACTGGGATTATAAAAGTGCACCACTGCACCTAGCTAAAAGCAATTCTTAAGGTGCAGACAAACGTTTGAGTTTATGATTAAAGGATTCAAACCTATAAAGAGGTATCTAGTTAGAGTCTCCAGCTTTAAAAAGTAATAAATAAATTTCCTCCATGTATCAGAAAATATAAAGTCTCTTTGATCTCATGGCATATTAAGAATGAGCCCTTTGATATCTTTGTGTATGTAGTAGATAAACTTCTAAACAAATGGAATGGTTTGTTTGTGCTTCCATCTATTATGGAAGAACAAGTGTGTTAGATAAGTAAATTTTATAAATGACAGGCAATCCTTCAAACCTGTCACAGCTACCAAATGAGTAACATTATTATTATTTTTAATTCCACATACCACCTTTAGGTAGGATGTTAATACATGTGGAATTGATCAAGAAGATAATCTATTAGCAGCTAAGGCCAAGAACCCACTGAAGACAGTCTTAGATCGGGTGATCAGCTTCTCATCCTGAATTGCTTATTCTATTTGACACTATTAGGAATTCATAGATAGTAGGCAAATTGGAGATTATTGAAAACAAGGAGAATCATCATACAGTTTTGAGTCAATGAGTGATGTGATGTGATAGGAAATTGAGAAATAACACTGGTTTCAGTGTGAAGCATTGGAAATAGTAGTGAAGCCAATTAAGAGGCTGTTGCCTAACTCAAGGTGAAAAATGAGAAGGAACTGAACTAGGAACTAGGAAAGACTTCAAAAACATTATAGAAGTAGAATTGACAGGACCTTGTGATCAATGATGTAGATTTTAAGGAGAATCTCAATATGACTCTGTTTTGTAGTGTGGGTAGCCTATTGGTGATGTGCTTATTCAGACAGCAAATAGGAGAAAAGTTTTTGAAGAGAATGCAATGATTTACATGAATTTGAAGAACCCACAGGACTCTACAGATTGATGAGAGCAGCGTGTAGTTAAATATGTAACTATGGTTCAGGTGAGATGGACCAGAGATAGAGGAGTGTGTACCATCAGAATCTAAATGAGATGAGACACCTCAGTATGCCCATGCAGAGTAATGAGAGCAAATACTTCAGCATGAATTCTAAATAAATAAATTATGCAGCTAAAACTCATTGAACTGAAATCATAAGATCTGCGCACAAAAAAAGGTCATTGATCAAAGATGAGAGATTGGACACTGGAATTTGCTTACTTCTAAGTCTCCATTAATTTCCAGAGAGATATTTCCTCACAAGGTTGCAACTTTAAAATTTTCCAAGCAGAAAAACAGAAATATGTCATAGAGGACTTAGAAAGGCCAAGGAACAAAATTTAAGTGGTCAGTGGAAAAAGTTGTCACATAACTCAATTTTCACTACAGATCCCTAAAATACTAAAAAAATGTTGGTGAGCATGGAGGTAGGCTAAACATGGGAGGGTTGTTTGAAATTTATTTTAAAGTAGGTAGAAACCTAGATCTACTTCTTCAGTCTCTATCCAGGTGATTTCTTTCCCCACTGTACAAGACTAGAAGTTGATTCCCCAAAGAGGCTAAAGCAGAAGCTTCCCCAGACTAGGAACATCAGACATTGCTGAAGAAGGGTGCTCTACTAAAAACAGAAGTCCATGTCCCAGTCTGCATACTTTCTAAATGTCTGCATTCCCGAGCCTCTTCTATTAATTACTCAGCTCCAGAACAGTGGAAAACACTCTCAGGAGGAATCTCATTTCTGAGAAATGTGATCAGCTCAGAATAAAAGACAAAACGATGGCAGCAAATCCCGATTAGAACAGGTCAAAAGACTCAAAGAGACATGTCTCCAAGGAAACTAAATTGATAGTTCAGTATGAGAGAAAACACACAGACACTGAGGTAACTGGGAAAGCATTTGGATTTGGATTTAGGGATAAGCACATAGAAAATTAAGGAAATAAACCAGATACCTATTAACTCCATAGTTAAAAAAAAAGTTGAGAATGAAAGGAAAAGTAAACAAACTGATATACATGTGAATAGCTTTTCCATGGTCATGATAAACAATATTGATTTATCCATGAATTATGAATTATAATATGGCTATATTTGAGAAAGAGGCAAAGGGTGAGTGTGTGTGTGTGTGTGTGTGTGTGTGTGTGTAGTGAGAAGTGGATAGTAAAAGAAAATAAATTTTCAACTTCCAGAAACAAATTCAGCAGATTATTACTTACATTGCAAGATCAAAAGTTTAAAAGAGTTGTTTCCAAAGAGTGATAAGTGGGAAAGAATACGAGGTGTGGTGTTTAACTCTTTAAAGCTTATGCACTCGTTAATTGTGATTATTTTATAAAGAAATCAAATAAAAGAAAATAATAAGGGATTTGCGAAGAGACAATGAGATTGCAAAGGATTAAAGAATGGATGAAAATTGAGTATGTCTTCTGAGTAGTGAAAAGGAAACATTTCACATGGAAATGTTGGGGTAGTGAGTATAGGCCCTTGGTGGAAAGGTAGAATTGAAAGAAGGTTGGTAGTTTGCTGGAGTATGGTTCTTTAGGTAGCTAACTAATTAGTTAGTCAATTTACTGAAGACAGAAATGGGCTGACAGAAGCAGTTGAGAGAGAATTTGCTGAATGAGAGAAAACAAATGTAGTCTCAAATCCCACAGACTGGGTGGCCTCAACAATAAGAATTTATTTTCTCACAGTTCACAGTTCTGGAGGCTGAGAAGTCCAAGGTAAAGGTGCTGGCAGGATTTGGTTCTTGGTTAGGATCCTCTTCCTGACTTGCAGACAGCCACCTTCTCCCATATTCTCACATGGCAGGGGGCAGGGTGGGGATTGGGGAAGGGAGAAAGAGAGAGAGAGCACATAAGCTCTCTGGTGTCTCTTCTTATAGGAATACTAATCCTATTGAATCAGGACTCCTCCCTTGTGACCTTATTTATCCTCAAGTACCTCTTTCTTGCAAATATAGTCACACTGGGGGCTAGAACTTCAACATATGAGTTTTGAGGGGGATACAGTTCAGGCCATAGCATGGATAATTCAGCATCATAATTTGAGTTATTTTTCCATGTATACCCAACTGCCTGAGAGCAAGAGAAAAGACAGATGGTTGAACTGATCCTGTTTGGGGATTAGTAGGCTAGACTTGATGGAAGGTCAAGGTGGCAAATGAGTGAGACACTGGTGAAAGTATAGCTAAAATGATTGGTATAGATTCCAAGAAAGGTGGAAGAGAAGCCAGAAAAGCGCTACGTTTAGATTAGAGAAGGTACAGGATTGGTGGGCTTAGTGACAGAGTCCTCTTAGGTGAAAAGGCACAAATGGAAACTATAGGTTACCTCCTGGAGGTATACCACTGCCTTGGGGCATAATAGATTATTTATGCTCTTTCGAAAGTAAAGGAGGATTATCAAATTGGAAAGAAGATTTAGATTCATTAGAGGTAGTAATCACCATTTTTTTCTTTCTTTTTTAGACGACTAAATACATTGAACAAGTGTGCCTCAATGAAACTTGATGTGAACTTCCAAAGGAAAAAGGTAGGTGTCCATGCCCTGCTAAGCCCATGACCACACCAACAAAAGCAGCTTGTATTCATAGATTAAAAAAACATGAACAAAACAAAATTCTGAAATGCCTAATCATCTATGTTGCTTCTCCAAATATCCCATGTTATCATAGTGGTCCTACATAAATCCATTGTAAACCCACTCTGAGAGCTGTTTGTCTCACTGTTTCAGTTTGCTTTAGTGTTTTTATCAGAGGGTTTACATCAAGATGTAAATATCTCAATTCTTCTTGTAATCTTTCAGAAGTGTGTATTTGTAAATGCCAACCCATATTAGACTCAAATACTCCACAGCAATTAGTAGATTAAGAGAGTTCAGAAAAGGATCAATGGGTCCATGCTAAGTATCTTCTGATTCTTTCTATATGTCAAGTGTGCATCCATTCTCAGGCAGGTTCATTTGATGATGCAATAAAGAAGCTGGACATTGTAACCACAAAATACTGAGTCTGCCTCATCTTTTACCATTCTCTCCCCTTGCACCTTTATCCAGTCAGAAGGTATTTGGTGCATCTTACAAGTCACTATATTCTCGGCTCCTTTGTGTGTGCTATTCCCTCTGAGTGAACAAGTCTGGAGATTTCAGTCTTGAAGCTATACTGGCTCAGAGACCCTAACCTGAAAATCCAAAATCTGTAATACTCAAATCCAAAACATTTTAGCACCTACACAGTGCTCAAAAAATTTTGGGTTTTGGAGCATTATGGATTTGGGGTTTTCTAATTAGAAATTCTCAACCAATGAAATCTATACAAATACTCCAAAATTTAAAAAAAAAACTTCATAATCTCAAACACTTCCTTTTCCAGGCATTTTAGGTAAGGGATAATCAACGTGTAGTTTATTGAGTACTTTCTATTTTCCAGGAACTAGGTTATGTCTTACCATACATCATCTCATCTAATTCATTTCTGGAGGACTTCTCTGCTTTCTAGATGAGAAAGTAAACCCTGAACAGGCTGTCATTTGCTGGTAGCCTTACAGCTAATGGCATAACAGATTTTCAACCTCAGGGACGTCTAACTCCAAACCAAAGCTCCTAACCACTGTGCTGTTCTATCTCTTTCTCACTGAATTGATCCTTTTTAAGGAAATCCAGGATTAAAATTATTCACTACTTCTTTTCCTTTAGCATCTCAACTGTGTAACTAATCAAACCTTAGTATATTTTGAAGAAGCAGAGAAAAACATCTTTGAGTCAAAAGAAAGTGTTCTTTATTCTGGTTTACACAGAGAAATCATTACATTCAATGGATTTTAAGTACCTTCTGAGTAACCTAATCTTTAAAAATAACTTTAACCTGAATTTGTGCTCTAAAAGAGCACCCCTTCAAAAAACTCAAATGAATTTGGATTGACCTCACCTTAAAAACAATTCAGGGTTTGAGCTAGGAATCAGAGATTTAAGCTAGGGAGGTAAAGGAGTGAAAAACAATATCCAGAGAAGTATTAAAACATGAGCAATTTGTCCAAGCCAAAGACAAATTTAAAATGTGGGAATATACCTCCTGACAGCTGTCTGGCTGAATAGACCCCTTGAGAAGCATACATACTATTTGAAGCATGAGGGTCAGATGTTGTTTTGATTGTAACACATGGTTCTTATTAAACTGAACACAGCCATGCCTGTGTGTCTAAAGTGTGGGTGTTCAGATGGCGGGTATAGACGGCTGCATCTACAGACCTTTAGCTGCAGTGTATTACAAAAGAAAATGCCTCAAGCTAATGACATGATTTGTTTCCCACAAAGTGGAGTGACTGGATTTTTACCCTGTCATCAGCTTTTCAAAACCCACAGGCGCAATAGTCTTGAATAACCTTTGTTAGGCTCCTCGTGCATTATGTTCACAAAAGCTCCTCTGTAAATTGGTCACTTCAGTATTCTGACATTCTTGGTGTATTTCTTATATTGGATACAGTTGCACACACTCTTACACCCTTGCTAAGCAATAGGTCTCACAAAAGCATGCAGTTAAATAAAATACTGCTTTTTCCACTGTAAATTGGAGAGTCATGGCCTGAATTTTCAAATAAAAAATTTTAAGATGTGGTCTCCACCCACTTGTGACTCTCAGTAGTGACCAGCATTATTGAGAATCCAAACTCTGATGCAGGAGGCGCTGTGTGGTAGCACTCATTTCTGTGATCTACCCTTACATAAGTCATAGGGTAACTCTTGATTTTACTATTAAAAAAAAAAAAAAAAGAACAGAGTTAGCACTAGTCCCAGTGATCAAAAATAAAAAGTGAGACTTAGGAACAGAGCACCCTACGAAGCTCCAGCCAACTTTGCAATTTGTTTATTTAGAAGAAAATTAAGACAGCAGCATTTCCTCTAGGTCTGTTCCCATTTTAAGCAATCCAAGCAATGGAAGCAGAATCTTTATCTCCAATCTGCAGAGGCTCTGACTTGTTGTTTTGCAGTTCCCAAATGGCTTACATGCCCAGTATCACAGTCCTTTTCTCTTTGTGGTGGTTAAACCTATGACAGAGTGGCGTGGCAGTTTGGGTGGTTAACAAATTCTGGCATAGGGCCTCCTCTCTGCCAGACCCTATTCTTCATCACTAAGTCCATGTCACAGATGCAGAAATTAAAGGGCCTAGTTACTTGCCCACAGCCACACAGAAATGGCAGAGGCAGGATTTGAGCACCAGTGTTCTGGTACCAGACTGCTTCTCTTCACCTTTCAGAGATATTCAGAGAGGTATTGGAACTTGAGTGAGCTTCTGGCCCTTGACTGAGAGCTAGAAGGGTCTCAGGTTTCCTCAGCAATATATTCAGTCAACTATTTGTTGTTGTTTTTAGAAAAGAGATGTGTCTTGCTGTCTGTATTAATATCCACAAGTGATTGTCTTCATGGCAATCTTGTTTAGTTCCAGAGATTTGAGTGGGCTGATCAAAGGAAGAAAATGAAAAGTCCACAGATAAGTGATATATATAGTGAAGATACTTGGGAAGGTGTATGTCAAATGTCACTTGTAAAGCACCAGGAAAATGACATCGCACCTGCCCTCCTAAAGATAGTATCTAACCATTTTGTAGAAGAGAAAATTGGTTTTTTTTAAGGATTCAACATCACTGATCCTGCATCTGAGAGTCAGATGGAGATCAATGTTCTCATCTGATCTTGGCCTTGCACCTCACTGAAAGGTTGACTAAAACCCAGACAAGAGGCATTTCAGGGAAGCCTGGGATACCTGCAGTTGGGCCACCTGTGGCTTCAGGTTCTTCAGCCTTGCCTCATTCCAAGTGGCACATTCCTGCCTCTGAACAGGCTGACTCAGCCACTCAGCCCCAGTTAACTTTAATGGAAGACATGCTTCTAAATTTCTGTGTAACTTTGGATTAGCTGCCTCTTACAGCTGCAGATCCCTGTGGCTCCTCTTTCCCATGTGAAGATATGACCAAATTCCAGGGTTGTTTTTTTTTAATCCCTTCTTTATGGAGTGTCTGTTTGGCATCTGTCTCCATGGAATATATAATTTCAGTGAATAATGATCTCACTTTTAGAAAAAGTCAAACATCAGAGACTCAGCTAAATTAAAAACCCTAAGGCACACACCAATTTGCCCATCCTCAGAAAAAATGTTTCTTCCTCATTATTACCTACCAAATTCACACTGGCTTCATTAGGATACTGAGCTCCTCTGATTATAGCTAGTGTTTCTGTGATGTGACTTCTATTCAAAGGAAAAGTGGAGTCTGGAGACTCCTGTCAGGCTCTTAATGAAGAAAGGAGACACATGCCCACACCAGACTGATCCTTCCTCATAACAGACTTCCCAGGAAGGAAAGAACAGCTTCAAAAGAAGATTCTGGTTAAAGTTCCAATTTTAATAAGACTCTCTGCAATCCTGACCAATGGTGGAAAGCAAAACAGAAACCATGACTTATTGCCACCTTGCAGCCAGCACCCCTGTCTGGATGCCATGGGCATTGCAGAGGAGCCACAGCTGTGGATGAGGGCCCAGTCTTCACCCCACCTCCCACAGCCTTTCACACCCTAGCATCTTCCATAAATAGCACTCCTCCTGGCAGCTCTGAACAGCAGAGTCAAAAGGAAGAAAAACGACATTGTATTCCATCATGCACTTGGCTGGAGAATACGAACAGTTTTGAATTGCATGTGAATGTCCTAGAACCTTAGAATCTTGGAGCTGGAAGGGATCCTCGGTCATGTTTTCCAGCCTCCCACCCACTCACTACAGGATTTCTTTCTTCAGAGCATCCCTCACAATTCACTCAGTCTGCAGTTGTAAGCTTCTGGGCAGAAGGAGCTCTTTCCATCACCAGGCACCTATTTTTTTCCACGTAATAAGCTAAAAGCTGATTTGAAACAAATTAGCCCATATGATGCTAGCTCTTTTCTCTGGAGATTCCCAGAATATGGATTTTCCCTTTTGCGCGTCCAGCAGCCCTTCAGCTCTGTCCTCTAGAGCCCAGTTGACAAACTACTGTTTCCATTTTTGTAAATAAAGCTTTATTGGAACACAGCCATACCCATTGTTTTTGAGACAATAACAGAGTTGAGTATTTGCAACAGAGACCATAAGGCCTGTAAACCTAAAATATTTACTACCTGGGCCTTCACAGAAAAAAGTTTTCTGATCCATGCTCAATCTGTAACAATTTTTCCCAAACTGTCTGTAGTGAATTACCTGGTTTTTTATTTTATTTTTATTTCCTTTCTGCCACAGATACTTTTATAAAATTCAATGCACATGAATTAATAGAAATATGAAATGTTTAATTATGGAAGATACCAGTGTTTAGTAATACTAAGTGTTTTTATATTAGACTCAACTTACACAAATCACATCCCAATGAATATAAGAGAACAAATTAAACAGAAAATAGAAAAAAATAACAAAAACTGCCATATTTTTATTGAACATTTGCATCATATGAAGAATCATGATCCTACTCATAATTTTGTTGTTCATCTATCTTAACTAAATAAGAGTTTACATTGAGATGGCAATAAAATAATTCTTCATATTAAATGCCTAGCTACACACTTTGAACAATCACTATAACCATGAATATATAAGATTTTTAATGTGACAATGAGTTTTTGTTTGTTATCTAATTTAGGCAGGATGGACAGCAACCCTAATCACAGGAATAACGTATATCTAAAATGTTTCTTTTTTGTTTTGTTTTAATACCAGCCATCATAAAGAAACTAGCCCTACAGAGTATGCTGACTAGAATAGAATAGGAAGTTTTAAAGCAGTTTCAAAATTGAGAGTTTTCCTTCAAATACCTATTATTCTAAATGAAACAGATCATTCCATACTTTCAAAGTCCATCTACCACCTATCATTAGCCATGTCCTATAATTATAAAATTATAACTTTAGATTATCTTTATGTGGAACAATCAATCCTATACATGAAGCACTGTGGGTTATAGTAGATAAACCAATCTACCTTGTTCGAAAAGACAAATCACCAATCTCGAGCTTGGATAGCAAAGCCGGTGTAAAATGGGGACAAATCATTTTAATACCTGCTCTCAATTTCTGTGCCTATCTCACATGACTGGGAAGTTTGGGCCCAGGAAGCCCCCAACCACACCTTAAGTTGCACTGTCTAGAGTCCCTCGTTTCTAAATCAAACTGTTAGTTCTTTAAATCTTCACAGGAGGTGGTGGTTCCTAGATTCTTGCTCATCCTGATTATTCTTGTCCAGAAATGCACTCCCTAAATGTAATATTTAGAAAAAGCCCATTGTTCCTGACAGATGTGGCCAATGAGAATACAGTGGGTTTGCCTGGCCCAGTGGTACTTGACTGTATTCCCAGCGACTCAGGAGGCTGGGGCAGGAGGATCGCAAATTCAAGGTCAGCCTCAGCCATTTAGTGAGATCCTATCTCAAACTTAAAAAATAAAAAGGGACTGGAGATATAACTCATTGGCAAAGCATCCTGGGTTCAATCCCCAATATGGCAAAAGAAAAAAAGATACAGTGCGCTCTAACCTCCTGAGACTTTGGATCCTTGCTCGGGTCATGCAACCTAAGGTTGGTGTCTTTGGTAGCCATATTCCATAGTTAACCCACATTAAGATTAAATATGCCCAAATGCTCAATGTTATTAATTGAAAAAGCAGTTGAATTAAGTTCATTTCATCCTGCATATCTTATAATTGATTTTTGAAGTTGGGGTATTTTTATTTTTCTTCATGCAATTTGAACTTATTAACAAGCCATCCTTTGATTCTGTTAAGATCCTTATATGTCTCAATAATGGATGAGTATCCCTTCCAGAATGCTGGGTATAGAAGTGTATTGGGGTATTTTTAGGGTTTGGAATACTTGGATATATATAATGAGATACATTTGGGATGGGGCCCAAGTCTTAGAATGAAAACCATTTATTTTTCATATGCACATTATAGATAATTTGTTGGAATATTTTTTAGTAGTTTTGTACACAGATGGAACAGAATTTTGTGGTATGGAATTTCCACTTGTGGTATCAGGTTAACTTTCAAAAAGTTTCAGACTTTGGAGCATTTTGGATTTGGGATTTTTGGATTAGGGATGCTCATCCTGTGTTGCTATTCCCTAACGTTAATAATTACTGTTTTTTTGTTTGTTTGTTTGTTTGTTTGGGTACCATGGATTGAATCCAGGGGTACTTAATCACTGAGCCACATCCCCAGTTTTCTTATTTTTTATTTTGAGACCAGGTCTTGCTAAGTTGCTGAGGTTGACCTCAAACTCAAAATCTTCCTGCCTCAGCCTCCTGAGCCTCTGGGAGTGATAAATACTTTTATGTATCACTTCTAGGATTATGTAGTATTTTCACATATTAATTTCACCTGATTCTGTTGATAAATCATGATAGAGGTATATTGTTAATCATTTCCAATTTACAATTAAAAAAAAGCAGTCTCAAAGAGAGTGCCTAGCTCAGGATTCCTTGGTGACTAACCTTATGTAATCTTTACATTCTAAAAGCATGAGTTCTTCTTACTCATAATTTATTCTTAAAATGGTCATAACCTTGAGTCTTTTGATCACAGTCTTTGATGGAGTTATTCAACCACTTACTAACAAAACTCTAGCAGCTTCAAGCATTCCTAGTTAGCTGTCTCAGTCAACAGTATTATCATCCATTGTCTAACTGAAATTCGTATGTTCTGTGTCCATAGTATGTTCATCATCTACTATGCCACTGAGGTCTGAGAATAAAATTAGAGTCTTCATAAACACATCCAAAACCCAGAGATCTGCACCAGGCATTTCTAAATAATCACAAACTATTTGTCTGTAACCTAAAAATAAAAAAAAATCAGATTAAATCTGACCATTTCTTTAAAATTAGAATATTTCCACAAATACCATTTAGGAGGCTGCCCTGTGCCTGAATACTCTGCTTGGTTCAGAGTGTATAAAGAAACGTAAACTGGGGTACAATGTGTTTTACATACATACAAGGATCACTGCTCCTTGACACTTTGTCAGATGAATTTAATGGGTCACAAAAACATGATGTAAAAAATGAAATAAACTAGATGAAAATGAAAAATGAAATAAACTAGACTACAGGTTAAGTGTCTCTTATCTAAAATGTTTGGGACAAGAAGAGATTCAGATTTTCATTTTAGGGGAGATTATGAAATACAAGCATATACTTAATGAGATATTTGGGGGATGGAATCCAATTCTAAACTTGAAATTTATTTATGTTTCATATATACCTTATACCCATAGCTTGAAGGTACTTTTATTCAATATTTTTAGTGTGCCTATGGTTTGACTGCACCCTATCACACGAGGTCAGGTGTAGAATTTTCCACTTGTGGTATCATATAGACACAAAACATTTTAATTTTGGAGCATTTCAAATTTCATAATTTTTAGATTAAGGATGTTCAACCTGGATAAAATATAAGAGTACAAACAAAAAAGGCTAATTATTATAGCGAGATTTTTTGCTTTAATGTAATATGTATATGTACCCTGAGCTGTGATGGAAAATGAATCTCTTATCGTGTGTCACAATCAATACTTTGAAAGATCTTACACTAGTGGAAAAAACAGACTTATAACTGTTTTTATATCCTTGAGGATATACTATGATAATTTTATGCTTCTCCTTTAGCAAAAGGAGAAAGGGTAGGGGTTTTTTTTCCCTTTGTTTCATTTTTATTTTTTATTGCTTTGGTTTTTGTTTATTTGCTTTGGTTCAAACAATCTAAATACTGCAGAATTCCCCTGAACTGTTTGCCTCTTTTTTCAGGAGTTTACTGCTTTCCACATGCCTCAGTTGGTTGTAAATGTCTTCCTCTTGGCCAAAGCTAGTGGAAAAAGCTCCTAGAGCCCAGCAGACAAGGGGTGCATTCTAGCCTGTCCTCAGAGCCCAACTTGGCATCCCTCCTTAACCTAAATAAAGGAGTCTTTATCCAACTAGTATGTGGTTTGCTAGCATCAGTAACCAGGTTTGAGAGAGTCCTTGGAACCAAAATTAAATATTATAGTTTCTATTTTTAAATACCTATATTTTCTCTCAAAGTGGATCCTTCTTTTGCCTTCATTATAACTCTTTGTTGAAAGGACTTTTTAGAATGCTTACTTAATATCAACTACTTCTCACAGCTTCTTGAAATGTGATCTGAAAATGCAACAATTCTGCCTTCAGCTATCATATTTCCTTTTACATAAATGTCCCTCAGATGTTGGTCTTTATGATATTAATCACAGGAAAAGAAGAAATCAAAAGTGTCACAAGGAAAGTCTATGTTGAGTCATAGTCCCAGAGTCCTGCCTTTTTTCCACGTGTACAATTGAAATTTCTAAAATTCTTTCACCAAAGCTTTATGCAACGTGTTTTAAAAATCAAAGCTAAATTCCCCACTGTGAAGTCTAAGTTGGAATGCTTTTCTGTACCTTGACTTTGTCCTTTCTTCCACAATATACTTGAATGTTGGAATTTAGTCCAACCCAGATAGAATCTAGATTTTGAAAGATAAACAATTGAAATGTTGAAAAATAACAAGTAAACAAACACTTCACATCAAGGGACCCCTAAATACATTACCTTATTTAATTCCTTCAGCAAACCTATGAGGCAGAGCCTTTTTTAAATTTATACATAATGGAAATTTACTTCAGAGAGGGTAACGTGTAGCTCTTAACTGATGCCACTAGCACTCAGAACCAGGTCTTAGAACTGGATGCCAAAGTAAGATTAAAAAAAAAAAAAATTCAGTTAAAAAAAAGTTAAGCAATTATTATGGGTTTGAGACTGGGAAGGATATAAATATAAACAAAATAGAAAAAGACAGGCCCTGCTCTTATTGACCTTCCTTGTAACAATTGAGAGTGGATGCTCAAGCTGAAGGCTTTTGTTCTGGGAAATTATACATCATATTTGGAGTGTACTGTGGAAAGCCACTTAGTTGTGGAACATGTTGGAGACAAGGATTCTCGCCAGGTTTTTACTGTAATAGATCTATAGAGTGGTGGAAAGGGCCTAGACAAGGGAGTAAGTGAATATATCAAAGAGGGAACATATTTGAAAATCATTTTCACATAGGGTGTTGGTGGTATGTATAGTGAGGAGGGGGTAGGAGCTGACACTTCATTTTGGAAGTAAATTATATGCTCCCATTCAAAGATATGCAAAGATAAATAAGGCCATCTTTGGCTTCAGGGAATGAAGACTATCATTTCTCAGGGGCTGCAAATTCAGGCAAAAACAGGTGAGACCAGTGTGTCAGATGCAGAAGGCAGGACATTGCCAAGCCATGGGGACTGACCACAACTTGAAGGTGTGTGTCCCTCCAAAGGCATTCCTGAAGAAGGCTGGTCAAGTGAAGCAGTTGTATTGGACTCTGTTCAAATGTGATCTCTAGATTGACTCCCAAAATTCTACTCAAAGAAATTCAGTACATGATTTGGCTGTTAATTTATACAGGAAATATATCATAAGAATCAAGTTTGGGAGACTGAGGTAAGGATTGTTAGTTTTAAGATCTGTTGACATTTAGGTTCTAAAGAAATAAGCCAAAGAATAAGGATCCCAGGACTCAGCAAAGAGGTTTAGGGAAAGAAGTTAAGTATCCTTTATAGAGTTTCTTTGTGAAAAAGAGGACTGCAGGTGTTTTATATTTAGACTGTCTAGTCAGATGGTAATTACACCCTCTTATAATTAGTCAGGAAAAATTTGTTAGAGAAGAAAGAAGGATTCAAAAATTCTATGAAAATGGAAAGTTGGCGAGTTGAGAAGAGGTCCTCTGGCTGCTGGGGAGAAAGAGGATGTGCAGTCAATGAAAGGTGGTTGGAGGGACCAAGTGGGGGTGTCCAAGGAAGCCAGCATAAGTGGCAGAACTGAGGGGAAAGGAGGTGGAAATGCCACACCTGCCTCGGTTCCCTTGCTGCCATAGCTCCCTGTAATGAGCATCCTCCCTGATGTTTTGCAGGGTGACGACTCAGATGAGGAAGATCTTTGTATCAGCAACAAATGGACTTTCCAGAGAACCAGCCGCAGGTGGTCTCGTGTGGATGACCTGCACACACTATTCCCTGGGGGAGACAGAAATGGGTCACCAGGAGGCCCTATGATGAGAAACACGACCAGCAGTGAGAGCGTCCTCACAGACCTGAGTGAGCCTGAGGTCTGCTCCATTCACAGCGAAAGCAGCGGAGGCAGTGACAGCCGCAGTCAGTCAGGCCAGTACTGCGCTGACAATCCAGTCATGCTGGAGGCCACCCTAGTCAGCAGTGGCCTTCCACAGTCCCCCCGAGATACTCTCAACCACCCTTTCCATCCCAAGAATGAGAAACCCAACAGGGCCAGAGCCAAGTCAATTTTAAAACGCATGGAAACACTCCGAGCCAAGGGAGTACATGGGAAGCATAAAGGGCTAGGGCGGACAGGTGGCCTTGTGATCAGTGGACCTGTGTTGCAACAGGAGCCAGAGTCCTTTAAGGTCATGCAATGCATCCAAATACCAAATGGAGATCTCCAGAACTCACCCCCAGCTGCCTGCAGAAAAGGGCTTCCATGCTCCAGCAAATCCAGCGGTGAGAGCAGCCCCTCAAACAGCAGCAGCGGGGTGAGCACACCATGCCTGAAGGAGCGAAAATGCCACCAAGAGGCCAACAAGCGTGGGGGCATGTACCTGGAGGACCTGGATGTGCTGGCGGGGACAGCACTGCGGAACACAGGAGACCAAAGCCACACACATGGGTTTCATTCCCAAGAGAATTTGGTGGTGCATATTCCCAAGGATCATAAACCAGGAACATTCCCCAAGGCACTTTCTATTGAAAGCCTGTCACCCACAGACAATAGCAATGGGGTTAACTGGAGGACTGGGAGCATCTCCCTGGGCAGGCAGCAGGGAGGGAGCCCAGGTGGGAGAGAGCCAAGGCTCATGTCTTCCTGCCACAGAGCAAGCCGAATCAGTATCTATGACAATGTCCCTGAATCCCATTTGTATGCCAGCACAGGAGATCTGCTGGACTTGGAGAAAGGCGAACTGATCCCACACTTGGATGACATTCTGCAGCATGTCAATGGACTCCGAGAAGTAGTGGATGACTGGTCAAAAAATGTCTTGCCTGAACAGCAGACTCGTGATGCATTGGGTGGGGAACCTGGTTTACCCCCCTTCCCATCTCCTAATCAGATCACCTTAGATTTTGAAGGCCACTCTGTCTCAGAAGGTCGGACAACACCCAGTGATGTGGAAAGAGACGGAACATCTCTGAATGAATCTGAGGCCCCTGGGGTCAGAGAAAGGAGGGATTCTGGTGTAGGGGCTTCTCTGACCAGGCCAAACAGGTAGGGGGCATGTTTTTGTAAAATGGAGTTTCATTCATTTTGTAATAGTTATGCTTTGTTTATTTGCTCTAGCAAACATGGATAGAGAATTTACAAAAAGCCGGATGCCCTTCTTAGGTGATATATGTGGCGTGGTTATTGAGCAGAAGTGTATCTTTTGTTCAAATGCAATAACCAAGTCCATGTCAAAACACATTTATTTCTCTCTTTACCCTTTATTTCAATATTAGTTTTATTCAAAAAAATATTTGAGCTTCATATTTGCAAAGCTCTTTTCTAGGCATCCGAATGACAGTCCCTGTGCATGGATCCCCACCCCTGCCCCAGTATTAAAGTGTTTCTACTTCCAAATTTAAACTCTTTAATCCCATGAGAAATATCTGAGATCTAAGGTGTATCCCTCGTAAGTTGTTTTTACTTTAGAATGCTGATTACAAGCCATGTAAGAACTGGTTTACAAAGACCATGTCATCTGAGCCTATCACTTTCAGGCTCCATCTGAACATGAACTGGATTTAGATCTAGAGGCCCAGAAGAAAATGTGAAGTGGCCTACAGCCCCCAGATGTCTGAGAGCACTCCTTCTCTGCCCACCCTCCTTCTATATCTCTGTCTCCATCTTTCTGTGTCCATCTCTGTCTCTTTCCTTTTTCCTTTTTCTGTGACTCTATCACTCTCTTACACACATACACATGCGCGCGCACACACACACGCACGCGCGCGCACACACACACACATGGTGTCAGGTTCTTAATATTTTGGGAATTAACAAAAATTTATTATTTATTTAAATTCTCATAATGAAACTGATAATTTGATATTTTCCGTATTTTTCCAACTTGGAAAAAGCATTTCTTATTTTAATTCTATACATTGTGTTGTTGATTCCATTTGTTCTGTGATTTTTCTTGGCTCAGAAATGGTTTTGATTAACTGCTTATAAATGAGAGATATCCTGTGCTTCCCGGTAATGAGTCCACTTTGTGACTGGCTTCTCTGATGGTCTTTCTGCTCAAGGAGACTCCGATGGAACAGTTTCCAGCTCTCCCACCAGCCCCACCTATCCCTGGCATCGCCCCACATCAGCAGTCAGACAGCTGGCCAGCTGAACCTTCTCCAGCGCTTCTCACTGCTTCGCCTCACAGCCATCATGGAGAAGTACTCCATGTCCAACAAGCACGGCTGGACATGGTGCGTAGCACGTTCACGGCGGGATTGTTCGCTCACAGCTAAGTATGCAATTGCAAAAGCTTCAGTGTTTGCATTCTGATGTCTGAAGAATCCATTCACTTCCTGCCCTGACACTGTCCTGGAAGTAACCCACAGAGTTCTGCCTTGCTGTCTGCCTTCTGGGCAACCATAGCTCGGGTGTGATAGAGCCCACAGGAAGCATTGCTTTATTTGTAGCTCTCGGTTGGTTTCCAGCGAAGGCAGTCAGACTCCAAGACAGAAAAAGAGACAAGTAAAGGGTGATTAATTGTGAACAGAGGAATTAAAAATAAACCAGCTATAAAATAATTCTGGCAGTCTGCAGAGAAACATCTGTCACTTGTACCTTCTCACCCAATGCAGAGCTCACTACTTAAGAGCGTTGATTGATTCAAAGTGCATTTGATTCTTCAAATACATTTCAGCTTTTATTTCATTTGCAAATTAAAATGAGAATATCCAGTAAACCTTTGTAATTAAGGAATTGACTTAAAAACATATGTTGGAACTTGTATATGGATCTATTATAGATGATTTGGTGAATTTGAAAATGTGTCAGCGATTGACCATTGTTATATATTATGTATGTGGATGAACCCATGGTGCTTTTATAAAAAATATGTATAAATTACATGGTAAATTCAGTATATGCTTGTGTATTAAAATTTTGTCTCAAAAATGCAACTGGCTCCAGAAAACTAAGGACATAACCCAAAAAATGTGGTTCATCTTCTCTCCCCCTAACCAATTTCTTCTTCCTGTTGGAATTTTTTCAACTTTCTTTTAATAATATATATATACTATATATAGTTAGTTATATATGGACACAATGTCTTTATGTATTTATTTTTATGCAGAGCTGAGGATCAAACCCAATGCCTCACATATGCTAGGCAAGCACTTTACCACTGAGCTACAGCCCCAGCCCACCCCCACCCCCCACTGGAATTTTTACATGTGTTTTATTTTATTCTGTAGTGGACTTTTAAGTGTTCATCACTTGAGAGATGTGTCAGTCACAATTACATTGGAAAATTGTCCATTTGACTTAAAAACAAAGCTACAAATACATTCTGCTAACATGATTCATGCTGTTTAGTAGACATAACAACGTGGGCAAGGGCCACACATAGTACTGCCATGCAAAGTGATTAATATAGAAAGAATGTTGAATTCTCTGTGTCTCTGGGGTATTCCAACAAGAGCTTGGCTTCCCTCTCTCTTGCCTCCACAGCCTCTCCCCACGGTGTGCCCCCGGGGGCTTGCATGACCTGGTTTCTGTGAATTCTAGGTCAGTTCCAAAGTTCATGAAGAGGATGAAAGTTCCTGATTACAAAGACAAGGCTGTCTTTGGCGTTCCTCTCATAGTCCACGTCCAGAGAACGGGGCAGCCTCTGCCTCAGAGCATTCAGCAAGCACTGCGATATCTTCGAAGCAACTGCCTTGATCAGGTATGTCTGTAAACCAAAACTTAAACTTGGATTGATGGAATGCCAGACCAAATCAGACCTGTCCACTTTCAGGCAAGACCTGCCCCACCAAAACTAAAAGGCATCACAATTTTTATGTGTTAAAATTTAATTTAACTAGGCTCAATCCCTGCCAAGCTATGTGAGGATGTGTCCTCATGGCCTCTGGGGTGACAACCTGAAGTGACTGCAGAAAATTAATGTTAATAATTTGTATCTGTGATGTCTAATTTACATTCCCTAGAAATTGAAAGGTAAACTATGTACTGCATTTCTTTTTCTTCTTTTTCTTTCTTTTTTCTTCTTTTTTTTTTTTTTTGTTTTTTTTTTGGCGGGGTGGTGGGATGGGTTACTGGGGATTGAACCAGGGGCACTTTACCACTGAGCTACATCCACAATCCTTTTTACTTTTTATTATGAGAGAGGGTCTTGCTAAGTTGCTGAGTGTCTCACTAAATTGGTGAAGCTGACCTTGAACTTGCATACCTCCTGCCTCAGCCTCTTGAGTGGCTAGGATTACAGGTGTGCTCCGCTGTGCCCAGTTTGCGTTTGTTTTTTAATTATAGTCTCAGTGCCACCACTGATTTCACAGCATGCTCTTATCCCTCTCATATTGTTTTTGAAAAAAAAAGAGTTTGGTTTTTGTGACTCCCTTTATTAATTTTTTGAAGCAGCATATGACTAGGAAAGCTTACCAAGGGCAAATTTATTTACATCTTTTTAAAATGTGCAAGTAAAATATGAAAACAGTATCATCTAAATCAAATATCCCTTCATCTAAAAGAGTTGATTAAAGCTCGTATAATACAAAATATTTAGAGATTATTTTCTACCTCTGGGACTATTTGGGGACCATAATAATGGTGGACTGTGATTAAGCCCAGAGTGAAATTCATCCTGTAATTTACAAAGCAAAGCCTTTGCTCATCTCCAAATTAACACCCATTAGTTTCTTAGATACTCTGTCCAAAATAAGTCATTTCCCTGCTTCATAAATTGCAACCTTGAGTAGTGGCTGCATTTGCAGGCAAAAAAGTAACCATCTTTGTTCACCGTACTCTTTAATGGCATGCAGAGAATCTGTACTAACCTGAGATTATTTAGAACTTTTATTGATTTGCCCTTGACCTTGGCTCAGTTGACACAAGTGAGCTATGTGACATGAGTTCAAAGATCTTGGCAACTGATTCTTATAGAAACACCAAAACTGAAAGAACATTTAGAGGCAAGATGATTTCTGAATGAATTAAATACTGGTGTTCAGTGGAGCAAAGTAGGAGTAACTTTGTCATTTGAAATCATCTTTGATTTAACTGGATTCATGATGCCCTTCAATCCTTTGCATATTTAATCTAGAGAATATACAGATATTTTTTGCATATTTGTATGTCATTGTAGAAGACAGAGTGGCTGCTGTTGTTGCAATGATGATGTTTTGGCTTTGTGAATCAAATTTAATAGCTTGCCTCTTATTTCTCAGAAATAAGGGCAACAAACTGCTTTAAAATAGGATGCTATGACAGAATATTTTGCTCTAAAAGTATGGCCAGCTATTGATTATCAGCAGAACTCTATTAAGAAAAAACTGTTGGTTCAGGAATGCCCAAAGAAAATACAGTTCCATCTATGCCATAAATTGAATAATAATAACCTTTCTTGACTGTCTAGCATGTTTCAGGCAAGTGTACTCCAAGTTCTGCTTTCACTGCCTCATTTAATCCCATATCCACCCTGAGTAGTTTTAATACCCCAGCCTGCATCATGGAGCCAACACCTGCTTTTAAATCTGTCTAGCTTCAGAGTTTAACTCCAGTGTTTAGCCACTGCATTCTGTACTGTTAGAATTGCTTTTCCCCTGTGAACTTTGGGGTGGTTCCATCTCCAATACTGAGGAACACTTTAAGAGTTGGTCCTAGCCAGGCATGGTGGTGCATACCTGTAATTCCAGCAGCTTGGGAGGGTTTGGCAGAAGGATCACAAGTTCAAAGCCAGCCTCAGCAACAGTGAGGCACTAAGCAACTCACTGAGACCCTGTATCTTAATAAAATACAGAAAAGGGCTGGAGATGTGGCTTAGTGGTTGAGTGTCCCTGAGTTTAATCCCCGATACCCTCCACCAAAAAAAAAAAAAAAAAGAGTTGGTCCTATACAACTCATTGATGAATCCACTGTTCAGACTTTCTTGAAAGTTTTGGTCATTTCATCCTGTAGTGTCCTTTGTGTGAGAATAGGAGGAAGAATTTTATTCTCAGGTGCTGTCTTGAAAACAGTTTACTTCTTTGGATAATTTGTCTGTTTTTTATGTTATAGACACGAGACTCGTTCATTTGGGTGTGTTTTCTTCCCTGTACTGTCTGCTAGAAAGCTTGGAGCCAAATGCATATTCTGACTGTAGTAGATATAGACAAGTTTTTATGAATCTTCTGCATCAGCCTCCTACCCAGTTTCAGTTTTATTATATTTTATGTATCATTGTAAGTCACCTTAAAGTCTGTCTTGAACAAGTTTGGGTATAAATAAATGAATTGTAATACCACTCACTTGCTCACCACCAGGTCTTTAGGGTAGAATTGGAAGAGGAATTCCCACCCAGTGTAGGTTTTTAATAATATGCAGCACCAGTATCACTGCTATGGTTGAACCCAGTCTCACTTTCAAAACAAAAGTTGCATGGAGAGAAGAAAGTCGTAAATAGAGAGGAGAGTGGACATCAAACCCTCCTCTACCTGTGCTCACTGACTTGTCCCCAGTGTCCATCTCAAGTTCCTAACTAATTTTTAAGACTGGAAGAATTCCATGCTGTAAAACTGTACAGACAAAGCTTTGTAGGAAAGAGATTCATTTGCAGGGCATAAAGACTGACTCTAAATGTAACCAGAGTGAACAAGGCAATGCTTCTCTTGTTATCAGTCACAAGGAGGAATCTGTAGAATGTCAAAGGGACTTTTGCTATAGTCAATTCCCACCTTAATCCTAGCATGGTTTCTTCTGTCTTATATGTCTCTCTCCTTCCTTGTCTCAGTGGGGAACATGCAGAGGCCACCCTTCAGGTCTCTGTGGGAAGTGGTATAAGAAGGAAACTGAGGAAAACTAGAGAAATGAAGAACCCAAGAAGAATCCAAGTAGAAGAGGAAGACTGTCCTAGAGAATTAAGAGCAAATAAAAACTAATGAATCCAAAAAGAGAGGGAATCAAGACAAAATAAGAAGAAGAGAAACATTAGATGAATGTCCCTTCTATGCCAGCAGCACCTCCTTGGAGAAAAGATTCAGGTCTGCACAGAACCTTGAAATCTCAGCCCTACTCATAGAAGACCCAGAAGGTCTCCAATATCCTTCTTCTAAACCACACTTGAGCAGGAACCGCCATCCAAGACCTGCCCAAGGCTTTGTCCTTGGTCTCAGGGAAGGAGGATTCCTGCAGAGAGCCAAACCACTTCCCCTCAAGCTCAGCATTCATCTGGAACATAAGCACTCATCACAGAGTTGATTCCAGCCTCACAAAGTCCTGAAACAGTGCCAGCATTTCACCTCCCACACTCCCCAGTGCAGAGCAGTTTATATATGATGAAGCATAGCTTATCCATTTGCTCCCTTGCAGATGGCTGTAGATGAAATGAGGAAGTTTAGCCTTCAATTACAAACCATTTGTATTCAGACATAGCAGTGTGTGAGAGGAGCCTCGCTTTGTTGTCTGTGCTTTTATTTCTGCCTTAAATCAATGGCGCACAGAAGCAAAGGTTATACTGGTTCCTGATGAATATGAAGTCAGCTCGGTGCTCAAAATGAGACCCCGCCGCATACTCTCCCTATGAATCTCTCCCTTTCTGAATAAAGCCAACCTTTCTTCATTAGCTGAGCACATTTCTAAAGAAGAGGAAATGGAAGTCCTGATAAACATCATTAAGCCCTGAAAGGATTAGCATAAACAGGATGCCAAGGAGGAGATTTAATATTATTTAGATGAAATTTGAATTGTAATGCAGCACTCATGCCCAACCGCTCCTTCTAATGGAGCAGTAAGTTTTAAAAGCCTAATTATGCTGGGAAGGCACTCCATGCTCAGTGCTGGGGTCCTCTACTCCACTGCCTGTTCATCATTTTGCCTATCTCAGATATAACGAAGGATGCTCTGAGACCATCAATTTAAATCATACCCTCAGCCCTTGGTTTCTCAAAGCTGGGTTTTTAGATGGAAGACAAAAGAAAGGAGAGGAAAACTAGACTAAGGGAACATTATGCATCATTTGTTCATTCCTTCTTCTTAAGGTGGAGAGAGAAAGTATAGGCAAGAAAGATGTTTATAATGAATTTTGCATTGCTGACCACCCTTGTCTCCTTTTCAGAGAGGATATTTGAACTGGGCTTTGAAGGCATATAAGAGCAGGACCTGTTATGTAATTTGTGGGGCCCAGGTCAAAATAAAAATGTATGATTCCTTCTTGATATATTATTGAGAATTTCATAACAGCAACAATAGAATACTAAAGACTTGGGTGACTGCCCAGGTTGCCCACCTAGTAAGTGACAGACACAGAGGTAAATGAAAGACATGTAGCCCCTATTGGTCTGCTCATAGTGAAGCTGAGGGACTCTGAGTTCACCTCCCACCACCAGCAATGATGAGGATGCCCTCAGAAGCAACAGGTTTCTTCATTCTCCATTTTTTACCTAAAAAAAAAAAACTTGAGTAAAAAATGCAAATTTTTATCCCTGCATTGAAAACTTTTTGAAAAAGAAATGACTATCTCCAGTCATTTGTACCACCATGCAGTCTTGTTCTATGCAGATAGTTGGGAGGCACTTTTCTTTGGTCTCAGGACCTCTACACCTTCTGCTTACTGTGTCCAGATGCTGTCTACAGCAACTAAGAGAAGCCTCAGCCCAAAATAGCTTGAACATTAGGAAATTTGTATCTCACATACAGACAATAATGAGTCAGAAAACAGGGTGGTGCCAGGGTTAGTTCATTCATCAGCTCATCGATATCTTTGGAGACTGTGGTTCTTTCCATCTTTCCCTTCTGCCATCTTTAGCTATTACATCTAAAATCTAGTCCAGTTTGAGACCACCTTTCCTTTATTAGGTTTAGGACATTTCCTCTGGCTTCCAACAAAAATTCACAGAACACACAGATATTTCCCATGTTTCTGGAAGGTAAGGGCAGGGCGGGAATGTTATTGTCAGAATTTGAAGCAAAACAAATAAATCTCTAACAACCCTTGAGACATCCTCTGAGCTCGAAGTCAGAACAAGCAGCTCAGAGTGTGCCACTGGAGAGCCTCAGACATGTCTAAAATAATTAAAATAACAATATTTGCCGAAAAGAAAAAGAAACTTGGAATCTAAACAATACAAAGAAAACATCCCTGGGATGTATGTGTGTGTGCACATCAGTATGGGCCCAGAAACAGAGCTTGAAGGACACAGTAGACAAGAGGAACCTGCTCAGCAATTTAAACACAAACATTCTTTTTATAGATCTAATCAATATTTCTCTGCTGTTTAAAAAACATAGGGGTTCTTCTCAAATGGAATAATACCAACTCACATGAGGATAAATATTTGTGACTTACACTTAAGAATTCACCTTTGGGGCATTGAGATTCTGAGAACTCCCTGCAGTGCAGTTCTGTGGTGTACACAGTCCTGGGCCTTCTTCCAGAATAAAAAACTCAAAGATGTAAACAAACAAAAGATGCATCTCACTTTAATAATCACCCATCTGACATCTTATATTTTTCTTTTGACAATGCATGCTTTCTTCTCATGTACTTTGATGAAATATGGAGTAGTTGCCGGATGAAGGAAGATAAATTTTATTTAGTTTCTTTATGGAGAATCAGCTAAGTATGGCAAAGTTTTCCATTTTCTAGATATTCCAATCTTTAAGAATAAAAAGGTACTGAAGATTTTAAGTGATAATATGTCTGAATATACTGACCTGTAAAATTAGGGTTAGGATGATAATCCTTGGAATGCAGAGAAGTATTGCTAAGAATTCTGTTTTTGTGATAACAAAAAGCAGCGCTGTATAATTTCCCCTGTGATCCATGCAGCTGACATATACAAAAACCTGAGTGTTCTCTAATGGCTTGGAACTCTTCCTTTGCTTTTACGCAGTTTAAAAGAATTAGGGCTGCTCTCATTTACAGCAACAATCATGAGAGCCTTTTTCAGACACCTGAACTTGGGTCAGGGCCCAGGTGTGATCTTGGCACACAGTGGAACTGGTGAAACAACTGAGCTCATGTATTTCTTCAGTGCCAATTCTGGTGCCACTACCTACCATCCAGCCACTTGAGAACATTCTGACCTTGCTTTGCACAAGTTGGCCAACCCCAGAGCCCCTGAGGAATGTGAGGAGTAAAGAATAAGGATTGAAAAACTGAGTTTTGAAAAACTTGATGCCCTCTAGGCATTTCAAATGATCAGACATTCTTTCACTGTAAGCCAGAGCTCCCAGGAACGCTCAGTTCTTCTTATGGATAAGAAGCAAGTCCAGGGTCAGGAGGGCTTCTAGAGAGCCTGAGCTTAACCTGCCCAACCATGCCAGGATCTTCACTCTTGCAATGAGGGCTCTGCTTGCCTCACTCATTCCTATTAGGACCATTACTTTTTGGTGTCTTATTTCTCTCTTTGTCAAGCAGGGAAGTGTTTAAGTCCTAGATGTGAAAAAGGACTGATATGATCTTGTCTGAATAAAAGCCACCCTTGTGTCATTCTCAATAGAGGGTCTAAACACAAAACCAACTGGAGTAGTAAGTGCCAGGCATTTGAGCCACATACACCACAGGTGCCAGGGCTTAAGCAAATAAGACCCTTCAATCAAATTATGTACTTATAATAACATTTCCTTGCATGGACATATTCCCCATAGACTTTTCCTCTGAAAGGGTACTGAATATGGTTGCTTATCTTGAACCCTTCCATTAACCAAGCACCTTATTCCCAGCAAATTCTCGTTGATCAGACTTTCTCAAAATCCCCATGAACATGTAAATGCTAAAGGGCAGGGAATTTTGTCTGCTGTGCTCACTAATGACTCTTAGCAAAAGAATACCTGGCACATAGTAGGTACTTACTTAATCACTACTTGTGAAATAAATGAAAACAATGGTAACATCTACATGTGCTGAGACTCTACAGGTCACACAGCAGCTTCATACATGTTTTCTCATTTAGTCTCCACAATAGCCCAGTGCGGTGGGATGTTGTTCTCCTTTTCATTTCCTAGGATAGACGTCATTGTTCAGCTGCTGCCTACAGTAGCTACAGTAGTACTCAGAATTGTGAATAAGAGTGCAGTTCAGGCTCATTCAGTTCCGGTCATAGGCCTTCTGGGACAACCAGCGTGCTCGGAAGGAAGATGGTGTTAGGAAAAGGGTGGCCCAGCTAACGTGTCCTGATGGTTCATTTTAGGTGGGTCTTTTCCGCAAGTCGGGCGTGAAGTCTCGGATCCATGCTCTACGTCAGATGAACGAGAACTTTCCTGAGAATGTCAGCTATGAAGACCAGTCTGCTTATGATGTGGCAGACATGGTGAAGCAGTTCTTCCGGGACCTCCCCGAGCCTCTTTTCACCAACAAACTCAGCGAGACCTTCCTCCATATCTATCAGTGTAAGTGGGGGTCATATCAATCAGTGTTCTCATGTGCATCCAGCCATTTAAAAAAATCCCTATGGATCGAATTTTAACACATGAATCCATAAAGACGTGTGTAAAAAATATAGTCCTACTCTCCTCTCCAGAAACAACTGTTCTCCCTTGTTCAGAGTTTGGTGTAGAATCGCCACACCATTTTTTTATGCACTGGAAAATGCCTTTTTGATCTCAAAATATTCCTTTTCAATAGGGCTTTGTGTAAAATCTCTAGCCAACTTTCAATAATATACTTTAAAGAAATTTAAAATGAAAAGGGGACATGGCCAAATTTATTTTGTATATTTACATATTTGTTAAAATTTATTTTTTTTAAATAAAAAAATTTCCTTGGGATATGGGAAATTTAAAGCCAAATATGTTAAAAAGACCTAGAAATTTTTTAAAAGCAATATATTTTAATTAGTGAAAAGCAAGAAAACCAAATCAATGCTTTAAATGAATATAACTAATTCATATTTTCACTTGGAATTTTAAAAATAATGTTAAATCAATAGTTCTCAGATCAAAGCCACAATAATTAAAATAATCATTCAAAATAACAATTGCTGATTTAAAAACCTAACCTGCCAAAGGTAGTTGCAAAAGGGGATAACTAGAAACAAACATGTAAAGCTGGTTGCAGTGGCTCATGTCTATAATCCCAGTGATTTGGGAGCCCAAGGCAAGGAGGATCAAAAGTTCCAGACCAACTTGGGCATCTTAGCAAATTCTGTTTCAAAATAAAAAAGAAAAGCAAAAGGGTTGGGGATGTAACTCAGTAGTAGGTTGCCCCTTTGTTCAATCCCCAGTACCATAAAAAAAAAAAAAAAAGAAGGAGAAGAAGAAGAAAGAAAAAAGAAAGAAAAATGCAAATCTTTTCTTGATATGATAACGTTAGAACTGTGAATTCTTTTCATGGCCCAAGTCTCAATTCCTTAGAGGCGGGGAAAACAACAGTTGGCCTGTGGACTTTCAGTTTACAGCAGAATATGCCTAAAATGGGTCTTGACATGGAATTGACCCAATTTGAAGATCCCTGCGGTAGAGATTTCTGTGTTTAAAGAGTGTATAATATTACAAATTCAAAAAGGATTGTAATTAGTACCACTTGTGGAAACAGAATAAAGTGGTGACCCACTAAATAAATATTATTTTGTGCAAGTGAATAGGTTAAGTCAAATTCATGATACACGGTTCTAGAGCCTAAACATAGAGTGTTTGTAAAGGTGCTGCTGAGAGGTCAAGCACCATTTTTCAATTAAACCTCCCTATGGCTTGGAAGTATCACATATGAGTCTTGACATTTAATCAGTTCTGGGGTTGAAGTTGACACTTGTCTACATCTAATGCTAGATTATTTCCAAGAGATAAATGTCTTTGGCTCTTTCTGAGATATAACCAAAAAGCCAGATCAAAGCAGGGCTTTATTTTAGCTGAGCAAACATTTACTGAGCAGGGCTTATGTACAGGCTCTGTGCGTAGCGTGGCAGGGCATACAGATGCTGCGTGAGACTCACGCTCTGCTCTTAAGGATCTTACAACTGAAAGCGCCGAGACGTGACCATAAATGACTGCAATACAACAAGGTGTGAGAAATTACACAGGTTACAAAGACAAGTCCAAGAAAGCTGAGATGAGCAATGAGAACTTGGATGAAGAGAAAATGACACCCAAAGGTTGAGATATGTAAGGAACACATGTTGGGTGAAGCAAGTGGCATGAGCGTGTGTCAGAGCAGCTCAAGGTATTTGTCTTTCTGTCCTCCATGGGTACTAAATGTACAATGTGACACCAGATGACACTGAAAAATTAGGCTAGGATCACACAGGAAAGCACTGAAAATGGGAGCAAGAGGTCTATATTTGATCCCTTAAGCTTTGGGGAACCTTCAGGTGTTGTTGAGGGACTGTCAGTTATGATGCTCTCTACCGTAAAGACAACCAAAAGTTCAACAAACAACTGTTAAACAGTAAGGACACTTTATTATCTCACATGACAAGAAATCAGAATCAAAACATTTCAGTGTTAGGTAGTTTTGCAACCAGTAATACAAGGGTAAAGTCAGCCTCTCTTGACTTCCTTTTGAGGTCACAATATGACTGCCACAACTTATAATTGTCACATCTTCGTAAAATAACATTCAAAGGCAGAGAGAGAGAGGAGAAAATCCTTCTCCTTGAGCATATGTCTCTTTTTATCAGGGAGATAAATCTTGCAGAAGCTCCTAGCATGCTTTACATCTCCTTTCCTAAGTCAATCAATGGAAAGAGGAATGGAATTACCATTTTTTATTTAAGCCAACACAGTTCATCCCTGGGTCTGATGGAAGGGATCTCTGAGTAACTGCAGCCCACACCTGAACAGAATGTGTGTTTTCTTAGGAAGAAAGGGAAGAATGAGGAAGAAGGAAAGAATGAGTATTGAGTATGTAGCCAACCCTGTGCTTGCCACGAAGGCGAAAGCTCATGAGAACTGCTCTTTTGATCCATGAATCTGGAAGTGGTATCCAAGAGGTATTTCGTAGGCAAGAATGGAGGGTTAGGGAGGTGGTACACTAATGGAGGTTCTGGATTACTTACTGTGACTTCTAGCAGTAAGACTGGAGCCTGGAAATAGGACAGTCCATGGATAGATCTCCAGTCAAAGTTTCCAGAGGACTCTTGGAAAAGAGAGGAATAGTTCCCCTCCCAGTTCTCCAGAGAAGTTCTGTTTTTCAGCTGGGTTACTTCTTGGGCTTTCATCAGATGCTGAACATGAATAGAGAGTAGGGTGGATCATGAAAATATTTTAATCCTACCCATCTATAAGAGGGGAAAGGGTGGAGGGATTACAGACAGCCCTACAGTTGTAAGGCTTGGCAACCGAGAGAATGTGGACAGAAAGAGAAGAGGAGCTGACTTGCAGGGAGAAAGGAAGAAGGTGTTCAGAATAGAGAGGACGTTGAGTGTGAAGGACTGAAGGCCCCCCACGTGGCTATAAATGCTCAGCACTTAGAAAAGCAGATCTTGGTCTCCAAAGAGCCAAGCAGTGTCATGTGTAACAGAAAGGTCAAAGATGAAAAGGTTCAAGATGGATGCAGAATTTAGGGATTAGAAGTTGACTTTCTCAGGCCTTTTTTGTAGAAAATAACATATAGGAGATATTTTCTGAGGGATAGAAGAACAAGTAGGAAATTTTAAAAATATATGGAGATAACAGATAATTCTTTAAAAATGATGGTATGGGAAAAAAATGTTGATGTGGGAGGAAAAAAGTCAAACTTTTGATGACATCTTACCTATAGCAGCATATTTAAAAGCAGCTCAGTGGCTCAAGCTGAATTTATAATAATGTTACCCAGATTGAAATTGTAGACAGTACCTGTTTTAACACAAGCAAGAAAAGAGAAAATTGTTTTGATATCATTTAAACAAAATGGCTTTTCTCGACAAACCCAGGTTTATCTTGTGCTAGTACATAATGGACAGCGTGGGGTGGGATGGATTTCAGCATGCTGAATGCTAGGTCACACTTTTCCAGAAATATGGATTTGCTGGCTGACTGGAGCCAGGAGTCTGGTCACCTCTGAGATATAAGATCCTCTTAAATGATGCTGGACAGGCACAGGAGAGCCCAACATAGACAACCCACAGGACCACCCGTCTTTAGGCCACTGAGTACCTCAGCAGAAGGACACACCACAGCCCCATGTGGAACAGGGAGCACCAATTTCTTTTTAATTATGCACCCATACCAGTAGTAATATCTGTGTGTGTTTATTTATCTTAATAATTTAAGTATTCTGTGATATGCTATGATTTAGAGTGCACATTATAAGGCAATTCAAAGAGTATTTTTAATGGGCAAAAGAAAACATAAACACACTTCATAGTTCTAATATTTTCTTCCCATACCTCAAGGAATTGTTATGAGTACATCCCGCCCCTGAATCCTTGGGAGGTCAGATGCCCTAATGTGGAGGCCTCTGCTCCACAAAGCAGCCTTTTAAGAAAGATAGCAGTATTAAGTCAGCTCCTGACTGTCAGTAAATCAAACCTAAAGGATCATAAAACAAACACAGCCAGGGGGCAGCAAAATGCAGCACCTAACACCCATTCACTGTGACTTTTCCATTTAGTTCACTTCATAATATCAAGTCAGTTCCCTTTTAAGTCCGCATGACCAATACTCACCACCACCAACACCACCACAAGGACCACCATCAAGGAGAATGGAACTGAGAAGAGCTGTCCATTTCCTATAACCTTAGGAAGCCTCATTCCTCTTCCCGAGAAAAGCCTCTATTTCCATAATCCCCCAAGATTACAGGACAAGTGACAGTGAGTCTCCACCCAAAGTCAGTTGAATATATCTTCCAAACCAAACCCTGATGACTTACAGGAACAAGGAAGGGAAGAAATACCAAGCTTACCATTGAGGCTCTGGCCCTCTAGGAATGTCCCAGGAGCAGCCAGCTGGATACTCTTGGTTAACTGTGGCCATGCTGGCATCGTGGCCTGGCTGCTCCATGAGGGGTGGGAAAAGGTTGGCTGCTGTCCTCTCACTCAGTGATTTTTCACATCATGTCCTACAGAATCCTGAGCATCCCAACAGGTGCTTCCAGAGCTGTTTGGCAAGGAGGGTGGGCAAGAAAAAACCAAGTTGGCAGAGCTCTGAGTCCATTGCCAACTTTGTCTACAGCAGAAAAATCAACTGAAAACAGATGACCAGGCTGATTGCTCAGAGTATGAAAAGCCAGAATAGGGGGTGTTACTTACTTTATAAGTACAGTTGGGTCGTTCAGACTGTGGGTTCTGGAGTTACACTCTCAGGATTCAATTTCCAGCCCTGCCTCTCACCTCTCTCTGAGGACTAAGCAATTAGTTACTTCTTTGTGCCATTAGTTATTTGGTTTTGGTGGTTGGTGTTAGAAAGCAGAGATGACACACTCTCTCCTGCTAACTCTTTCTGCGACCCTCACTCTAATGACCTGGTGCCCACTTTCTCTCAGACGTCCCCAAGGAGCAGCGACTGCAGGCTGTGCAAGCCGCCATCCTGCTGCTGGCAGATGAAAACAGGGAGGCCCTGCAGACTCTCCTGTGCTTCCTAAATGATGTTGTCAACTTGGTGGAAGAAAATCAGATGACGCCCATGAACCTGGCTGTGTGTCTGGCCCCCTCCCTTTTTCATCTTAATTTATTGAAGAAAGAAAGCTCTCCAAGGTGAGTTTTCCTCAATAACAGCAATCCCAAACCAAGCCTCCCCCACGATGCATAAATTAACTCTTCTCATGCTAGATTTCAACTTGAAGATTTGTCAGCTCTCACTTTATAATCAGAACATGCTCCAAAGCAACCTTATTCACATGACCCAGATTCGTGGAATTGTCAAAGTAGTATTGAAGAATGTCAGTTGAGATCCAGAAAGCCTGAGGAGTTTTGTTTGTATGAGTGGGAAGGAGGGGAAAAGTACACAGTTGTATTTTACCATCTTTAATTTTGAAAGACTGTATTTTTAAAAAACAAGTGCAGGATCAGGCAGTTGAGTGGTTTCAAACTTTAGAAAAAATAGATCCATTTCTCTTCCCATGGCTCTTCCTGTCCTGTGTTTATCCAAGGTTTTGAGTTGTGAACTGTTGGGCTGTTAGCCTGCCTTGGAATATCTGAGATGTGTGGTCATTGTTTTTATTTGGAAATGAGAAAGCCTGGGCTCTGGATAGCATCTGGGGATGAACAGAAAACAAAAGAGATGTGCTCAGTATTGTGAAAAGCTCTTTGGTTTGGGATCTGCTCAGCACTCACATCCAATTACAGAGTCATCCAGAAGAAATATGCCACTGGGAAGCCAGATCAAAAGGACCTCAATGAGAATCTGGCGGCAGCTCAGGGCCTTGCCCACATGATCACGGAATGCAACAGACTGTTTGAGGTGAGCAAAAGGCTCTACCGCCTTCCTCATAGCTCTTGGAACTAGATAAGAAGCTTGGAATGGTTGCTGTGTTTACAGTTTATGTCTGTTTGTTCCTGATTTTATGATGACAATAGTATGCTCTATAGCTCTGGGTTTTTGCCTCCAAGAAATGTAAGGAGCTAGCTATACAGTCAGGGCTTTGATAGAGACTCGTGAAGTCACCAGGATGATGGTTTTTATGCAAACAATTGCATCAGCTTCCTTTGTCAGGTTCAAGGCCAGTCAGTCAATTTTGTTATATTTGATTTTACCACAGGGCTTGATTAGGCTCCACATCTGTGTGTGTGTGTGTGTGTGTGTGTGTGTGTGATATCAAGTAATGACATCCTAGGAGTAGAACCACACAGATATGCTAAAGAAGTAAGTGAACAAAACTACTGGCATATTTTCTGTGGTAGAATTGGTATTTGTCAATGGGAAGAGTGTGTTAAAAAGGTAAAGCTTTTTCTAAGCCATTTTTGATGTTTTCCTTCGCAAGTCTGTTGCATTGTCTGTTCACAGAGTTGAATGCTCTGAGCCCACATTTTGACAAACAGAATAAAAATAAATTAAAAGGGAAGAAAAGGAAAATGGAAAGAACAATTGGGAAGTCACAGAAATGTTTTGAATAATAAATATAGCCTCAGTAACATATTTGTATTTCCTAACTTCAGGAAGGCCCCTCCCGAACTTGGCAGTGATCTTAGAAAAAACATCTAGCCCTGTGACACTCAGCCTATTGCTCAGACCTTGGTTGTGATGAAATGATTTTGCTTCCTCTAACCATTAGTCTCAGTATTTCCCCCTACCTCAGTGTGTTGCTCTTCTGTGTATCCTTTGCTTCAGGTCCCACATGAGTTGGTTGCCCAGTCTCGCAACTCATATGCGGAGGCTGAGATCCACGCACCCACTCTGGAAGACTTGGGGACACAGTTGGAGGAAAGTGGAGCAACTTTCCACACTTACCTGGAGCATCTTGTCCAAGGCCTCCAGAAAGAAGCCAAGGAGAAGTTCAAAGGATGGGTCACGTGCTCCAGCCCCAACAACACAGACCTTGCTTTCAAAAAGGTAATCTCCCAATAGTCCATTTAACAACTAGGGACTGTTTTGTTTTGTTTTGTTTTGCTTACAAATGACTGCTCACAGATAGATCTTGGCACCCAGGTGAACAGTGAAGACAACATACTATTCAAAGACTCTCTAGATACTGCTAAGCAGCCCTATTGCATGTAGTCAGGAGTCCAGACTATGGAGCCCAACTTCTGGATCCCATTTCTATCTCTGCCCAAGTTATGTGATGCTGGGCAAGTTATTGCCTCTATTTTCCCATTTGGAAAACTGGATATTCTAAGAGAACCACAGTCAAAGGGAGTTATTTATAAGTCAGATACCTTAGAACAGTGCCTGGCACACAGTAGGCACTGAGTATGTTGGGGATTATCACTTCGATTGTCATTATTCTTCTTAAGCGTAAAGATTAAAATGTTTACATTTTAAACTGAGAGGTGTGTAGCATCGCTGTCAATGTACCTGATAAGAGATTGATAGTTTTTAAACACCTGAGTAAGTAGGGCAGGTTTTTGTGGGACCCCAACGTCTTCAGTTTCCACTGATGTCTTTCCCAAGGTGGGGGACGGGAACCCCCTGAAGCTGTGGAAGGCATCTGTGGAGGTGGAGGCACCCCCCTCGGTGGTGCTGAACCGCGTGCTGAGAGAGCGCCACCTGTGGGACGAGGACTTCGTGCAGTGGAAGGTGGTGGAAAATCTGGACAGGCAGACAGAAATCTATCAGTACGTGTTAAACAGCATGGCCCCGCATCCTTCCAGAGACTTTGTGGTTCTCAGGTAAGCGTGACTCCGGGATTTTATGATGTCCTGTTCCAAAAGCAGGACAAGAGCTGCAGATTTAAGCACTTCTTGGAGTTCTACCACCTAAATCCAGCCTCCGCTGGGAACACTAAGCCACCTCTCATTTCCCACAGTGAAACCTGACTTGGCTGTATTTATGCCTGACTTCCTGCTTCTTCACCCAATTTACAGCTCTGCCCGAGCTCTCTTACAGCCCCTCTCCTTGTGGAGCACAGAGTTTATTAGGCCATAAATATCTTTCATTTCCCCAGAACACAGGCCCCTGAGTAGCTGCTGTTTGTCCAGTTGCACTTTCTGCCAAATTATGCAAATTGAATCTGATTGGCTTTTCTCCTAAATTTCGCCTTGCTCCCTAAGGGAAGGCAAGTCTTCATTTTGTGAAACTCTAACACGGGAATGTGTATAATTTCAAAACCCTTCTGTCTAACTTCAGATGTTCATGACTAATTACCGTGTCTGGAAACCTTGGTGCAGCCCTGCAGGTCCGCGGATGCTGAGACACGACTTACAATCAGATTTCAGGGCCTGCCACTGAAATATTGTTTCTGATTGATTTATGAATTAAGTTGCAGACCTGTTCCCTGGGCTTGGAATGAGATGCTAAAGCAACAATAGGAAATTTGCACAGAAGTGCAGTATTTCATCAGAAAGAACAGATTGAGGATATTAAAGAACTGGAATACAATGTAATTAGATCAATATATCCTTTTTATTAAAAACCTAAGCAAACCCAGTGTCTTCTCACAGATCATCAGTATAGAAGGAATCACTAGTGAAATTCCCAAATGTATATTTAAAATGGTTTCTTTATGAAACTAGTTTCAAGAGCAAACCAAGTAAACCATGTGTTACTTTTCACATGGGCTCTTTATTCCTTTGGTATTGGTCCTTGGAACTTTAACTTTTAAGATTGAGTTTTCCCTAAATATATTTGTGCATCCCGGTAACCTTGGGATCCTGGTGGAGAATATGGGCAGCTTATTGCCAACAGTTTTGGGGACATTGGTCATCTTGTGGAGTTAAAATTCAGCCTTCACTCTCATAAGCAGAAAGTTGAGTGGTTGGCCAGGGTGCAGTCAAAGGAATGGGCCTTGCCCTAGCATGCCTCTTACTTCCCTGTAGATAGGTGGAGGGGTGCTCCACACATGGAGCCTCCCCCTCTCCACCCGCACAGCAACCCTGCCAGCCTTCCTTTTATTAGTGTGTCACAACTTCATACCTCAGGCCAGCACTGTTGCAGACTGTGAGGATGCCCAGGTGAGCACAGCAGACCACGATCCTGATCTCTCAGGATTTTACTGGGGAGAGTGAGTTGATAAATAATAACCGAAAGGGTGGGCTTATTTGGCCTAGTTGTACTCAATAAAATGGAGATAGTAAGGGTGGAATTTTAAATATAGTGGTCAGGGCTACATCTTACTGCATGGATACTTGGTCCAAAACTCAAAAGAGAAGTAGGTGGACCATGAGACTCTGGAGGGAAGTTTGACAGTGGGCCAGACCTGTTCCTGCCAACAGGAATTCCTTATGTTTATGATACAGGAAGGTGGAAAGTGATAGGTGTGGTGAGGAAGTGGCAGGGTTGAGATGCATCCTGTCCTCAGAGCATCTACCCATCTAGGCTGGCATGTGAGGCTGGTCATCTCTTAGGATTACCAAGTTTACCTCTCATTTTATAACCATCGCTAGCTCCTCAAGAGCTACAGTGATATTTACTGAAGATTTTTCCATCTTAAGCCCACAGATCTCTATGACCGTCAGTCTTCTTATTTATCACGTTGTCATGCATGAAAAGAAAGTGGTCATAGCCAAAGGGAACTTGCAGAGCATTTGTGTCAGGCTTGATTATTCCCAAGTTCTGGTTGTGTAGTTTAATTCAGTTTTTGTTACTATAATAAAATATCTGAGACTGGGTAATTTATAAAGAATAGAGATTTACTTAGCTCACAGTTTTGGAGGATGGGAAGTATAAGAAGAGCATGGCATGGGCATCCACTCAGCATCTGGTGAGGGCCTCCTGCTAGGTTATGGCATGGCAGAAGACATCATGTGGTGAGACACAGCAAGCATGCCAAAGAGAGCTTGCTTCTATGACAAAGCCAATCCCTCAACCACCCTTTGATTCATCAATCATTTAATCCATGAGTGGATTAATTGTTCTTAAAGGCAAAGTCCTCATGACCTATTATCTCCCAGAGATCCCACCTCTCAACCCTACTGCATTGGGAACCAAGTTCCCAAGACATGAACATTTGGGAACACATTCAAACCATAGCTTGGGGCATATCTAATAGCTTATCTTCTTCATGTGTGGGACAGGTGAAGTCACAGATGAGACCACTGAGCCAGGGAATAGGATCCATGAAATGAACAGTAGGGATTTTAATATAATCTATTATCACAGATCCCCACAGTGGAAGGCGAAGTTAGAGATACTTCTTACCTCATGGTTCCTGACTCCATCTACAACTACTTTCCAAGTAGTAGCTCCCCTGAGCTTGAACAGCTCCCATGACAGGGAATTCAGTACCTCACAAGAGGTACTTGTGGGCAGTTCACACAGTCAGCTCTTCTCCATACTGAACCAAAATGTGCCTTCCTGCTTACACTTCCTGGAGTCAAATCAACTGCTTATTTCCCCTTCAACCCATGAGCCACTGAGACATTTGGAGACAATTAACAGGTCCACACAGGGTAAGTTTTCTTCTAATCAGGCACAAAAAATCATTGATTGAAGACTTGAATCACCTACTCCAGGAAGCCTCCCCACATGCCCCCTCTGACCCCTCTGTGTCATCTCAGAGCACTCTGTGCAGAGTGGTGTCTTTAGAATTGTCAGTGTCTCCTACTGGGCTGTATATGTCTGCACATCCTTAGTGGCTCTCAGGGCTGGCACATGGATGTCTCATAGATGAATGGAAGAATTGAGGGAGTCCTAATTCCTAAACTGTGACATCACCTCTTCATTAATGGGCAGGAACTTCCACAGCAGACCAGGACAGGGTCTCAGTTTGGGGTTCCAAATGCAGGTCTGAAAGCTGCTAGAGCATTTCTGGCTTCTGAGTTTGAGAGCTGAAGTCCTTGCTTTGAACTGCACTGTATAAACTTTACACAAGCTTATGGAAACCATTAGCTTAATCCAAGTAACTAACACTGGAATTCAAGCCCAGGTTTTTGGCAGGAAAATGTAAGTGTGAACCTTAGCTCTGTGTTCAGGTTTTTCTTTCTCTCTTAACCATAATTCTGATGTGTGGCTTGTTTTGCTTCAGGACCTGGAAGACTGATTTGCCCAAAGGAATGTGCACCCTGGTGTCCCTCTCTGTGGAGCACGAAGAAGCCCCACTCATGGGTGGTGTGCGCGCCATGGTGATGGATTCTCAGTACTTAATAGAGCCGTGTGGCTCTGGCAAGTCCAGACTGACCCACATCTGCAGGGTAGACCTAAAGTAAGTGGCAGCCCTGAGAATGGCAGGCACGGGTCTCAGGAGTCTTCTTTACACACAGCACATTCTCCAGGGCCTTGCCATCACCCTGATTTCTCATTTTACTCTACTTCTTTTCCTCATTGCCATGAACAGACTTCAGTAGGTGATTGCAGATTCTTCCTCTATTTCCTAAAATTCTATCATTTCTCTTCCAGCCCTTTGCTCTTTTTTATTTTTTCTAATTTATGTTTATTCATTTACTTTTCATTAGTGAGCAAAAATTATATCCATTTACAGTGTACAGCATGATGTTTTTATATATGTATGCATTGCAGAATCACTAAAGCAAGCTATTCATTTATCTGTTTCCTCACATATTTATTTTCTATGGTGAGAACTCTTAAAAATCTATTCTCCTAGCAATTTTCAAAAACACAATGCATTATTATTCATGATAGCCAACATGCTGTACAAAGGATCTCTTGAATTTATGACGCCATCTAATGGAAAGTTTGTCTCCTTTAATCAATATCCATCTCCCTACCTTACCCTAAGCCTCTGGTGATCCAACATTCTACCCTCTACTTCCATAAGTTCCACATTTTTAGATTGTACATATAAGTGAGAACGAGCAGCATTTGTCATTTTGTGCCTGGCATGTTTCATTTAACATAACGTCCTTCGGGTTCCTCCCCATTGTCACAAATGACCAAATCCCTTTCTTTTTTTAAGACTGAGTAGTATTCCATTGTATGTATAAGCCAATATTCTTTATCCATTCATTCACCAGTGGACACTTGGATTAAATCCAAAGGTTGCTGTTCCCTCCATTTATTTCTTTGAGAGAAAACTAACTTAAATCCAATCCCTTCAGGGGACCCAGGATACTTAGCTAAGTTCTTGGTGTAAGAAGATATAAATTTAGTTTTTTGAGTAAATTCTAGATTCAGTGTGAATCTTCCCATTTTACCCGAGGAATTAGTATAATTTATAAGCAGCTGATGGCAGATTGGGGTCCTCAGTTCCTCAAGGCAACAGTCCCAAGTTGTTCACAAGTGTGCTGGTGACCAGAGCCCAAGGACAGCCCTATCTACCCTACAAACTGCTGTGATTTGGAAGAAGACTTCCCAACACCCTTTTTCATTTCTTTCCCACAGAGGTCACTCTCCAGAATGGTACAGCAGAGGCTTTGGACATCTTTGTGCGGCAGAAGTTGCCAGGATTAGAAACTCTTTTCAGCCCCTCATTGCTGAGGGTCCAGAAACCAAAATCTGAGTTTTCCCCAGTGTGACATCAAACTCAGGGAACAGGAAGCTAAGACGGATGTTTGAGGCAAAGAGTGTGAGTGTGAGAAAGCGAGCAGGAGCGAGGCGCTGGTGGACGTGGTCAATACTAAAAATGGAAACACTGCGAAGTTGGAATTTTGGAGATACAAGAACTTTCTGAGAACTTTTTCAGCCCTCCTGGAGATGGCTACATCCCTACTAATATAATATTTTTTAAGAAATCAGAACATTTATCTATGCTACTTAAATGGATTATTCCTTATGCATTGCCTAATTTGCTATTTAAAGGCTTCTAAGAAGCATATTCTTAACTGTAAATAAATGTACATGTAGCATATGTACATATATGTGTATATCTCTATCTTAAATGTATATATGTAAAATATTGATTTTATATGTGGTTGTCTGACTCGGTGAGTCCTTTCCTCACACAGCTCTTCCCAAGTTTCTCCAGCCCCACTCCCTACTGTCCCTTAACTAAGCAGAGCCCGCTGCTAACACCACAGTGTGAAATGTATCATCTGTCAGCCTTACTTGATGTCTAGCCAAAGACTAGCTAACCAAAGGAAAATAGCATTGAAAGGTTGTTAAGCATTTTGACAATTTGTGTCTGTAGTTCAAAATCTGAGAGTGGAGTGTTGGGATACAGCATGAGAAAGAATCCTTGCTCCTCTTTAAAGCAAAGCAGTGGGTAAGAAGTGATTGCCAAAGTCTAGATTTCAAGTAGCACCTGGCAGTTTCATTCAGTGCAAAGTCAGATGGACACCAATGACCAAAACGAAACCAATACCCTGCCCTCAAAAAGGGCTCTCGTATTCACAAAGAGAGACTCTGCCTTGTCTCAAGTTTTCGTAGATGCTTTCTATAATGTTATTAAATGTTCTTCTATTTGACCAGTGGCCTATGTGGTCATAGTTAATTGGCATTTCATTACTGAAGTATTGCACTGAATTTACTCTGGACACCGGACAAAGGGAGATAACAGTCATTCAAGAGTTTTGGACAGTGACAACTTCAGGAAATTCCTATTTTGCTATATGTGATGTTCTTAAAATATAATTCATTAAAATATTGCCATTTGAAAAGACAGGGTTTTAACTAACATAAGACCAAAACTATATTTTAATTAGTTTTAGAATATATAAACAGATATATTAATTCTATGTTCCTTCATTAGTCAGTTCAAGCTACCTATGCATTTGACCCCACCTTATTTATTATTGTACAGACTAAACAAATTAACTTTTCCTTAACCATTTGCAAATGGGTTTAAGTTGGCTTTTTTTAATTATTGTAATATGACTATAGACATAAAAATAACTTATTGTGCTTGGTTTTAAGGAGAGATTTTCTTTGGTTGTCTATGACAGAGACCCATATGATTTAGCAACTGGTGTTGGAGGGAAAAAAATGACTGTTTTCAGGGTTTTTGTATTATAAGCATTTATGTAATATTTTCTCTTATAAGTGATGTGCAATTGTTTTATTGAGAGGAATAAAGAAGCTCTGAGTTTGGTATGATGCAAGGAAAATCATGCTAGGAATTTTTCATTCCCATGTCTACCTAAGATGGTTGCCACAATTTAGCCCACAATTTACCATTTGGGCTAGTCTCTGTGAGCAAGAAAAATATGCTTCTGCCTTGACATCCTGAATTTAATCATATATCCCAGATTACTTTTTTATTCATCGACAAGATCATTAGTGAACTTTAATCTAGCTACACACTGATCCTGCTCCAGAGGTGGGACATGTGTTTGGAAAACAGAATAGGTGCACCAGGATGAATGGTATCATATCACACAGGGCAGTGCTACCTACTCCAACTCTAGCACACACAGGAATCACCTAGAGATCATATTAAAATGATCCAGGCAGTCTGGGGCCTGACGTCTGCATTTGTAATGAGCCTCAGAGATGCCCAGGAGTGGAGCCCCAAGGAAACACTTTGAGGAAAAAGGACCTAGAGGATACTGAAAACATAATGAAAACAAATATGATTGTATTTCTAACTCCCCTCTCTTCCAATTACTTGTCTTCTTAGTTTTTATGCACATACTAATCACATCACCCCTATATAACAACATGGTGCATCTTTAAATAGAGGAAAAGGGGGAGGAAAAAGAAAAGAGATACATCAAGCTTGTTTATCAAATACCACAGTATTTTTTATTCATTGTTTTCTTGCCAATGGAAATAAAATATGATACTGCATTTAAATATTTTATTTATACCTCATGTATATTTTTACCTCAATTGTTGGTATCAATCATCAACTGTAAATAAATAATTGCCAAAGCAAATAAATTTATATACATTAAATATTTCCTATTTTCGATAAAATACATGTTGATTTTCATGCTTCATTCTAAAAGTGGAAAACATGCTCCAGGAGGAAGATTTCTTTCAAAGGGTATGCCAAGAGCCAGACTCCTGGTGCTGTTCTGTGTCAGTATCATCTCCAAAATACAAGGATGTTGTCATCAACAGACATTCACTAACAGATTAGACACTAACTAAGCTGGGTTGGAGGCATTAAAGTGACGGGTAGGGGTCATCTCACACTCACACACATATAGACACATAGGCATATATATACTTAAATCTGGAAGTTATAAAACATACTGATAGTGTTTTTTCAAATATTTAGTGAACTCTTTACTACATTTTATTTTTGTTGAGTAAAGACTTTAAACCATGAAGAATAGCCACAAATGACTCTGAGCCTCCACCCTTGCATTCTTGGACTTGTGCCCTCTAGATTTTACTTATAAAAAAACAGCTAAGATAACCCTTGGCCAAGTATGCAGGCACCCCCAAACATTCCCAGCTACAGGCTTCAAAAGCCACAGCAGCCCCAAGGACCATATGGCCCCATAAAAGTTATCCCAACTCTGCTCTTTGTTCATCTCATGTGTGCCTTCTCCGTTACTTTCATAAGCAAAGGAGGAATTCAGTGTCCCCAGCTCCTCTTCTACGTGAAAGAACAGAAAGTGGTGGTACAAATGTTTTCCTGGGAGCATGGAGCATATGAATTCAAACTTGATTCTAAAGATTCTTGGTGTGATTCTTAAGTATGCAATTTCTACTTCTGTCTTTTGATATTTGGTCATGGAAAAAACCATGTGACTTTTAGGGAAGGGAGGGTAAAAGGATAAAATAGACCCCAGCCAGGCAGAGTGTCACAAAAGCCAAGTCAACACATATCAGTATCACAGACACTCACACAAAAAAAAAACCCTGCCATTGCAGCCTTGTACCAGTACGAAGCCATGAAGTTTGAAAAACTAACTGATAATGTGCAACCTGTGACACTTCTTAAGCACATTACAGATTTTCCTTATAGATTTTCTTAAAAACAGTGTGTACTTCCACCCTAATAATCCCAGCCATCAGGCCACTTCAGTGCACAACCAAGACTTAAAATTCCAAAGCTGTACCTCTGGAGCCAGATCACCCACAGGAGACACTTCCTCATTCCTTCCACCCTGAACAGGAGCGGGACACTACAGGCAGGGATCCTGATTCAAAGGAGCCCTGGTATGAAGTAGGAACAGTGATACACAGGCGATTCTCATTGTTCATGGTAGTTCTGTTCTAGAAAGTCTCTACAAAACAGAATTTAGTGCCAAAGTTTCTAAGGGAAATAGAGGGCTAGGTCCCTGTGAGTCTCTGGTCACAAGGCTTTTTCAACCCATCAATGTATAAACATGTTTCATTGTGTTTCTATATAAAGACACACACACACACACACACACACACACACACACACTTAAAATTACTTATCCATAGTATTTCTTTATAATACAACCCTGGCCAAGAAGGGTTTAATGTTTTCCTGACACTGGGTAATGTGACCATATCCTAGATTTTCAGCCTCTTAACAATGCTCTTTTGACTACACTTCTTAAAACCAGTTTTGTCATCTCGTGAATCCACCAATTCAGCTGCTTTTGCATAGCTTCATCACCCTCTATAAATATCACTTCAGTAGATTTGGAGCAGCCTTACCTGCCGACCAGTGACTCTTCTCTTCCTTTCTCTATGTGCCACACTGTTGGTTATTAACACTGAATCCATGGCCAACAGCACTCTGACTCTGGTCTGAACAAAGCCCATATAACACACAGTTGTTCCCTGTAAGGCACATCCCAGCCTCCTTGCTCTGGGGAACCCCAAGACAGCACTTCATCCATTTTAAACAATGAAATCACATTCAAAAAGGGAAAAAAGTGGGGAAAGCATGGCACTAAATAAACTATGAAAAGGACACATATTTATAGTATGAGACTTGAAACAAGAAGGCAGATGGTCACATGGTTCACCCTCAGCTGGGAACGTTAACTCTGATGACTTCAACTTTTCTACACTCCACGAATGTCCACAAATGACCACATGACCTAGTATTGATTTTGAGATTACAAATAAACCTTAGAGAGTAGGGAATTCTCAAATATGGAATCCACAAATAATGAGAATGAACTGTAGATAAAATGCCCAGTGGCCCGTTTCTGTGAAGTCTGTGACAGCCCAGAGGCAACAGTGACCCCCAGGGCAATCAGAGGACAGGATGTCTCCCCTGAGCTGGAGGAATTTGGACTTCAGTGAGTAAACGAGAGCTGAGAAACACAGGAGTGAGATCACACTGGTTTTCATGATGGGGACTTAAAATAGACCAAAATAGACTTGGCGTATTGCTAGCGCCTATGCAAGAGCAGAGGTGTGAAGCTATGCCCATGTCTGCCAGCCTTCTTCGCCCCTGTGGTTTCCATGTTAAACAGTTGTGGAATTTCTCACCGCCATGATAACCTGCCTTTCCCTCCGTTTTAGGACATGCAGCTTTCCCTTGTTTCCCTTTACATGATATGTAAAGTCTATATAAATTCATAATTTCATCTGATCAACCTCAGAGAGGACACTTTCAAAGCGCAAACAACCCTGTTAATGCCAAGACTCATATAGCACCATATTAGTCTGGGTAGTACACAATCGAAGGATGCCAAGAACCAGTGAGATGAAGTTACTGGTGAGAACACCAAGGACACACTTCAAATTGGCAGAGAAGGCAGGATTGTGAGGCTCACACCTTCTCTTGTTACAATGCTCAAGCTTCTCACAGGAGGTGAGCTAGCCCTGGTGATGAGAGGGGTCTGAGCCTGGACCCTTGCAGCAGAGGTCTTATTTGTATGAGCTAAGTGTAAGCCACCACTTTGCCTCCCCCCACGACTCCAGCATGACCACCACATGGAACTAGGATCCTGCAGTGGGCCAGATTGAAATCTGTCCTTTTCTGGTCAGCCCAAGACCCCATGTGTGCTAAGGAGACACTTTGAACTGGTAACCCAAAGAAGGAGCAGCTATGTTGGAAGGAATGACCTGAGGCAGGGCAGAGTAAAGACTGAGAATCTGTTTGAAAGCTATAGCAACAACCCAGATCCAAAATGGCTGTGGGGAAAGGAGTGGATACATTTTTAAAGATATTTTTTTACTTAGACTTAAGTCTATTAGTAGCTGGGTATGGAAAGGTGGGGAAAGGAGATCGTTCAGGATAATTTGAGTCTTCCAACTTGAGCGTGGTGAGTCCTTTAAGTGACATAGGGATAAAGAGCACCAGCAGGTTTCTGGGTCCATCAGGAAAGAAGAGAGCTATGCTGGGAAGGGCCATCACTGAGCTCTGCACACAGTGCTAATGATGAACGCCCAGCAGCCAGGCACACATACCAGTGATAAAGGAACCTCCGTGATGGTTCATTCTTATGTGTCAACTTGCCTGGGCCACAGGGTGCCCAGACAGCATTGTTTCTGGCTATGTCCTTGAGGGGGTTTCTGGATGAGCTAAGCGTTTGAATGTGTGAAGCAGAGTGCTTCCCACAAAGTGACTGGGTATTATCTAGTTCTGAACAGAACAAAAGGAGGGAGAAGGAGGAATTTGCCCCTTTATTCCCTCCATCACTGCTTGAGCTGGGACATCTTATGTCATCTTCCCCTGCTCAAGAATCAGGATTTATATCAGCAGCTCCCTCAGGCCTTCAGGCTTGAACTGATCACACCACCCACTTTCCTGGGCTCCAGCCAGCAGGTCATAGATCTGTCTCCATAACCTCATGATCTAATTTATCATAATAAATCTCCAAATACATATACTGCATATGTTTTGTATATTTTCTGAGTATTAATATTATATATAATATTATATGTACTATATGATGTCAAACTGCCTTGCACATGTCTGTGACTTTGCATTGACCTTCTCCCCACCTTTATCTGTCACTGATAGCCTATTAATTCCTTAAAACCCTATCAAAGTGTCATTTCCTCCATGGACTTATGGACTTTCCTGATCACACCTCTTAAATCCATCCATTTCTTTACACAGCTCTTTTATTACCTAATCACATGACCTGCTGGGCGCCTCCTTGTGAAGAAAAAGAGGCACAGCTACCCAGGAAAATAAATGCTCCGAGAACTGTTCTTGCTGATGCCAGTAGGAAAGCCCGTCTAGCAGCCATGCACAGATGTTAGAAGCCCAAGACTTGTCCTAAGACCACCATGCTTAACTTTTATTACTAGGTGATAATAAAGCAAGTCCCTGGTTGTTTTGATTTCCAGAAGCCAGCACCTCTCAACAGCCCTCAGATACCGTGGGGAGATTTTCAGATATTCTATTCCCTTGCTCAGGTTTGATGTCTCCATCACCCTCCACAGACCACCCCTGCTGCCAATGACCTTATCAGCTCACTTCCCAGCACCACACAGTTGCTATCTGTTCTGGTCACACTGACACCAAACCAGGCCTCAAAGGCCAATTCTCCCCTTGATTCCTTCTGTGGATCTGGTCCAAGTTCCTTAGGTCCCCACAGCACAGCAAAGATCAGGCTGTCACTGGTAATAAGATTCGCCCAACATATTGGAGAGAAGCACAAGCAGAATTTGAAACTGCTAATTGAAGTGCTTCCTTCCCTGTGCAGTAGTACACACCTGTAATCCCAGAGACTCAGAAGGCTGAGGCAGGAGGCTCCCAAGTTCAAGGCCAGCTTCAGCAACTTAGCGAGGCCCTAAGCAATTTAGCAAGACCCTATCTCAAATCAAAAAATAAAAAATGGGCGGGGGATGTGCCTCTGGGTTCAATTCGGTACCAAAACATAAAAATATAAAAAATTTAAAAATTGGTTCCCCTTAGAGTCCATTGATCCAAGCTTGACCTTAGTAGCTCTTACCTTTCAGTCTGCCGAGTCCACTTTGGATGTTAGTGAACATCCACACCTGGCTAGAGGGACACCAAGCCCATCTTTCTCTCAGTCCAGCGTCCACCTGGTCTTTATAATGGGATGAACACAAATGTGATGGCAGGGGATCTCAGTTCACCTTGGGAGAAGACCTATTTCCATTTACTTATCTCTGGGCTGCAGCTCCACCTGATGACCCCAGAAGATAATCACACAATGGACAAAGTTGACTCACTTCCCTAGCATGGGTTATCTCACAGGAAACACCACCTCGTTGTTTCCCATGGGCATAGCTGAAGAGCCAGCCCCTCCAGCCAGTCCTGGGAAGGAGGGCAGAAAGTGGCCTCCTGGCCCTCCCTTTCTGGGGCCCCCCTCCTGGCAGCAAGCTCAGGCAGCTCTCTCCTCAGTGCTACCCAGTTCTGAAATGCCTTCCCAATCTCTGCGTGTATCAGCCATCCCACCTGCTGAAAAGCTGACTGATGGCATTTTAATATGAATGAGTTTCAGACAGAGCTACTCCACTATAGATTTGCATAATTAAGCCTTTTATCTCGTTATTGGGAATCAGAGGCTTTGTCTCCTGTTAGGTGGATTTCAGGCATCAGCAGGTAAGTGGGAGCTATTTTTGGAAGAAGGAAAAGTCTGAAATTACACAACAACATAAAAAAGCCTAACTCTGAAAGTCAACCTGACCTTGTCTCCTAGGATAACTGGATGGGCAAAAGGATGGTTTCTGCCCCCACAAGACCCCTACTTCCCTGGGGAGGCTGGGAGCTGTACCTTTTCAGGACAGCAGGGAGTTTTGGCTTGAGTTCAGAAGGGCTCTTCCTCTTTCCTGACCCTTCCCTTAGCTGGTCGCTTTTCCCTTATTCACTACCAAGCTGTCCAAATCTCATCTTTTCTTCTGGGAGAATTCTGATGCCTTTGTTTTTCAGGATTTTCCATGTCCATCAAGCACTTGCTGAAGAAATTCTCAGGATTGTGTGACATCTTCTTTGTCTACATCATGTAGACACAGCTTTGTCGGACACTTTCTGACAGAGGAAGAACCAAGGACACTCCCATATCCCACATCGTATGTCAGTGATCCCAAGGAAGGAGTGGTCCTGGAGGAAAGGGGCCACCCAAGGAAGGAGTGGTCCTGAAGAAAAGGGGACAACAGGGACAGGATAGACTGTTGCTCCAATGGATAAGTGTTGAACATGTCATGCGAGGAAGCACAAAACTGGGGGCACATAACAAAAAAATGACTGGAATCTTGTGCCATTCGTTGGTTTTCCTATTGGTTTGGTTATATACAAGGGAAAACAAAAGGAAACAGGCAAAACTACCTATTCTATTTAAGGTATAGGTATAGCAGTGTCCCACACTGGATGGGAATCATCTCTTTGTCTCATGTATCCACACTGTATATGCTACCTACCTGTTAGGCACTGAGTAGCCATCTTGGTTATCAGATTGGTCACTGCGGTATTGTTGTGAATCTCCTACTGTGACTAATTTATAAATTAAAATTTAACATAGCTGTGTACATAAAGGAAAAAATATAGTATTTATAGGTTTTAGTATTATGTATGATTTCAAGCATCACCCTTGGGGTCTTGGGCTGTGTTTTAGTCATCTTTTTCACTGCTGTGACCAAAAGGCCTGACAAGAACAGTTTTAAGAGAAAAAGTTTATTTGGGGACTCATGGTTTCAGAGGTCTCAGTCCATAGAGAAATGGCTCCATTCCTTGGGGCTCACAGTGAGACAGAACATCATGGCAGAAGAGTGTGGTGGAGGAAAGCAGCTCAGGACATCACACCAAGAAGCAGAAAGTGAAAAAGAGTTCCACTCACCTGGGACAAAATATATACCCAAAGATACACCCCCAATGGCCCACTTCCTCCATTCACAGCCTCCTTGCCCACAGTTACCACCCAGTTGATCCCTATCAGGGGATTCATTCACTGATTAGATCAAGGCTCTCATCACCCATCATGTCACCTCTAAACTTCTTGCATTGTTTTACACATGAGCTTTTGGAGGACACCTCATATCTAAACCATAAGAGACTGTGTCCCCTGAGGACAAGTGAGGACAACCGTACTATCTTCCATGGAGATGGACAATTCAAAATTATCTTGGAGAATATACTATATGATCATCTAAAATTAAACCTGTTCTTTAAAGAGCAGCCTCTAGTGTGATGACAACTCCCATCCCTGGGTTCTGCTGAGCTGCCATCTGGGAGGCTGAGCCCTGAGTGTCATGCAAAAGGAACACATGCTCCAGAACTCTGCTTCTCTTCTAGAACTGCATGAAACAGAGCGCTCAACTCCAAAGAAACTTGGAAGTGGCAAAGGAAAGCTAATTCTTCTTTCTTTTCTCTTTTTTTTTTCAGGAGTTTCAGAATAAGATCAGCAGTGTATATTATGCAGCACAAAAAACATTTGCCAGTTTATGGAAAGAAACATCAAATCAACCATGTGGTGTTTCAAGCACAATGCAGCAGTCAGTGGCAGGGCTGCAAGGCTCACTTCTCAGAGAACTGTGTGGCTGTTCTAACCTGCCCCACAAATCCCAAAGTCCACATTTAGAAAAGCCCCAAGAGCCTCGAGTCCTGATGACTAGATTACTGTTCAGGGGACCAGATTGGTGCAAAGCATCAAGCAGGATACTCTTACAGGAGCAGAAGGGATTTTAAACAATAGCAAGCCCAGCAACGCTGTTGCTTCATGGAGCTTAATAGGAGCAGGAGGGCCTTCTTTCTCTGAGAAGAGAGAACACTTTGTAATTCTGGTTCAAGGATTTGGGAGTGTAAAACAAACAGCTCCTCCTGTTCTCACATTCCAGAGTCAAGATGTTATGAAGAGATTGGAAATAGATCGCTCAAGGTAACATCGTGAGCCTTGCAAATCAGGAAGAGAGTCCTTCTGAGACTAAAATTCCCAGGATAGGGTTAAAGTCAGGACATCATGACAAGGAAATTAAGGTTGGAAAAGGACCCCCGGGGCTAAAGAATATTCATACAGTATACGCCAGGGCAATAAGAAAACCCCACCACCAGCAAGCAGACCTGGCAATTCCCTAGAGCATTTTTCCAAGTGGTAACTGACTTAAGGACAGGATACCAGAACTTCAGACCCCAAAGTACAAATGGTGACATCAAGGAAATCTCTTCTGATGTACTGCCTACTATGTGCATTTTGTCTTCTTGTCTCAGATGGTCACCAATCCTACATGCAATAAACCCCCACTAAGGGAAAAGTGAGAAGACAGCAACTACTGCAAGCTTGAAGGTCTTGCTAATGGCAGGGAGGAGGGGGCTTACACAGGCACGTGGACTGACGTCCACATACACATGCATATACATGTATACACAGCCATCCATTTATGCACATACAGTTTGATATGTATGTAAGAGTTATGCATTAACCCTCACCACAACCCCAATACTACTTCTATTCTTTCAAAGAGTAAACCAAGGCACTGAAAGGACTCATGATTTTCCTGAAATCACACATTCAGAACTGAAATCCAGGCAATTCAGTCTTTCCTTGCTGCTACCCTGAATGAGGAGGGGGCTTCTCTCTGACAGAATGATGAAACAAATTAGGCAGAGTGGAAGTCAGTTGTGTCTCTGAGAAGACCAGGGTGGAATGTGGCTAAGTGGATCTTCTACAGAAGGAATTTTGAATATAATTGCAAATAATCTTCATAATGATAAAGATGCTAAAGACAAGGAGGCTACACAGCAAGCTCTCAGATGTGTTCACTTTTTCAAAGTTGATGGGGCACATTAGGGAGGGACAACTTCCACACTTTCTCCCACCCTGAAACTCCTGCCGCTGCCTTCCTAGCACCCTTCTAGGGAAAGACAGGTGCTAATGGGATTCTCTGGGTCAATGGGGTTTGCACATAGTCACAGCCTTCCTGGGTGGTCGCCGTCATGTACACTTCAGTGAGCCTACAGCCAGGAAGTCAAGTCTAAAACACACGTGGACCCCTTTGCATCCACCCACCCCAAACTCCCAACCAGCAGCATGTCTGGGCCTAGCTGATCCTGAGATTTAGATTCAAAATAGGAACCTTTTACTGTAGTACTCAGACATCTGAATAGCTATAAATAGAGATGTCTTTTCATTCCCTTCTGCTATTGTTTCTGTGCACAGAGATTCTTTGGAACCTAGCAGGAGGGATTAATACAGAGATTTCAGCATTCCTGGGTCCCTGGCAATAATAATATATAATGGCATTCAAATTATATACTATTAAATAATTATTACTTCTTGTTATATATGATGATAAAATCATATACCAAATATGTAATTATTGTTTCTTGGATACAAGACAAAGGATCCAAACCAAATTCCAAAGACCAGAAGAAGGTCCAGGAGAGGTGCCAGGAAGCCCAAAGTCCAGAATGTACTGAGGTTTTCCAAATGTATAGCAGAGAGTGAAAAATGAAAATAGCAATATAAGGACTTTCAGAAGGCATATTTAGTGCAAGCATAAAGAGACAGAGGAGCTAGAGATGACCTGGATGATAAAATGTCAATGGGAGACTAAAGGAAGGCAAACGGATTCCTTCCCTACAGTGTTATTGTCTTTCCTGCCATAAGCATCACTCTCCAAAAAAACATACAACGAAACTTGGTTAAAAGGGTATGGCAGTTTCAAAATATGTCCACAGATTATTTGATGCTCCTCTCTTCAAGAGGTGGAGCTTAATACTTCTCCTGTTAAGTGAGGGCTATGTATAGTGACTTGCATTAATGATAGAATGTGGAAGAAATACTATGTGATTCCAAGTGAGGGTTAAAATTTCTCTTGGTAGATACTTAGGAGTGGAATTATTGGACCATATGGTACATTGTGTTTAACTTTTTAAGAAACTGCCAAACTACCTTCCCACGTAGCTACACTACCTTTACACTCCCACCAACACTGCATGAGGGTTCCAGTTCCTTAACATCGTCCGCAACATTTGTGATTGTCCATCTTTTGGATGACAGCCATCCCATCCCAATGGCCGTGAAGTACCATCTCAATATCATCTGTGGTTGTTAATTTTAAGCAAAGATGAATGTGCTAAGTGGCACATGAACAGATAGAATTCAATTTTCTTTCTCTTTACAATCACCAGATTGTCATTTATTTCAAATCTACAGTTCAACAAAAAGACAAAACAAAGCAAAAAAAAAAACACAGAAAGGAAAGTACAATCAAATTGTGCCCAAAGCAAAGGAAAACAATTCCAAACTCTTAACTAACTCTTGAAACAAACTCATGTAGCTGAATCTATTTGTCAGGGGCTGACCATAATGGTGACTTCTCTGAATGAACTTCCTTGTAGAGTAAAATGTTTACTAAAGGATAGATAATGAAATATGCAAATCTGAAGCTTACATATATTTCATTGGAACTCAGCAATAATTTTAGCAATTCACTTGAATTTAATGTAATATTTTCTCAGGGAAAAATAATTTAAGGCAAAAATTATTTAGAGTCGTCAGCCCTGGTGAGAATAAAAAAGCAGCTCACCTTTTAGTCTATATTCATGTTTTCACCTTTTCTCAGGTGATATGATAACAGACACCTCTTGCTTATGGTTCAGGCAGATACTTCCAGATCCCACTCATGGTACCCTAATGAAGACCCTCCCCTGTGCCCCAGGAAGAAGCTATGGGCATGTGGGGAAGTGGGACTTTTACTGCCTATCACAGAGGGTGAATTGTAACTGTTTAACTTACCACTTTTACAAATCGCCAAGAGGCTCTGGCCATTTGCCAGGTTGCTTGCTAACAAGGAGTTGGGGAGGAGGGCAAGCTGGAGAACAATCTCTGCCCTTGCTCCCAAGACCCTCATATGAAATCCAGCTGGGCTCAGACTTATGCTTCCTTGTGCTCTTTCTTCCTTTTTTTTTTTTTTCCTTTTAAAATTTTCATTAGTTGTTGATGAACCCTTATTTATTTGTATGTGGTGCTGAGATTCGAACCCAGGGCCTTACACATGCTAGGCAAAGTGCTCTACCACTGAGCCACAACCCCAGCCCTCTTTCTTCCTTTTTTGAAGATTCCCCTCATGAATGGGGAAGAGAAATGAGCAAAATGAGCCAGTCCTGGGATAGTGGTGCAGGTTGGGGGAGGACACCCAGGCACCCCTTGATCCTAGGCACCTAAGAGTGGTTCATCTCTGAGAGGAGCAATAGGGACTGGCAGAAAGGTGCAGTCACTTTAGAGCAGAATGGCTCCCACTTCAGAATGACTGGCAGCTGGTCCAATAAAAATGATAAAGAATGCTCTGCCCAGATAGGCCCCTGGTCAGTCTTGGGACCACAGCAAAGAACACCATCTGAGACTTCTGGAAAGAGGGATTGGGCAACAGGCTCTAGAGCCTAGCTCCCTTGTCCATGCCACTCTCCAAATAGCCAGAGGCTCTTGTCTCCTGCTTTGCTGAATTGTCCCATGTTGAGCAACCATCAGAGTTTGTTTGGCTTTCAGTCAGGGAGACTCATAGCTATTGAGCATTGGGGACTGATTTGGGGCCTCCATGCAGAGTAGCAGATACAGATTTGAGGGAAGAAGACTGGGGACAGTAAGGGACCTCATTGACAGGAATTCCTGGTCACAAAGAGCATTGTCCACCCCACTCCTGACCCCCAATGGCTCCCTGAGCCTTCAGGCACTGCCTTAGCCAGGCCATAAAGGGGGTTCAAGAATGACCATTTCCCATGGTGGACATGTGCACGATTGAACATTCTTAATAAACAAGAGCCCATAAGTGAAGGTAAAGTTCTCGAGAGTGGACGTCTAAGGTTGCACACTGAGCCACAGCAGAGGGACTCAGTCCCTCTTTGACACCACAACCCTGAATTACAGCTGTGTTCCAAGAACTTACACTCAGAGCATCGTTATGCAAATTAAAATTGTGTTAGCTGTTCTTGTTGGAACATTAACATCTCCGAAATTTAGATTAAGGATGGTACCACAAAGTGGCACAATGCACCAGGGACTCCTTTGCCGTTATTGTTTAATGTGGCATTTGCCCAGAAATTACTTTCCCATAAACAGGAATCTCCACAGGAGCAGAGTGGTTCTTAGCAGCGTGCTCAGCGCAGTTCCTGAGGAGCCTGAAACTTCACAAAGCCAGTGGGGCACTTTGGCATTGTGTTTGTTGTCATTGTTTTGTTTTTTGTTCGTTTTTACAGGGACAAGCTATCAAGCTATGGAAGGTTTGTTCTCAAACATTCTGCCTGGCCGTCCTCCACCCTTCCATGAGTGCTCTGCCTAATCATGATGCCTAACTTACAGTGGGCTCTCCCATCCTAAGTCAAAAAGAGTCTCAATCAAAATGCATGTAACATGCCTAACCTACATCCTGGCTCAGGGTCACACACGGGAGAATCTCCTGTCCCCTCCTGATCAGGGGACTGACAGGGAGCTGCAGTAGCACTAGCTTGGGGGAAGATCCACGTTCAAAATTTCAAGGATGCTTTCACTGAATATGTATCACTTTCCCACCGTCTTAAAGTCGAAATATCGTTCTAAGTCAAACCACTGTAAGTCAAGAGCATCATTTATTATTCAATAAGTTGTTTCCTAGAATCCTTCCCAAAGCCATATCAAGATACTCTGAAATGCACAGAGATACTCTGACTTGCAAAGAGAGTGTGTGATAGGAACTTGATAAGAAATCACAGAAGAAAAGAGTGTGATGCTCCCTGGCAAGGGACAGGAATGAACTCCAAACCTGCCCTACCCAATTAGCTTTGACGGCACGGACTCTTCTGCGATCTACATTGGGTCATCTGCAAGGCGCACTTGTTGGAAGAGTTGGACGATGTAACTGCATTAAGTTAGCCACTGGTTTATCAGTAGGGGACATGGTGTGTCTTCAAGGTGCCTAAGCCTTTCTTCAAGGGATCCAAGCAAATAACCCAAGAGGAGGGAGAAAATTAGGGGAAGGAGAATAACTAGAAGGCAGGGCAGGGAGTAGCAGGAGCAGTTGCCTCACTCCCTGCAGCCTCTGCTCAGTCCCCAGTTGAGTGTTTGGCCTGGGTACAGCCCTGAAGACGTGATCCATGGTTTTATTGGCATTCTGAGTGTCCAGTTACCACGTGAAAACTTTTACAGGCTCAGACCCCTGCCTCTCTTCCTACTGTGCTAAAACTGCAAGAATTCAGAGACATCTGGCTGCAGAAGTTCACTTGTATAGATTTCTATATTTTTGTTTAATTAAAATATCTTAAAATATGGAGCTGGTACTAAAATTGGCAGGTGCATTAAACTGCTAAGCCTGGCAAAACGGCCGCACAGCGTTCTCCTCTTTTTTTCTGTGACAGGAACACAACCTGACAAATGGAGTGGTAAAGAAACGCGGAGCTGCAGTGTTTATTTAATAGGCTGGAAAAATGAAAAAGGACTCTCCCCAGTGCGCCCAGCAGAAAATAATTGCTGGCGGGAGAAGAGCAGCTATGGGAACAATAGGGTAGGCAAGTCAGGTCTTAGGAGAAAGGGAATGGAAGGCATTCCTGGGGCAACTCAGCATTATTTTATTTTTTATAGTTCAGGAAGAGAATATAAATGGGGATCATGTCCTACGCGCTGGCTTGTAAAATAATTCACTTCCCCTCTTCCTTGTATTCATTTCTTTCTCTTCTTCCTGTACTGCTTACATCTCTCCTTCCTTCTTTCTTTTTCTTCTCTTATTCCCTTTCTTCTTCCTTTCTCTTTTTTCCTAAACCACATCAAGAACCTTGTGCTAACAACCTAGTGTTGTAAACAAATATTGGTTTATCTCAATATCTCAAACATAGGTAAAAATATTTATGTACATATATACTTTTGTCATTGTTAGTATAACCTACAGAATTTCAGTGTTACACATCTCTCCACTCAGATTTTCTCACTCAATACACCATGGCAACCCTAACCAAATGAACTGGTTTTTCTGTAATTTAATCTTTTTAATGACTGCATAATATTATTCAATAAAATTGACTTAGCCATCTCCCTTTTTTATAAGGAGTCAATATTGTTTCAGAATTTTAACTGGATAATGTGGCAATAAACATGTATGGATATTCTCAAGACATCATGTTATTGTGTATTTTTAGTTTTTTGAAAGAGCTTTCCAGGAATGACCCTGATTGATCAGAGTACATATGAATTCTTATTTTTAGATGATATCACCATGCTGCAGTTAAAAAATGGACTTAATAATTCACATTCCATCTGCAAAGTATAACAGAACCTTTTCCTCTGCATTCTTACCTCTAAAGAAAATGAAAGTGTTATCATTCTATCATTTTCTGTTAATTATATGGTTATAAAAGTTACTATGTTGTTTCTTTAATCTGCATTTCCTTGATTACTGATAATTTAGGGTATCTATATTGTGGTCATCATACCCACTTTTGGGTAAATTATCCATTTGTGTGTCTTTTCTCTTCTTTCCCATTAGTTAAGAACTCTTGGCATTTTAAAGATGTTAACCTTTATCTGTCATCGGTGATGCAAATAGGTTTTTATCTCTGGAATTTCTCTTTGACCTTGGTTGATCTTCAGCAGTTTTGGGTGTCTTATTAAGAACAGTCCCACAAACCTGGAACTGTATGCAGAAGCACCTGGATTTTTTTCTGTAATTTAATTCATTCATTTACATATTCATTTATTTTGCTTTACACCAAAGACTTCAGCTATAGGGATTTGCGTACATCTCTTCCGGAAGAAGGTACCCATTTCTATTTTCTTCTAGAGGAAGGGTTAATTTGGCCAGCACCTTCCTCCTTACGCAGAGCTGAAATAGCAACTCCATAATATATTAAAATAGCCCATATTTGGGAATTTACATCTGGAGTTGCCAATTAATTCCTCTAATTTTTTTTACTTCAAAACCAGAGCCCGTTCACTTGCATATAATCGCTATATGTATATTTTAATATTTGCACTCACCATTCCTCTTTTTATACATTTTATTCTTGGGTATTTTATTTTTCCATATAAGCTTTGAGATCATTTTACCTTATTTTAAATGTTGTGATTGCAATTGGAATTGTAATATCATAATCAATACATCAATAGTATATATACACATATATAGAGAGTCTGGGGAAACAGTATTTTAGTCACATCCAGTATATACATCTAATATCCTACCTAAAAACTGAATGTGTGTGTGTGTGTGTGTGTGTGTGTGTGTGTGTGTGTTTTAATGATCTGAGACTTATTTTTAGGATTTGTTTTCCTTTTTCAGTATTCATTTCCATTTTGTTGAAACTATGAATTAATGTTTCCCATTTGAATGTTTCCTCCAAAACTCAGGTTGAATTTTAACTTCCATTGTAACAGTATTGAGAGTGTGACCTTGAGGAGGTTAATCAGGTCAGGAGGGTTCCAGTCTCATGAAGGATTAATGTCATTATTCAGGGAGTAGATAAAAGGTAGTGAGTCTCCGATAAAAGGATAAGTCGAGCCCCTCTTCTTTGTCTCCCTGATTTTCCCGATACCTATGTAAACTTGCCCCTCCTCCACATTGTGATGCAGCAGCATGAAGGTCCTCACTGGATGCCGACACCATGCTCCTGGACCTCCCAGCCTGCAGAACTGTGAGTTAAATATTCACTCTTTATAAACTGTCCATTCTAGGCTTTAACAGCAGAAAATAGACTAAGAACTTAAGTCTATTGGATGTTCTAGGAATATACTAATATTCTCAACAAAAAATTTGTCTTTTCTTTTCCAATGTTTGTACAAATTACTTCACTGCATTTTCTTACTGCATTTTCTCAAACTTCTAAGACTTTAATAATGGCAAGAGCAAGCAATTTTATCTAGTTCCTGATCATAATTGAAGTGATTTTACTGTTTTGCTGTGAAAATAATGTCTGCCTATTTTTGTACTCTTTATCAGATTTAAAAAGGTTTCTCATGTATATATTTTCTTAAAATTATTAAGAACACCTCCTGAATTTTTATCAAAGTGATTTTTCAGCATCTTTTGACATGTTCACTTATTTTTCTTCTATAATAGGTTGATTTAATGAATTATCTTGCTAGCTTTCCTGGTTTTACCTAGCATTCTTATAATAAACTTTACTTGGCCATATTGTATTTGTTGTTAATGCATTGTGGAATTACTCCAGCCAAAATCACATTTTGAGATTTTTGCCTCTAACAAGTGATGTTGATTTTTATGGTGTCTTTATAAGGTTTCAGTAGTAAGACAAGATTCATATAGACAACGAGAGCTTGTCCATCTTCTTCTATCCTCTTGAGTAACTCAAACCTAAATTTCATGGTGTTCAGTCTATTCAGGTTTTTTACCTTCTTTTCATTCAATTTTAGTAATTTATGTTCTCTGAGGAAATCATCAGTGTTTTCTATGCTTCCAAATTACTTTTTCAAGGTTAAAGTTTTCTGTGTGACCAACTAAATAATCAACTCTTTTTGTACCTATCACATAGACACCAAAACACTGTATATTCTTTAGGAGTCTCTAAATACATTTGTATGAAGTAAACAGAAATATATTGAATCTACCTTATACTAGGCATTCATTCTGGGCCCAGGATAAATAGACCAAATTTCTGCCTGTCTTCTTTTGCTCATCCCCAAACTTTTCTATAATGATGTCCACTATGTCTGCCCCACTGACTAACTCCTGTTTTACGTAGGTCTCAGTTTGATGTTGCTTTCCCCAGGAAGTCCTCCTTGGTACCCTAGACCAGATTGGAGTACAGTGTCACAATGCACAGAACTTTTTCTTGTTGGCATTTGTCTTCTTTAAACTGATGCAGTTTGTGTAAATAATAATGTCTTTTTCTCCTACTAACTAATGAGCCTCATGAGGCTGGGGCTGTTTCGTTTCAACCTCAAACTTAGTTGAAGATGGTGAAGAATCTGGCACATGGTAAGCATGCAGCAAATATCTTTTATGTAAATGGACGACTGAACACATGATTGATTAATCAGAGGACATATAAATGCAAGAACTGTCACTGGTGATTTTCTACTATGTGGTTGGAAAGTCAGACTACCACATCAAAGACTTGAAGTGGACAGGCAAGAAAAAAGCAGAGTTGAGAGACAAAAGAAAACAAGATTTCCTGGCTCGCGAGAGCATATCCAACACTGCTTAAAGTTCAAAGCAAAGGCCCATTCCTTGGGAGTTTTGAGATCTGCTATAGCCTTATAATTCCACTTTTCGTTAAAGCTAAAAAAAAAAAGTAGGTTCCTTGAGGTTTTGCCTAAAGTCCATTATTTGTTTCAGAACCCCATCCAGGGTACCATATTGCATTTCCTCAAGATTCTCCTGGCTTTGGGGCTGGGGATATAGCTCAGTGTAGAGTGCTTGCCTAGCATGCACAAGGCCCTGGGTTCACTCCCCAGTACCACCAAAAAAAAAAAAAAGAATCTCCTGGCTTTGATAATTTCTCAGACTTTCCTTATTTTAGATGACCTCATTGCATTTTTTTATACTTTATTTTAGTCCTTTTAATTTCATGTTTATTTTGTGTTAGCTTCGGTTTACTTTGTTGTCTTCTTTTTTTCCTATTGCTAGTGTTCACTGCTTTCCATAAGTCTCTTTTCATTATCTTTATCCTTTTGTTAACATGGTTTCTCTACTGCAATTTTCTATTCTATAAACATTGCCTTCCCTCCTTACGGGCTCAAAAGAAAGCACATATATCTCTTTTAATATTTTCTTTCCTAGTGTGGGATTGAACCTGGAGGTGATTTACCACTGAGCTACACCTCTAGCCCTTGTAATATTTTATTTTGAGAAAAGATCTTGCTAAGTTGATAAAACTGGCCTCAAACTTTGGATTTTCCTGCCTCAGTCTCCCAAGTCACTGAGATTATAGGTGTTCACCACAATACCCAGCTAAATACACATATATTTGTAATTGCAAAAAAAAATGTAATTTATTTCTTTCACCAAGGTAGTTTATCCCAAGAAGTTCAATCTCTTGTAATATTTATATTTCTCTATTCTTCTCAATGCTATTCTCATCCAGACCAAGATAAAATCATTGAAATACTTTGCCTCATTTCATTTTTGTTCTCCTTTACTCCAAACTTTTTTTTCTGAGGTAGCTTAGTGTTTTTAGTTTCAGGTTATCATTAAAATTTCCCCCTTTCTATTATCAGAATTATTATTTAGGGAAACTGCCATATGTTCTTGCTCTATTGTTTCTCATTGGTTTAAACTGTGTATGCTTTGCTGATTATTGTTTGTTGTCCTCTTGGTATACTCCAACCTCTGATGGTGGTGCTGTGTATTAATCCATTTCCCATTGCTGTAACAAGATACCTGAGGCTGGGTACTTTATAAATAAAATAGGATTATGTATCTCACAGTTCTGGAGGCTCGAAAAATCCAAGCTTGGGCAGCCACATTAATTTGGCCTTTGGTGAGGCCTCATGGAAGATGGCTTCACAATGGCAGAAACACCATTGCCAGAACAATCACATGCCAAAGCAGGAAACCAGAGAGCGGGAGGAGGCCAGTCTTCCTTATTCACAGCAGCCTTCTCTAAAGAGAAGTAAATCCCTCTGCAAAACCAGCACCTATCCCTTCCAAAGGAGATGCTCCCATAAACCAATCACCTCCTACTAGGTCTTGCCTCTGAAAGTTTTCTCCACCTCAACACCACCACTCAGAGGACCAAGCCTCCCTGACACAGGAACATCTGGGAACAAACGCATCCACACTCTAACATGCTGGTACTGGGTGGTGTGAGGTCATGGCGCTGTGTGTGTAGACTTCCTCTAGCGGTTTACCCCGTGCCCCAGGTCACCAGTGATATACTGTCTGAGTCACAGCACGCCACCCACCCTGCCACCCTGAAAGGCCAATGACACCTCAGTGTTCACAGGGATCTCAGGTTGCAGTCCTTGTCAATGGACAGATGTTCTCCACTGTCTTCTAACTTGGCACACGAAGCATGACATGACAGTTTGGTCCTTCAAGTAACTGTTTCTGTCCAGAAGTTTGTAAAGTTTTGTTTTCATTCCTGCAATTCAAAAATTTCCCAAACCAGCTCCAATGACTGATGTCGTCATGGTCATTGGTGTTGTTTTCCCTCGTCCCTTCTGCTTGGAACTTGGTGGACAGTTGGAATTTGCCCATTCAGGTTGATCTTCATATTGGAAACACTTTCTTCTTTTACTAATGTAATGATTGCCTCTTCTCCCTCTGTTCCTTTTTCCTCTATGGATCTTTTCTTGAATAAGAAAAGAACACACTCGTGTGTTCAAGATACAGCCTTTAAAACCTATTGTTTTCCCTCGTGATGGTCTTCTTACATTTTGGCTCTGTGCTTTGAGATATTCCTTCCAGATGAACTTCCAGGCCCTGAATGCAAGTCTCAGCAGTGACCACTTCTCTCCTTCAATTTGTTTACCAGAATTTTTAGTTCAAAGATGATGCAGAAATTCTTTTACTGCATCGACTACTCTCACATGTGTCTCCGTTTGGTTCAAGTTTTAATCAGTCCCTTTGAGAGATGGCCAGAGTGTTCTGCAGCTTGTCCTCTCTGTCTCCTGGGCCTCCTCTGAACACAGGATCCAGGCCCAGCTGTTGGAGTCCATCAAATGATACCCTGACACAGGGGCTCTCAAAGGTGGCCCTCAGAGCCCTGGAGTGCCCAAGACTCTCTCTGGGGCCCACAAGACCACCACTACTTTTATAATAATATTAACATGTTATCTGCCTTTTTCATCTTGGGGACATTAGCTCTAACAAAAAAAGCAGATGTAGGCAAAACTCCTGGTAGCATTATTCAAAGCATTGTCACCAAAATTTATCAATTATCATCATACCCTTTACTGCCTCATGCAGAGAGTCCAGAATTAAAGACTTGAGTGATTTGTAAAGGTCACTGCAATAAAAGCAAAGCTGGGCCACTTCCAACATTACAGACACGGGGAGGCTCTGTCACCTCCCTATCCCTAATAAACCAGCTCTAATTTTGGAGAAAGAAAATAAAAACACACATAAAATGTTCCAGTATGTTTTACAAGAGCAGTGACTGAAGAAAAGAAAAAAGCTTTTCTCCCTTTTCTTCATCTTTAATGTCATCCAACACCTAGTGAGCTGCTTTGGCAACCAGAGTAAAAGAACAGACCGATCTGAAGCACAGCCCTGTTCGGGCCGGGTGCCAGGAGGTAGCACTTGATCCCCAGAGCCATGAAACTCTCTAGACCCAGCCCCCAGTTGACAGTTTCCTCTTCTGCATGCCTGTATTTTTCACTAGGATAAAAAGGAAGCTTGGGGGCTGGGGATATAACTCAGTTGGTAGAGTGCTTGCCTTGCAAGCACGAGGCCCTGGGTTCAATCCCCAGCACTGCAAAAAAAAAAAAAAAAAAAAAAGGAAGCTTGTTCTCTTGGTGGAGAACTATGTTCTCCTTTCTCTCCTAGAAATAAATGTTTTTTCTCCTGGAAGCAGGGCCAGGATCATAATTTGAATGACTGGATGCAAAGCAAACCACAAAAACTTCCTTTTCAAAAACCATGAAAAAAATGCCATGAAGGTACTAAATGGTGAATTTTTCCTCTAAAAGTATTTTGTTACAAGACAAGTAACAGGGGTGATATTGACATGCTAATGACAACATAAATGTACAGATTTGCAAAATATTTTGACATCATAATTTTATATACAGTAATGCAATAAATGATATTTATTTATGTTTATTTATCTAAAATGCATTTGTAAATCATAAATATATATAAATTTTAAGATTTTTCCAGCTCACTTTTTTGGAAATTTATTAGCTCACCAAAATCTAAATATATAAAACTCTATTTGTGATAGATATAATTGAAGTAGTGTCAACTGCTCTTACAAATGAAAGATTACAATTTTGATCATTTTTAATTTTGAAAAGGATCTTTGTGCATCTACAACTTTTACTAGAGCTATTAACAGTATTTCATAGGCTGAGACAACATCCTGATGATTATTTTCTGATATATTATTGGAGTAAATTTCTGATCATTTCTATCAAAATTTAAATTTTATTACATGGAAAACTGATCATTTTCACTGAGCAATTTTTCTAAAAGACTTTGCTCCGTTCAAATCATTGTCAGAAGTCTGGAGTTAACTTTAAATGCTTACAATGTTATTTTACATGTTATTTTAATATCTCCTCTGACATTTCCTGTAATTTGTGGAGCTTGGCCACTTCTTTCTTTACTTTTAATTTTTTTATTTTTACAGACTGCAAATTGTACACAATTTGGGTACAACTTTTCATTTCTATGGCTGTGCACGATGTAGAATCACACCATTCATAGTCATACCCTATGCATGTACATAGGGTGATGATGTCTGTCTCAGTCCACCATCTTTCATAACCCCGTCCCCTCCTCCCCCTCATCCACTTCTGTGGTTGTTTTGGATGTCCACCAATCCGGACCCAAGGCCTGTCCCAAGCACATGAGACCTGGTCACTGGCTGTGTGTGCACATACTGCCTGCCATGCCCAAGGCTGCTTCTGGATGGCAACCACACACACACACACACACACACACACACACACACACACTGCTGTCTGGCACAAGGAGCATGTATATTGGCTCATCAGACAGCATCAGAAAATACGAGCTCAAGGAGAAAATTGTATTAAGAATCCCCAAACAGCCACAGAGGAACATTAAGTCAAGCACAAGGTCCTATGCAAGAAATCACACAGGTCACACTACCACAAAGCCACCTGGGCCTGGGAGTCCAGAAACACATCAATAGTAATTTCTGGTTTCCCACCGATGAGTGGTTTGGATTGGAGTGTTTAATGCACTTTTTATTGCCAATCTAGTAAGTAATTTGTCTTTACATCTGCTGCTTACAATCTCCTCAAGAAATGGGTGAGATTTATGCTGCTTAGCCAGCCAGCAGCTTTCTCTCCTCTCCTTGTAAGTCACTTGGCTATCTTGTCTACAAAAGCCAACTTCCAATGATTACTAATGACTTAGATTAGTTGCTGGGTCTTTCTGAGTCCCTAATCTTCCTCAGGAGTTATTGGCTCAGGCCTGGAGAAGCCCGGACTCACACAGCCATGGAGAACGTGGTGGCTGTGAAGCGTCCTTGGTAGAACTGAGAATGCAAGTTCTGGAACCATCCCACCTGCTCAGATCCCACTCTACCCCCACTTTCCAGCTGTGGGTTTGGGGCACATTATTAACCTCTGAAAGCCTCAGATTGCTTGTCTTTTAAATGGGATAATGATATATCTTTAAAAATAGGGCTCAATAAATATTTATCACTATCCAGTCCTAAATAAATGTGGTTTCCTCTCTTAGCTTCTAGCAGGGATGTTCCTAAGGAGACGGAAATAATAGCTCTGACTAACAGAAATTTTGTGTGAAAAATGGAGAGGATGCTCACTAGGTCTTTCTGAAGTGATCTACCAAAAACAGAAACAGGAATCTCATTCAGGAAGACCCTTGGAAGAGTAGAGTCAGGGGAAGCTGCTGCAGTATTGGTTGAGGGTGTGAGTGTGTGAGTGTGTGAGTGTGTGTGTGTGTGCACCTGTGTACACATCTGTGCACATGCATGTGTAGAAAGGACTCCAGGTCTGTACACTATCTACCCTGCACTCATTTGGAGGAAGACCCTGAGTGTCCACATGTACAACACACACACGGCTTTCATTCCATTGCTAGGGTTGCTTCCTCTGGGTTACACACCAGGTGTCAGCAGATCTGCAGTGAGACGACAGGGGTAAGGAGTGTAGAACAGAACACCTCTTCTAACCCACGCAAGACAAAGAGCAGGCAGTTTTTGAAGTGTCTTTCTGTTTTGTTTTGTTTTGTTTTGTTTTGTTTTGTTTTGTTTTGTTGTGAAGTGGGATGAGGCTTCTCAAACCTACCTTATGTTGGTCATGAATTTGAACCTGACGCCAACACCAGCATTCTGTAAGAAGGAATTCAGAACATAAAAAGGAATTCACATTTAAGTTTCATCAACTTTGCCAGTAGAGACTAAAAGGTTAATTAGGGTTAATTAATCAACCCTGTACACCAATAGATAGGCATGTTAAAAATTAATTTCTTCCTTGATGCATTTTATAAAATATGAGTGTGACCTATTGCAAGGAAATTAAATCATCAAAAATGATGAAGCCATCATGTTCTGTTAAATTCTGCCAGGAGATTTGTGTGGTAGAACACCTGAAGCCGTCTCTGCTGCTGAGTGACCTCTGGAAATGGTTATCAAACTCATGTCCTCCCAATCCTCCTCAGCCAGGACTAGAGCTGGCTGTGCCCTGTTGCTCCAGAGAAGGCCCACTTCCGTTTTCTCTGTCTTCACTGCTGGCCGTGTTAGGATCCAGTGAGTACCTGGATGAGGAACCACTTTGAGATCCACAGCAAAGGAAGTGTCACAGAGAGAAAATTGGCTGCAAGTTAATGAGAAGAGCTGAAAAGCCAACAGGGGATGGTGAGGAAAATCAGAGTAGCAATGCAGGAAGCAGCCACCACCCCAGTGCTAGAGTGTGGATCTGGAATGTCCCCCAGAGTCCCATGTGCTAAATGTTTTGTCCCCAGGGTGATGCTACTGAAACATGGAAGAGCCTTTGAGAGGAGGGCCTAGGTCATTGCAAGCATGCTCTCAAGGGGACTGTGAGACCTCAGTACTTGCTGTCTCTCTCTTTCACTTTCAAGCTGTGAGGTCAGTGGCACTGCTCCCCCATGCATTTCCACCATGATGTGCTGCCTCACTCCAGGCCACAATAGAGCCAACCAATCCAAGACTGAAACCCCTGAAACTGTGAGTCAAATAAACCTTATCTCTTTATAAGTTGATTATTTCATTTCTTTGTTGCAGTAATGGAAATCTGAGTAGCATTCCCAGGTTACAGCATAGAGGAGGCATTCCTAAACCCCAAGGGGCAGGCTCACCTGGGACAGGCTGACAGGCCCATCCAGAGACTGGAACCATGAAGGAGATGCACAGCAATGTCCCAGATCAATTAAGTTGGATTCCCTGCAAGTGGGACTAGCTATCAATGGCTTGTCAGACTCCCCAGGTGATTCCAAAATGCCTCCAGGATTGAGAACCACTGCTTAAAATGCCTACTCCGAGTCCTCCTTCCCAATATTGAATCTGTCCCAGACTGAACAGACAGTGACATAATATCACCCCAGGTCCAGAGGTAGACACTGAGGATACCGGTAGACCAGGCAGCCAACCCACTCTAAATTACCTATGAAGATATATCAAAGCACCATGTTTGATTTGTAGAACTTTTCTTCATAGGTCATTTTTTAGTAATCTAAAAAAGGTACTATTTTAAAGAACCATATTTTTCTTAATGTCTATCAAAAAAGTAATTAAATTTCACACTGTAAGCCAATTACAGTAAACTATTATCTAGCATAATTTAATCCAAGGCATTCTGAATATGCATAAATTGACTAGGGTAGGCTATCCTGCTTAATAACTCCATTAACTTGCACATATTAAGTGTGTACTAATTATTTGTTGAATGAACTAACCATCAAAGGAAGATTAATGTTCAGATTGATATTATTGTGATTTTTATTGTATTTTAATTCTTTGAAAATTGATAATCTACCATGATACATATAATGAACTGTTAATGAGAAACAAACTTCTTAATATGATCTCCTTTAAATGACTGAGAAGGCATCCGAAGATTCTGCATAGCCCTCCGGTAAATACCAATTATCATGTTAAAGAGAAGTCTGATTGGCAAAATGCCAGATAAGAGAATTCAACTGAGCCTGGGGTAACTAGAAAAATAGTTGACTGCTTTTAAAGAACCCCCTGTAATAAGTGCCTAGGCCCTTTTCATTACGTGTTTAATCATCCAATGCATTTTATGAAGAAATTAATAAGCATCCTAGGGAATAACAAGACAAATAAGATGAGGTCCTTGCCTTGGAGCATCTTATAATCTAATGGCAAAAATGAGGTCATCACACAAGTCAAGCCCTATTGGAATAGTAGGTGTTAATTCTAGGGTTTGGTGAAGTTTGAGGTTGACCAGGCCAGAGCATGTGAGATGGGAAGTTTGAGAGCAAATGCCAGGAGTATCTGAAGATGGAGATGACCTCATCAAGATGGCGCTTGATGTGTGGAAGGGACAGAAACCAGGGTTAGTCTAAGCAAAAGGTTCAAAGAGGATAGTTGCAGCAAGTATGCAAATGCCTTCATGAGTTCTAGAAATACTAAAATGAAAAAAATCACTAGAATTTCATGCCTGTGGGTCTCAAGGGTCGATGGGGAAAATTAGGAGAAAAGAAGTTCCTTAGAAGGGAAAGGTTGACTCTTCCCCTTCAGGCATACCTGATTGAAGGCTAAATAAGATGTCCCATATGAGACACTCGACAAGAATGCACTGAACATCTTGACAGTATTTGCAAAGTCGTTTTATTGTGATATTGTCGTTGTGTAACCTGCATCCAGACATAAAACTTTCACTCATCACTCATATTCCAAAATATTTTAAATAAAAATAAAAATTCTTTGGTTAACACATTCTTAAAGGCTTTTAAATATAGCAGTGCAAGTCATTTTCATACGCATCAAACATATACTATTTCCACTTTCACAGAATCATGATGTAGATGATGATATCATCCAGACTCTCATGTTTACACTGAAGAAAACTAAATCCAGCATCCATCCCATGGACAGCAATGAAGAGTAATGATCCCGACTTGGCCCACTGTGTGGATCTGTGCTTTCCTGGCAAGAGCTGGAACCAAGTGAGACAAGAGAGACTGTACTTTAAAACCGCATGGTCATTGGGTTGGTAAGAGCCCTGCACTTAGCTTTGTAAGAACGTCATTTCATTGACTCCCCCTTTTTTAAATTTCTTTAGAGGTGACAGAAGTGAATTCAACATGAAGGAGCCAGATAAGATCTTCCACCTGAAGGATGCTTTGATGCTGTGACATTTACAAACTACTTTCTCCTATGACATTAACACTCAGTTTCACAATAACCCTGGGAAGTGGGTGTCATTAACTACTTGCAGATGAATACACCCAGCACTGAACAGAAGTGACAAATAATTAAACCCCAGTTTCCTGACTCCATCCCTCTAGGGAGGAAAGGACAAGTCTATGGTAAGTACAGAAGAATTTGTTCCAGAATTGTGCTGTTTTTCAGACTTCGAGCCATCCAACCCAGCCTTACATTTTATTGCCTTCATTCAATGTGTATTATTCTTTTATTTTTGTTTTTTGCTACCAGGAATTGAACCCAGGGGTGCTTAATTACTGAGCCCCAAGCCCAACCCTTTTCATGTTTTATTTTGAAACAGGGTCTCACTAAATTGCCTAGGGCTTCACTCAGTTGCTGAGACTGGCGTTGAACTTGCAATCCTCCTGCCTCAGCCTCCCAAGCTGCTGGGATTACAGGTTTGTGGCCCCACACTCAGTTCAATGGGTATTTTTAAAATATATTCCCAATGGCGGAAAAAAGTTGCAATGAATTGGAAGCTCTGATGTTTCATAATTCACACTTTATCCATTAGTAAATATATACATTTTATGTCATTATACAATCTGTCATGTTTAATTCTGCTTTTGTATCTCATATTGAACACACATCACCAGATGTTAGATCTTAGAGAACATTTGTAACATAAGGCTACAAATACAAGCCCAGGGATTCGGTTTCTCTTCTAACAAGATAAAAATAAGAAGAAAAAATGCAGATAATTTTGTCCTGCCCTTTTTAAAAAGTTTTTAAATTAAAGTTACTTTTAACTTTAAAACTATAGTCATTTAGACTTCAAAGACTATTACTTGTTTTTTTTTTTTTTTAAAGTATAGTCACCTGGACCTGAAAGTTCTGTTTCAAAGATTACTATGCCTTTAAGATAAGAATTTACTGTTAGAACACTGTGTCCTGGAGTTTTGATTATGATGGCCTGGAATCGACACCTGTTTGCCATTTGTGGCACCGGTTTCATTCTGGCCCTTTCAACCATTCCAATAAAAATAGATGACATTCAAATAAAAACAAATCACAGCCGGGTGGGGAGGTGCATGCCTGTAATCCCAGCGGCTCGGGAGGCTGAGGCAGGAGAATCTCCAGTTTAAGGCCAGCCTCAGGAAAGCAAGGCCCTAAGCAACTCAGTGAGACCCTGTGTCTAAATAAAATACAAAATAGGCTGGGGATGTGGCTCAGTGGTTGAGTGGCCCTGAGTTCAATGCCTAGTACCACCACCCCCAAAATTGCATCCCTTACTCACCACAGAGGACCGTGAGCCTCTTCCTCCTCAAAGTGTGGTCCACAGAACAACCGAATCATGGGCACACTTGGAGCACTGTTAGAAATGCAAGATGTCAGGCCCACACCAGGCCTACAGAATCAGAACTGGCATTTTACCAAGATCACTGGGTGATTCATCTGTACATTAAAGTGGAGAAGGCTGATTGAGATTATAGGGTTCCCAGTTTTAGCTTCCCATTGTAATTGCCTGGGAGCTGGATCCTGCCCCCAGAGAAACTGATTTAATTGGTCTGAGGATTTTTTTAAAAACTCCCAAGTGATTCAAACATGTAACCAAGAGTAAACCCACTGGTCTTGATTAACTCTTTATAGACAAGAACAATGCCCCGTGGGTTAGATGATTTGCTCCAAGTTACAAAGCAAATTTTCATGAACAAAAAATGAGATGGTCTCTGTCTGAAATGGGAGAGGTCGGCTCCTTCCTGACTCCCAGGCCTCCCTTTCCACTTGGGGGAGCTGGCCTCATCCGCATCCAGAGCCATTTCCATTCACCTGCTTGGCTTCCGTGTGTTCTGCCTTTCTGGACACACCTGCATGCCTTTGCTTTGCTTTCCTCGGTGAGCCCCACCCTCATAAGCCCTGAATCATCCTCAGTGCTCCAGCCTCTTTGTGAGTGTCCTCAACAGCACCGTGGACTAACTCATCGTCCAGTGGCAGCGCTTCTTAGACACCATCTTCCTGACCAATTCTGCTCTTCCTGTCTCCGGTTCAGTTCCCTGTGCTTGGATCCTCCTCTCCTTGCAGCCACTGAATCTGCTCTTGATATCCTTTCAATAAAGCCTGGTGGATCTCAAAGAGTAGGCTGTTAGAATCACAAGGGAGAGCCCCTTGCCTGCCCACACACGATGCTGCCTCTCCCCAGGAGCACTTAGAAGAGGTCAGGGCATCTTGCTTTGGACACTCCCGCCCCCAGGGCACCCTGATCCAGAGAACCAGCTCCATTCAGAGTCTCCCTAGACCTTTCACCCTCTCGGCTTTCCCTCATCTCCTTCCTTCTCTGAGGAAACCAGTGCAACCTGACTTGTCCCCAGCACTGCTGGGCTCTTACAGCTCACCTGATGGCACGAGTGATCCCCATTGTGCTTGTCTTGGTGGGTTTAGGTAGGGTTCAGGCAGACAAAATAAGGACATTTTAGAATGCCACCAATTTGGAATAAAGGCTAACTCATTATTCATCTTGTCGTTTTTTTGGTACCAGGGATTGAACCCAGGGGCACTTAACCACTGAGCCACATCCCCATCCCTCTTTAAAAAAATTCTTTTTTAGTTGTGGTGTTATACTTCCCAAAAAGATTCTCCAGTGCCATCAGGAGAGAGTCAGTCCCCCCCGCCTAATCCCTCCCCTCCCTATAATTCCACCCTAATCCCTTCCCTCGCCCCATAAATGCTGGCAACCAAAGATCCAACACTCGATTTCCCAACACACCGCTTTTAGGCCTAAGGGCGATCATCGCGGGCCAGCTAAAATAAAGGCTTTTTTTCGCTTTACATGAACAACTTGGATGATCTTATTTTCGTTGGGTACAACAGTTGGTGGACAGAATACCTTTATTTAATTTATTTATCTATATGTAGTGCTGAGGATTGAACCCAGTGCCTCACACAAGCTAGGCAAGCTTTCTACCACTGAGCCACAACCCCAGCCCATCCCCAACCCTTTTAATTTTTTATTTTGAGACAGGGTCCCGTTAAGTTGCTTAGGGCCTTGCTAAATTGCTGAGGCTGGCCTTGAACTTGACATCTCCCTGCCTCAGCCTCCCAAGCTGCTGGGATAATAGGCATGTGCCACTGCGCCCAGCTCATCTTGTCTTTTACTGGGAGAATATTTTCACCTGACCCATCAATCAGTCTCTAATTCTCTCTTTCTTGCTTCTCTCCGGTTTACCACTGCTGGCCCCTGGGAAAAACCTCTTTAAATTAAAAGGGAAAAAAAGGAGTTATAAAACTTCTTGTCTTAAATGCAACACTATGACCTTGAAACACTATAGAATTGCCATCTAATAACTTGGATATAAATTGCCAAAGCTTTGATTCACATACAGCCAGAGAACAAAACAAATCAAACGCCTTAGGCAACATTGATGCTCAAGGCCATAATCAGACAACTGCTACAATATTGAAAGAAAATGGAATGTTTCAAACTAATCAATTGAGATTTAAAAAAATAGATCAGCTTATTCTAACAATTAGTTAAAGGGCAATGTTCCAGTTGAAAATAATTTAAGCAATATAAAGTCATTTAACATTAATTTTGCCATAAAATAAATATATTTAAAAAATCATACTAAAATCAGAAAGCCTACCAAAGGTTTTTGAATCACATACAAAAAATAGTTAATGAGATTTCAGTTATTTACCAACTAAATAACAAGTATACAAATTTTAATGTTTTGTCTGTGTCATTAGATTGTATCAAAAGAGCAGATGCTACAACATACTAATAAGAAACATCTTCTGCCAAATTATCTTCAGGATTCTACCAATCCAACATTTGTAATATTTGAATCAAAAAATAATAATTTGGTAATATTAAGTAAATGTGAGGATTGATTTCTCTTTTTTAGTGTCACCAAGGGATTCTTTTATGCAAAGTCACAAATAAAATAACTAAAGGGCTTCAGGATGAATCATTTTGACTGTGATAGTCCCTGGTTTTACAAAATTAAGCTCTAAAAATCCAATTCCTAAGAAATCTCATGCACCTCAGAGTAAGAGGAATCAGTCTAGGGAGATATATCTGGGGCAGGTTCATCATTTTTTGAAAACTTGCTATGTTCACACTGAGCTGTAATTGACACTGGATTCCCATTTCAAAGATGAGGACACTGAGGCTCTTCAGGGTGGAGTTATCCAAGAGCACAGAATTGCAAGGTCATTTTGAACCTGGGTCTTGCTCCCTCTTTTTCCTATGCCTTTCCATCTCAATTGATATGTAGGTTGACTTTTTTTTTTTTTCATATCTTAACCACTTGGTCAAAAAAAGTTGGGGGTGCTTTAATATTATTAGTGGTCAAATCTCTTCTGGAATACAGAAATCATGTCCTGAAATGGAATTTTGCCAGATTTTAGGCATCTTACCATTGTCCTCAGTGGCATTTCCACCCTTCATTCAAGGCTTCTTGTGATTTTTCTGAACTTCTTTCTCCTTATTTGCAAACAAATGCATTTGCCACAAATGCATGGAAACCATGTTCCAGGAAAAACCTTGAAAACAACAAAAGACTCCAGCAATACTTGGTGGTTATAAAAATGGGGAAGTGCAATGGGTGTAAGGAAAAAAGCTACATATTCCAGGAGATTTTAAGTACTTGGATACGACATGAAGTGTTCTCTATAAGATGACCTTCCTATTCGTCTTCATAAACATTGAACTTAGCTGGAGAAAGAAAGGCTGCTACCTAGTTAAGAGACAGTGTGAATAATGAAGACAGAAAGTTACAGTCCTTTCAGTGATAAGAGGTGACAACTTAGGATAGTTGTGTTATTACCTAGGAAAGCAAGCTATCAAAGGTCCTTGTGTGGAAGCTTATTGGTACTTCTCAATACATATGATTGATCTGTGTGGTATCTAACACATGACAGTTTCCTGTTGACTGCTGGTCTCTATTAATTCAGTCTTTGGATAAAGATACCAGCAGTAAGCTAATGGTTTATTCATTTATTCTATCATTCATTTCTATATTTCTAGTTAATCAACTTTTTCTTTTTTTTGGTACTAGGAATTGAACCCAGAGGTGCTCTACCAGTGAGTCACATCCTCATCCCTTCTTATTTTTTATTTTGAGACAGGGTCTTACTAAGTTACTGAGGCTGGTCTCCAATTTTCAATCCTCCTGCCTCAGCCTCCCCAGTCACTGAGATTATAGGTGTGTGCCACCACGTCCAGCCAATCAACATTTTTTAGGAATATTGTGTATATGACACTGCATTAAACATGGAAAAAAATTAAACAAAGATGACTTGACCTCTGAGACCCTCATGTCAAGGTTGATCAAAGTCATCCAAATGAACATTATCCTTCTAGCAGCATTGCTTAATATGAAATATCAAATGCATATACTATAGAACAATGTACTTACTCTATTATCCAGAAAAGGATAATTTGAAGAAAAGACTGAATTTGTGCATATGTAAAAGCAGATTAACTCTAACTGAGAATTCTTCTAATTTGTTAAATATTTTAGAAATCTTAATTATAATTTAACAGGCTTGTGCTCCTCAATACCATAGCCATTAGCCTCATGGGGCCACTGAGTACTTGCTATGTAGCTAGTCCAAATAGCACACATGTGCTGCATGTGTAAAACACACAGATGTCTAAGACTCAGTGCAAAAAAAAGTCTATAAAATATCTCAATAATTTTAAACTAATTATATGTTGGGATTCAACTATTTTGGACATATTGGGGGAAACTGAATCAGTAAAATAAGTAAAATTGATTTTAATACAATTACAAGAAAATTTTAAATATGTGATTTGCATTATCTCTCTCACACAGCACTGCTGTAAAAACCTAAAGGAAAGGCCCTAAGGCTTTAGTAGATTCTAATGATTACTCATGGAAGACACAAATAAAATGATAGATGCCTCTAATGAATCTGAAAACCCATCTCTCCAAAATGAAGTGAGGATACGTGCAAAGGTCCCCCTGGGACAAGCAGTGAATGCAGGGTAGTTGAAAATAGCATAGGGCTTCAGGGCACCATGAGTTTTCTTCTCATCACCCCTGGAGAGTTGGCCCCACAACACAGAAGACACGCCAAGAAAATATATATGCTGTGTATATGGAAAACCTAGAACCCACAAGAACAGAGGATCCAAGAAGAGGTGAGGGTGTGGAAGGAATGCAGGGCTCTGAGAGTCCAGTGCAGATGTGAGTGAGGGCTGGGGTGAAGCTGTGAGGTAGAGTGCTTGCCTAGCACTAGGGAGGCCCTGGATTCAATCCTTAGCACCGTATTCAGAAAAAGAAATGAGTATGCATCGTCCTGCCATGATTTAGACATGTCCCCAGGAATTTCTGTGTTGAGAACTTAATCCCCAATGTCATCTATTAATAGTATCTGGAGGGAGGTAGAGTTAGATGAGGTCGGGAGGGTCAGGTTCCCGTGATGGGCCAGCAGCTTTAGAAGAAGAGAGACCTGTGCCAGCATGCTTGCTCTGTCTTACCATGCGATGCCCTCTGCCATGTCAAGATGCAAAAGAAGGCCCTAGCATGAGCTGGCACCTGGATACTGGACTTCCCAGCTTCTAGTGCCATTAGCTAAAGAAACCTCCATGCTTTATACATGCTTTTTATTACCCAGTCTATGGGATTCAGTTATAGCAACAGAAGACAATTAAGACAACCGCACTGGACCAGAAAGACTCTCCTCCCAGTTCCTCCTGTGAGTTCCAAGCCTAATCTGAGAGGCACCCTCTCTCCTTTCACCGAGCCAGAGCGCCAGCTCGGAAGGTCCGCCAGGATTCAAAGTTAACATGCTGCTCTCATCACAGTGGCATTGAATGGCTTTGAGGTGTCACTCCTCTTTGGTACTTTGACTTCTCTATTTTATCCCTTTCAGTTTTTCCTCTATTTCACTCTCTCTGTGTCTGAAATTCTCTTTCAGCTCAGTCACATGGACTACCTAGGACACCATCCCTGCTTCTGCCACACGTCCATCCTTGGTAGGTCATATCTGCAGCAGTCACAACATTTCTTCATTGTTCCAGTCGTATCTTAAGTGGCTTAGTGAAAATGGATTTTTTTAATTAAAAAATAAATAACTAGCAATCAGACACATGGTTATGAAAGAAGATAAAGTTGCAGGCAGATTTATTATAATACTTCATCAAAGATCAGAGTTACTTCTCTGTGTACTCAAGGAAATGAATGTAAATGTTTTAGCCAGAAAATTATTTTAAACAACATTCATTATTTAACATGAGAAAGAAACTTGTCTAACAAATAGAAATGGTCAAATAACTTGTGATATAATATAGTAGAATTCTCTACAACTATTAAAATCATACCTTTGAAGACAATGACAAAGGACAGTTACACAATAAAAATTAATAAAGGTACATAATTATATATAATATGATCTGACTCTGAAACAAAATACATAGGAAATGTTAATTGTGGTTAGCTCTGGGTTGTGACGTTATAGGTAATTTTTATTTTTTTCTTTACATATAGTCTCTGCATTTAAATTTTTTTTACAACTAACATATATTACTCTTACAATCTGAAAAATATATACATAAAATAAACTATTGATTTTCTAGTGTCTGATCTTAATAAAGTTTCCAGTTTTATAAAGAATATCACCAAAAGCTTATCTTTCATGGAAAAATTATACCACCTCTCAAGATGATATATAATACAGTACAGTATTTTATTATACACTATGACCCTGGGTCAGCAAGGTTAGCTATGCCTGTTATGACTGTTTTAGCTCAACTGATACATTATCGACCATCTATAAAACAACTCTAGTGTAAGAAAGAGACTTGCCTGTCTAAAAATCAGCAAGACTTATTTAAAGGGCATTAAAGGAGAAGACCTAATTAGCCCTTTTTACAGGAATCAGTAGCATGTTTCAGTATAAAAGTTCAAAACAAAACTAGTTCAAAGCTGCTTCCACAGATGCGAAAACAAAACAAATCCAGTGTTATCAGACCTGATTACTTGTGAATATATTAAGAAATTTTAAAGCGTATTAAGAATTTTTTTTCAAAAAATTCATAGCACATTTTGAAGAACAGCAAATGGAGTCACTCTCCACAGAATGAGTTATGGTTTCATCCTTACTCTCCCAGGAAAAGTCATTTCACTCATTCCAAGGTCTGCTCAAAAGCAAAAGGATGTAAAATCAATTAATCATGTTGTTCATAATAAGCATGCTTTCCTCCACCTAGAGCCACTACAGTAGACTGCATTTCACAATTACTTTCTGCTTCCCCAAGAACCCACCATCTCATGATTCATCTTTATGTTTTGGCAAACATTTATCAAAAGTCTCCTAGGTGCCGGCCCTTAACAAGGCACCAGTGAAACAAAACCCTTAAGGACCAGGGGTTCTGAGAGTACCTCCAAAAATTCACATCAAATATAAATTTCCATAATGTGATATCATTAATCAAATGTATAAATTGATATTAGCAGCATTGGATAAAACACTACTTTTAAAAGGAAGATTCCACCTTAGGGCCCCCTTTTCACCTCTCTGGTATGTATTCTGCTACTTCTTTATAGGAAACCTGGTTAGAGGCATGGCCATTAGACATTATCATGGCAATTGGAGAGACTGTTACTTGGGACTTAACTTTTTAATCTAATGCTTACAATTATCCCTTCAAGAAAACCATGAAATTTAAAATGGGCACAGATAAAAATATTCCTAATCTTGTCATTCAAATTTCTGTACAAAGATTTCGCTGCTATGGTACCTATTTGTCATGCTTTCCATACAGAGTGTTAAAGAAATGATGGTGCCTATCAGTCTCTTAATTACCCAGAAAGAGAACAAATTCACCTGATTCACTATTTCACAGTAACCTATGCCCGATTTAGAACCTCTGTCATATGCCACGGAAACGTTTCCTAAAAGCCAAACGGATGAAATCTCACCACATTGAGAGGTACAAACGGTTAACAGTTCATGTGTGTGCATAATTATTTCAAAACAAATGAACAGAAAAAGACAAGTTCGGACTACTTGTAACTTCTTCTGCCTTTCTTAGAGTAATAAAAAATAAGGGAAAGAGAAATAATAAAAGCAAAGAGTAGAAAAGCGATGAAAGCCAGTAAAGACTTCCTGGCGTGAAAAAAGTTGCATTCAGTACACATGGTGTATTCTTCTGGACAGAACCTTTCCAGAGTTTCGGGACCCAGGAAACCGTTGTTGTCGATAATTTTCCTGTAATGCTTCATGGATGGTTTGGGCTCAAACTGATTTGCAGCATAACGATAGAGGCCAAACTTCGGAGCTGAGCGATCGTTAAACGAGTAAGCGAAGTATCCACAAACATTGATACCATCCAACATGTAGGCTAGAAAAACACAAGGACAGGAGGAGTCATTAAAATATTTTGCACATAGGACACCCCTTTGACATAGCCTTGATACATCGGGGAAAATACCATTTAATAAAACCTAGACTCAATTAGATTGAATTAGAAAAGTCTTCTTTTATGTGAAGACAAATAGGTAAATATCAAGACAAATACTGAACTACACTGAACAGTTAGTTTTACATAATTCAACCTACTATAAGACATTTGGCTTAAATTTTATGTACATTTAGCAGTTCAGATGTCTATGGGACCATCTGAGATTGAAGACAGGGTCTATCTTTTTACCAATCCAGAGTAAGTGCTAGGGATTTCTGTCTGGTCTTCCTCTTTTCCCTAAACTCTTTTATTCCTAGAGAAAGTTCTAGCTATCTCTTGGACTGTTTCAGTGTAGCCAGGAACAGCCAGGTCCTTTGTTGGGGGTGACAGTGTGTTTCTGTTGGAGAGTTTCCTTCAGATACTCTTTGGTGATCTTCCAGAGATTTCTGTTTCAGGGGCTTCTTACCTTTCAGAGCTTCATTTACATAATTCTGTATGTAATACATCCTCAGTTTGTCTTGTTCGGCCTGGGGATCATCGTCGATGCCATTGGCCATCACATACATGGGGAGATCTCCGTACTTGAACTTCAGCCAGTTCAACACTTTGCGCAACCCCCAGGGCACGACGGCCACCTGGCTGGGGGAGTTGAGCCAGGTGATGTCAGTCATTTCTTGCACCTCAAGGTAATCGTTGTATTTCATCGGATCTTCTTTCTCCCAGTCTACAAGTATGGTGGTGAAATGGCTTAAAGCCAGAAAGTCAAAGGAACCCTGGATCAGCTTTTTCTCATCTTCAGTGAAATAAGGTAGAAGAAAGTTGTTTCTTTGGTTCAGCCAGTCCCTCATCACCCGTGGATAATCTCCAGAGCCGAAAATGGGCTCGGCCAGCCAGCCAATGTCAAATTCCAAAACCCTCTCGGCCACTTCTTTGTCCTTTTCGGACAGAGGGCAGGCTGGTTCGATCCAATCCGCCTGCAAGGCTATGGATATTTTACCTTTTTGGGCAGGCCTAAACTTCTCATCATACAAGTGCCAGGCCAACGCATGCGCCTTCAGAAGGTGATGTCCCGCCCGGTATGTCATATTGCGCGTGTCCGGCTCATTCATCGTGATCCAAAACTTGACATGGTGACCGAGCTCTTGAAAGCACAGCCTGGCGTACTCTGCAAAAGCCAATGTGGTGCGGGGGTTCTCCCAGGCGCCCTGCTTGGCCAGGGGGCGCGGCAGACTTTGGTGCGGGGCCACAGGGTGCCACAGGGCCACCACGGGCGTGATGTTGGCGCGGACCAGTTCACTGACCACGCAGCGATAGAAGTGCAGGACCGTGTGGTTCACGTGGGACTGGTTGCCCAGAGGGAGGATGAGCGCCCAGTCCAGGGAGAAGTGAAAATGCGTCACGTGCATTTCCTGGAGTAAGGCGATCTGGGGCCGGATGGCAGCGAGATCGACACAGTAGGATTTCCTCTTCTTGGCCACAGCTCCATCCACTTTAATAAGCCTCTTACTGTGATGGACATCCCACAGGTAAACATTCGGGTCAGTGAACTGAGAGAGAGTGGTGTCCACCTACAAAAAGTAGAGTAAAGGTTTGCTTCACCTGGAAAATTCCTAAAAGTCCTTGCACGAATTTCAACAAAATTTAGCAAGTAAGATGGGCAACATTAGTCTCCTTTCTAACTGAGAATTTAAACCACTTTTCATAAATTGTAGTTTCCTGAGGAAGAAAAGATTCTATTTTTTTTTTTTTAAATGTATGTTTATATTACAGTTTTTGCTAACTTTTACACTTAACATTAGTATTTAAAAAACTATCCTTGGTCACTTCAGTTGACAAAAATGAATAATTTTTGCACACAGGCAGTCTGTATTGTGCAAGAAGGGTACTGTTGGACTTTTAATATAAGAAATCACTAATGGCATGAAGTTTTCAAATTTAAAAATAAATAGGAAAAATGTAAAAGCTGCATGAGTTAAAGCTAGGAAATGAAATTATATTTACAATTAAATTGTGCTTCTTAAAATCATGTTCTTTATTTAGGTTTGCCCTGAAGTACCAAATAAGCATAGTTGTTGTCTTCCATAGGTTTTAGGGTCAGTGATAGAATTTAACAAATTCAATCCAGTGGTGTAAAGTCTGAGAGAGAATGTGGAAATAAGGAATAATAATGTCATCCATCTACAGAGGGATTTTTAGAAATGTAGCTTTTCTTTAGTTTTCTGCAATATTTTTTCTGTAATAATATTGACTCTAGGGTTCTCAAACATATGACATATAAGCTTCCAAAATGTAAACAGGTGCTTAGGAAAAGTGGACGAACCGTAAAAGCAAAACTCATAAAATCCTCCCTCCAGAGCTTACACAAAAACCGAAAAGTCCACCTGGAAGACCTGCAACCTAACCCAGTTTCTCTGAAATAATCCTTTTAGAACAGGTGTCTTGGCCTGACCCTGCCATAAAAACAAGGATCAGATAAACTCTGGTTTTGAAGCTCTATCAGAGGTGTTGTGAATTTTACAGTTCTGTCATAAACACACAATTCGTTGCTGGTTCCCTGGAGGGGTGAGTGCTGTGTTTATAAGGGAAAGTAATAAAAACCAGGGTGTCAGAGGAAATTGATTTTTCAGAATTGTCCCTATGGATCACCCACTGGGGGAGTGCATTTCCCCTCGTGCTGTGGGAAAACTGTCAGAAGTCGTTTTCCACTCCCAGATACCCTCAAATTGTGTTTCCTCAGCTTCACAAGAGAAAATATTTGCATGTTCTTTTGAAGAAAAAGTGTTGGAGCTTGAAGGAATATTTTGCATTATTTTTATAGAGCTTTGAGATGACTAAATTCATAACTTTTCTGCCAGAATCATCCAAAGAAACAGCTTTTATTCACTCCATCTGAAAACAAACATGAAAGGCCAAGACAGGATTATTTTTTAAGGGGGCGGAGTCACATTTTTTTAAATATGGGGCATTTAGAAATGAATGTGTAGGTAAAATTTCATCCAACTGCTATTTGTTGACTTAGTTTTTACTTTAAAATGAAACAATAAAATTGGACTTTTGAGAAGGAATGGGTATGAAGTATGTATCTAGTGTGTTATGGAAGAAACCCTCTCCTAACAGCGACCAAAGTCAAAGAAGCTCCATGTCCTCAATATGTAGCACATTCTGTACTTCTGTCACCTAGTAGCGATAGTGGTTATGGGAAAGCAAGCCAACCAGAGGAAGCTGGTCCACATAAAATGATGATGCTTATGAATGAGCCAACATCAGTCTTCAGACAGGTCATGGTTAATGGATCTTACTTTTAAAGTTATTAAGGTGAAACACAAGCCTCAATAGTAAGAGTTTGACACTCTAGCCAGGAATGGAAAGATGAGTTTGGATGGTTTAAACATCACTTCTCAGGACTTCAACTTGTTAGGTTAAAGCACTACTTGTCAATGAAAATGCACCCATACCTAAGAACTGAGGGGACAAAGGACTTACTTTTACTATGTCAATTGGGGTATTAGCTTGGAGTTGCTAATGTAAGGCAAAGACCAAAATGCAAGCAAGAAAGAAAAAAATGCAGTTGCAGCTTGTTCCCACCAGAGAACTTCCAGGGAGTTCACGTCCACCATTGTTTTGGGATCACTTGATTTTGTGTTTGTGGGGTTTTGCATAGGAGGTGGGGACCTGATGAGCTAAAAGTGCAACCTAAGAGAGGGGCCCTGAGACCAGTGAGTGGCTCACCCAGGATTCACCCATTTTGTCTTACCATCCGAGATATAGAACAGCCATAAAAACAATTATGTAATATATAATAATTATAAAATAATATTAATTTTATATATATATAGGCTCCAGATTATGGTTTCCAACCTATTTAACCTTTTTAATGTACCTGTATCAATTTCATTGAAATATTCACAGAATTGAAAACTTGGGATTTAGCGGGATTAAGATTCTAAAAAATGGTTCTTCTCTCCCCATCTCCCTATTTGCTTACCTCATGGTCAGGATACAAAAAGGAGAAAGAGGAAAGGGTTTGAGACCCACTATTCTCCTCAAGGGGACATCCCCAATTACCTGAAGACCTCCCACTAGCCCCCTCCTCTTGAAGATTCCACCACCTCCCAAAAGTGCCAAGTTGGAAACCAAGCCTTTACCACTCGGGGCTTAGGGCACATTCAACCTCCACACTGAAGCGCCAACCAACACCCCTCATTAAATGTGAAGAAAGGACCTGAGTCTGAGACCCCTTCTAAACCAAAAAAAATGTAAGAATGATCTAAACCAATACAAAACATTAAGGATAGTGTTGATTTAGTTACTTATAAAAAACTACTTCGATCTGATATTTATAAGGAAATAACAATCCAATGCAAACAGAACACCTTTCTTCAGATCCAAGCATTTTTCCAAATACTTATTTCAAAGCTATAGTAGCAACAAATTGACTAGAAGAATCCAACATGCTCCCTGCTTAACTGTGGAGACTGAATGGTGTCTCTGTCTCCACCCATTTTCATCCTCAGACTATTTGGCAGCACCCACCACCTCACCCCGCTCACCCTCCAGTTCTATCACTCCTTTACATTGTTTGTGTATCCATCTTATTCTCAATAGTCTCCTTTGCTCCTTTGAAAGCAGGGTGCTTTTACTCATTTCCATGTGTCCCCTACAGAAAATCCCACTAATCAAGTAACCCTAAAAATGCACAGGGCTCTGTACACAGTAAGCATCTAAGAAGCACTTACTGAAGTATTCGATCAAACCATAGAAAATAAATCCCTTTAAAAATAAGGAAATTTAAAAAGGACATTGAGAATTAACTAACTACATAGTAGATAGTCAATAAATATTGATTGACCGTTTCAAAGCACTTCCATACCATTTCAATGACTGTATCTAGAAAGGACATTCCTATCAGTGAATCATTGGAGAAGGGTTTGCATTCATGAGGGATTTCTGCAAGTCTGGAGTGGTCCACGTTTGTGCCTCAGGAGGGCTGTACCTAATGTTCCCACCTGACTCTCAGCAGGTCCACTGAGATCTCAGAGACTCTGGAGTTCCATAACATATCTTATTTATGAAAAAACTCAACTGCTTTAAAAGCCAACAGCACCCCACAATACTAAGACAATGTTTATTTTTTCTTTTTACTGTCTATCAAATCTTAAATACTCATGTTTTTAAACTCTTTCCTTTGGATATAATTTAAAGCATTAAGATGAAGATTGGAAGATCATTGGAGAGATGAGGGCAGCATTCCAAATGGTGATCTTCATGTGCTCACTAGGGAACTGTGTCAGGCTCCTAGATTGGAGAGCGTGCCATGGCAAGAGCCTGATAAGGAAGCACTACTTACTAGTGACAGGGCTTGGTGAGACTGCTGATTGGTTTTGTCAGCTGACTTACTTGAACATAGTGGTCAACAACTCCCCAAGCAAAGTCACATGGAAATGTCCCTTCTAGGGGTTGATTTTCAGGTAAAGGAGGGAAGCCATTTTTCTCTATCAGCTTTTGGTAGAACAAGGCTGAAGACTTCGGCAACAGCTTCTTATCCTGGCTCAAAAAGTCGACATAGAAGAGTCCACGTCTGATGCTGTAGCCTCTGTGCCACTCGAAACCATCCATGAGGGACCACGCCGTGTACCCGATGACGTTGACCCCATCAAGCCTGATGGCTGCAAAAGGCAGAGAGGACAAGAGCAGCATGACCCTTCCCTGGGCACTCACCTCATGATTCAAGAGAATCTGAGGGTTTCACCACTTAAAGAAATGCCAAGTGTAATGCTTCTAGTTTGGCAACCCAGTGATTTTTCTTATTGACAAAAGGTTCTCATTGATTCTAGATAACTCTACAAATAAATGTCTTCACAAATAGGTTTATCTCTTATGTTTTCATTTGGATTTCTGAGACAGGATAGTTTCTGACTCCCAGTAAATCTTTTCTGTTTTCCATCCTAAGCACCTAGCGTTGGATCTCAGACCAAAAAATGAAAAATGTCTTTAAAGAGCACAAACTATTACTTTCTCTAGATAATATGTATACATCTTTTTTTTTTAAAAAAAGTGTTTTAATCAGGCAGAGCAATAAGAACTCAAAACACACAAAGAGCTACATATTTTGAGATTTATAGTATACTTAAACTCTAGATTAATAATTCTGTAAATCAAATAATTTCAAACATTCACCCAGTTTCTCGTCCATGAAGCAAGATTTAAAAATTAAGTTCTTCAAGGCTTCAAACAAGAAAGGCACTACCTTAATGCATTTCTACTATTGCCAAAATGAATTCCTACATTATGATTAAAAATAGAACATAGCATCTTGCAGATCATCTTTAGGATTGTTTTTCCTGTGGATTTTGAAAAGAAATTTTACCCGGAATCCTACCTTTTAAGGTTTCCATTATGAACTTTTTGAGGTAATACATGTATTTGGCATCATCTCTCTTGGTGGTCCCTGAGACAAACCAGCCATTTTCCACAATAAATATTTGAGGGTGGTTATATTCGAGGTCAATCCAAGAAAGGAGTTGCCTCAGGCTGGGAGATTCTAATTGGTGGAACTTCATGTGAGGGTCCAATAGTTGAAAACTCAAGGTTGGTCCAAAGGAAAGAGCAAAAAAGTCAGCAGTTCCCTTGATGAACTTTTTCTCAGATTCAGTAAAATCAGGCAGAAGAGATGAAAGGTTATTCTTCATGCTCTCAGGATAGTCGCCATCAATAAATATGGGTTTGGCAAACCAGCCTAGCACAAAGTCAAGAGATTTTTGACATTCTTTGATGTTATGGTCCGTCATTCTTCGAGGATTGATCCAGTGAGAGCTTAGGGCAATGGACACTTGGCCTCCCTGAGTTGGTCGGAAAGAAGTATTATAGAGATGCCAGATTTTGGCATGAGCCTATGAAGAGAAAAATCATGGTGAATTTTTCTGACAGTGAGAGATGCAGTACACAGTTGATTCCCCAACTCTAGTGGTATCTGTTTCCCATCAAGCCTAACCTAATGACTAACCCACACTATAAAAATTAGCTGGAACCAATAAATTATTTCAGAGGTAGCTTACCCCACTGTGAGTTGCTACCATGATTGAAGTTATTTCCTTTGTTTTTCAGCAGACAGTGGAAAATATTTATTATGTTGAGTTGGTAGTTATTATTCATATTTTGGAAAAGTTTATGAAATAAGAATTTGTTATATTGTCTTACTACTTACTTGACTTTGGATTATGTATTTTTAATTAATGGGTTCCATGAAAAGAACCAATCTTGCATTTGTGATCACACTAGGAATTTCTAAATAGGATTATGTACTTTATCCTAAGAGACTGGGAGTTTCCAAACTGACTCAAGTTGTTGGAGTCAATTTAATATTTCTTACTCATCTCCCATAGCTAAATTCCAACGTGTGTCCTCAGAATCTTTGTTCTTCCCTATGAATCAGCACAATATATTAAAAGACAATCCAAATTCTAACTTTGGCCCACCCTCCAGAACTCTGGGACTGTGCTGGCTTCCTGCAGATCCACAGTACAAGGTACAAGCCAAGAGAAAAACACAACTAAATACAACTGGAGGAAACAGAGAGTCTACAGTTAAGTCAGCACTCAGTCAGGCACAGTTTCCTAGCAGTAAAAAGCATTTCACTTCCATAAAACTAACTTTATATTCCCATAAAATCTTACTGACTTCTGATATCTTTTTATTTGTTCCCTTTTTAGTTACAAATATTGAGACTTATCTGGGTTCTTTTCCCCTCCTACTTGAAGTTTCACTTTACCTTTGAATTCCTTGATTTACTCCCCTTATTTTCCTACAAATATAAATACTATAAGACTTTTATTCCCCTAACCTACATTCTTTGAAAACTGTTTTAATTCTCCATTTAATTCCGTATATTCTACAAAATGATCATGCCAATTTTCATTCCATTCCCTGAGCTGGAAGAAGATCTGTTGCTCACTATGCCAAATATCCTCTTTATTTTTCTTAAATATTCTTCTCCTGGTTCATTTCAGTGCAGGAATCCAAGAATGCCCTCATCACCATCCTTAGGAATTCAGCTAACTATTTCAATTAAATAAAATTGTTTATGTCTAATTTTTATTTTTAGTTTCTTAGTGACATCTGTTATTTCATTTCACTGAGTGTATTCTTTCCAAGACCTAAAGCAGCTATCTATAAGCTAAGAAGGAAATAGAGGATAAAATGTATATTGAAACAAATGACTTTCATCTGTGAGCTCTATGATGTCACCTGCCCTTCTTTATCTTCCTTGCCACCACCAAGCTATCCCTCCCTTTTCTGTTGACAGGAAACCATGATGTCGCTTAACAGGGAGATAGAAAAGCATAGGAGCAGTCAAAGCTGGTACTCAGGAATCCACCCTTTGGGACCGAGGACCATGAGACATTCCTAATTTGGTCCTAAATTCTAATAGGGAGTCATCTGTAGATCAAGTGCTGAATAAACAGGAGGGGGAGCAACCCCAGAGCTTCTGAATCTGGGTCAGTTGTACAGGTAGCTGGAATCGTGCAATAAAATTGTTCAGAATAATGACCACACTTCTAACCTGGAAGACTGTGACATGGCTCAGAGGAAATTTGGAAATGATAAATGACCTGGGCCACTGAGAAGGGCACAGGTGGTTGTTGGTGTCAGTTAAAGTTCCCGCTCCATCAAGTTTTAGTTATGTGCCTTTGACCATATTATTTAACCTGAGCAGGGAAGCCCAACTTCCTGTGCCTCTCATGGACCATTTCAAGTATCAAATTAGATGATTCAGGAAAAGCTCCTGACACAGAGTTTCAACAGTAGAGTCTCCATGCAAGTTTATTTCTTCATTCCCTAAAGGATGAGGAGGCAAAAAAGAAGAGCATTGTTGGAAAAGGAAACCCCACTAGCTCTGCACTCTAGACCATAGCCATGATGTGATGCAGTGATAAAATGAGGAATTTAGATCACAATTCCTTTATCTGTTACCAATGTGAGCCTCCCTTGTTTCTGCTATTTCAGTCGTAGCACACCACACAGTGAGTTGCTCCATGATTGAAGTCATTTCCATTGTTTTTCATCAGCCAGTGGAAATGCAAATGCCATCTATTCTCCCATAAGGACACTGTGAGGATTAAGTGATCTGATGCACGTGAAAGTGTCTGTTAAATAGTTGATTATTTTAGAGGATACATTTGCAGCAATAGAAAGCATCTTCAGTACTATTTGGCTTAACTACTCACCCCGTTCCAAATCCCTATTGCATCTATTATTTGTCTGGTCTCTACAGCAGCCCAACTAGGTGGGCCTCCTGTGCATGGCAACCTATCCAGGAAATCTCAACCCCACCTGACCTACCACACTAAGCTGCACAGCCAAGTCTCCATCGTGCTCTGCTCCCATCATTTAATGAAGGCAATGATGCATCCTTCTCCAGACTGAGCTCCCTCAGGAATCCCTCATACCCTCCCTGGCCTTTGGAGGCCCCAGTCTGTTAAACAGAATTAACTTTGCTCCATCACCTTCTCAGGAGGTTGTTCATTCCATTTGCAGATGGTAGGTTTGAGAAAATCAGATGCAGTACTGAGGCAGAATGTGGGAAAGGTCATAATTTAGGATCTTGCAACAACCAAGGATGATTTATAGGGAGAAGATCATGCATGATCTTCCATTGCTTTCTGATTATTCCAGGTATGTTAATTTTATAAGCTTGTCATCTTAAGATTGAGACTCAATAGAGCTAGTGACGAGGACTCAGAGAAATAATTAATTATTTGGGCAAGAATGAATGCTCATCTACATACTATTTCTAATAGCAAAACATTGAAAACAATCGAAGTGTCCAATAATCAAATATGTTTACAACCATATAAACATATAGGAATGTTTTAATACATGATAGTATAACTAAAAACTAAGACATTCTTTTAAGACATTACAAACCACTTAAAAGAATATCTATAAACATGTGAAAATGTTTCTAAAATAATAACCAAAAACAAGTTACAAAACAGTAGAGTGCAGTGGTGGTTTTATTAAAGAAAAATAATACATAAAGATCTCGAAGGATTTATAACTTGTTAAAAGAAGTTTGTGGCAAGATTGTGGGCGGTATAATTCTCTCCTCTTTTTCATTCCCTACCATAAATATGTATTGCTTTAGAGATTTGGAAAAATTAAAATTCAAAAGGAAAATTGTTCACAGCAATTGGATGGCAGGCTCTCCTGGTATACCTAACCCCTACCAATCTGTTCTCTAAATTTCCCTATAGTTTCTGCCTCAAATTCCAAATCCCAAGCTCAATGAACCCTACTTGAGGTTCTGAGACACCTTAGGCTCCCACATTTTTATGCTTTATTTTATGCTTTATTTTTATTTTTAAAGCTCTCTAAATTTTTTTTTTTTTTTTAGCTGTTCCAGGTCCTTCAACCCTACCTCCACTTCAAAACTCAAAACCACTCTCACCATTTCCACTAAGCCTTCCCTGACATCTTCCCTCTCCTCAGTCTTGCTTAGCAACTGGTCCATTCTATGTGTTTCCACAGCTAACCTTTATCAAAGACCTTAACGATATTTTATTGCATTTATTTAAGTATCTAGATTGCAGGTGTTTCAAAGGTATTGATTAGGACTTTTATCTCTCTCTCTCCTTGGATTCCATCAAAATGTCTGCAATAGAGTCAGTAATAAATAGATATGGAGAAAGGAAGGCTGGCAGGAAACCAGATCAAAGGATATGAGATGCAAATGTTTTTCTGGACCAAAGCAGGAAAACACACTCATAAGATATTTCTATTTTATTTCCAAGACCTTGAAGACAGAGAACTTTTATGCATATAACATTAAAAAAAAATTGGAAGGAATTTGACAAGTTAGTCTCTGAGAATAATACTGCATTGTCTCACAATGTACTAATGATCCAATTTGGGATGCAAATCATTCTGGTATATGATACCTTCCTCACTTCCTTCCTAGCCTCAATTTAGATTTGAAATATAAGGTCTAAAAAATATAGGGAAAAAAATGGATCTGGTATTCCTTCCTACCAATCAGTAAGTATTCCCAAATTTTGAAAGTCAAGGAAAATTCTCCAAATTTAATGCTCCAAAGTTATCCCAGGCATTTTCTTTGGGATAAATTGTAAGCTCCTTGTCATTTACCTGTGTGTATCCTTCACAGTGTCCAGTACAGAGGTTCACACAAAATAAGGCGATGAAGGGAACCTTAGGTGGTGAGACTCGTGTCTACTCCAGTCTTCTGCCTTGGGCCATGTTCTAGACATGGGTGAGGGAGATGCAGCCCAAGCAAAAGGTGGCAGTCCCACTGAGCTGAGAAGGCAGAAGTCAGACACAAGGACTGATAAAGTAGGTCAACATCTTGGAGAGAGGAAAGTTCCACAAAGGAAGACCCAGAAGTCAGCCAGAGAATTTTCTGAGGGTTCATGACTGCATGTGCCCAGCGCAGGATTCTGTGACACTTAGCAAAGAGAAACTGCCACGCCTCAGACCTGAACACCAAAGGCTGTGCCAGGCTGTGAAGCACAATAATCCAGTGTAGTCAGAGAAGTTGAGCCCTGGACTTCAGACATTCAGTTAAACAGTCACCTGAGGGGTAAGTGCAAAGCAGAGACAGACTAGCCCTGGCAAAGCTTAAGTCCAAGCCCAGAAGGACCAAGAAAATTCTCGATAATTTAAACTCCTTGGCAGAATAAAACATGACATTTAAAAGCAGACAATACTAACCAGGCTCCCTATAATGTGTCATTCATAGTGTGCTAGACACACAGAAAATCAGGAAAATAAAACTCTTAATTAAGAAAAAAAGATTCAAAATAAACAGAAGTCAATACATCCCAGATATTGGAATCAACAGAGGATTTTAAAATAACTATTATAAGTATGTTCAAAGATTTTGAGGATAAGATTTAATAGGCAAGTGGGGAATAATAGAAGAAAAACAGAAACTGAAAAAAATTTTCAAATCTAGAACTGAAAGGTAAAACAAATAAAATGAAAATTCCTTGAATAGAATTAACATTATTTCTAACTAGACTATATGATAACAATAAATAATGTAATCCCTAAAGATATAGGGATCAGGATATAGTAAAAGATATAGTAAAAGGACTATCTAAAAAGTCAAGCAAAATAATTACTAAAAATATACAATTCATCCACAATGATCAAAGGGGTAAACAGAAAAAATATAGAAAGAAGGTAAACAAACCCAATCATATCAATGCATTCTGAAAGAAATGTGGACTAAATGCTCCCAGTACAAGAAAAAAAAAATACTGTCAAGCTACATTTTAAAGACTTTGTTCCAACTATATCTTTGTGCAGTAAATATACTATAAAGTCTCAGTTTGAAAGAAAAAGAATGAAAAGAGATAGATGGTGCAAATGGAAAGCATAAGAAGCTGACAGCTCAAATTATATTGCTATATTGTGTGCATGTACTAATACGTAACAAGTCCCACCACAGTACAACTCTAATGCACCAATTAAAAAAATGCAGAGAGAAAGGAAGAAAAAAAGCTGACAGCTACAGTAAGAAGAAAACAGTCTTCAAGTCAAGCACTGATACCAGAGATAAAGACATAAAAAGAGGGTTGATTCATCAAGAAGTCAAAATTCTAAATGTAATGCTATCTGAACTTTATATAGAGCAAAACCACAGAATTTTTTAAAAACCAAATAGAAAAACTGACAATTATCTTTAGAGGTTTTAATTCCCCCCCCCCTCAGTAATTTATTAAAGAAATAGCCAAAAAAATGCATTAATTATATATGTGTTGTTTAAACAATATTATCAATCAACTTGACAATGTGAGGTCAACACCACATTAAACAACATCTTCAAGTGTTTGTGAAATGTTCATGAATATCAATAATGTTGAACCATAAAATAAATTTCAAGAAGTATCAGTACAATACAATCTTACAGAGAATATGTTGTGACTAGAATGGGATTAAATTATAAATTAGTAACACCTCTAGAAAATCCACCAAATATTTGGAAATTAAACACACATTTGTAAATAATCTATAAGTCAAAGGAAAAAACTTCTTAAAACACCGAAAACATTAATCATAAAATAAAAACACAGAGAGGTTCTCAACATCAATAGAGAAACACAAATGAAAACCACAATGAGCAATGGCATTCACTAAGATGCCCACAATTAGAAAGGCTGACCACAAATTCTAGCAAAGATGTAAAGCAACTGGAACTTGTGACCTCATGTGATGGACTGTGGTCAAAACACAGATGCACACAAAATAGTATATAAAATTACCTTCAGCCTATGTGTATAAGATATATAGGGAACATAAATAAATGAATCTCATTCTTAGACTTGGGTCCCATCCCCAAGACATCTCATTATGTATATGCAAAACATTCCAAAATTCAAATTCTGAAACTCTTCTGATCCCAAACATTTTGAATAAAGGATACTCAACTTGCATATAGAAACCCTAGGAATTGTGACGGGCACACAGTCAGTACCATACAAACATTTACCATTTGCATGTGGTAGTGATGTAATTTGATTTATGAATTTTGGGAGATTACTGAGTGCTCTTGGAGAGCACGGTTCAGGAGGGCAGGAGTGGAGAAAGAGTTGGGCCACTATTGCAATGGTTCAGGAAAAAGATGGCGGTGGTTTGGACCAATGATTCAAGCCAAAGATGATGTTGGTAAAGGAGACAGTAAGAAGTGGCAGAATTTAAGGTACCATTGAAGGCAAAAATCACTAGTACAATTTGCAGATAAATTGGGATGTGTTTACATGTGCAGTGGGGGAGGGGCATAAAAGACAACAAAGAAAGCAAAAATAAGAGGTTGGGGAAAGGAAGGGGTCAAGTTCAGTACAGGTTATGGGTTTTCCATCTCAGTGAAACTGCCTGGGAGGCAACTGGGCATATGAATCTACAGTTGGAAAAACACTGATAGTATTAACAATCTTTGGAATATATTTTGGGGTAATATCAAAAGGGACACTTTTTGTTACCATTCCTTAGATTCTTTTTTTTAAAAAAAATGAAATGGAATAATTCTTAAAAGATTAATGTAATCCTACGAATAATCTTAATTAAATTGACTGAGACCAACAGTGAAAGAAATGGAATGCTGCCCACAGACAGAAAATGGTTCCAAAAGCCCATTCGTGTCCACTCCCTCCCCACACCCTCCAGATGTTACTTCATGTCTCAAGCACAGGTGTCCTTGCTGAGAATGTCAAAGAACTAAAAAGATTTCAGAGTGCACCAGAGGCTTCTTTCTTTTGGGGCATTCATTTACCTTCGACTTCAACGACAGTATCAAGATGCCACATCCAAGGACTTTCTTAAAAGTCCCCGCATTATCCTGTGCTATTCCACAAGCATGCCAACAGGGCTAATGCTGGTGTTTGTGAAGCAAATTACTCCTCTTGTTTCTATCAGCATGATTCCATGGATTATAAACTGCAGCTGCTTACAAGAGCATTTCAAACCCCTTTCCACCAAACAATCATCTAGTAGAACATGTAAATGAGTCCTCCAAAATAGCCATCTACTGCATTTATCACAAAAATAGCCAGGAGTCTCTTTGAATTCCTTAAAAGTTGCTCAGACCATAACGTAACCTGTGCCCAGGACCTCACACCTACCTTCCTGGCACTCTGGTACAAGGGTACCTGTGAATAGGTAGCAGCCGGGATTGCTTGCTTTTACTTTGGACTTCTAAGCAATCTAATGAGTGAAATTTCTAGCTGCGGGCACCCAGCCCTACACCCTCCCACAAGTTAACAGGAAGAACCAGTGCAGTTTCCTGTCAATGTATAGCTGGCCACCTTCTGGTCCAATTCTTCTACTATGGTTAGGCTAATTTCTCATTATGCCTCACCTACAGCCAGACCTATCTTAGATGACCTCCTGCCAACCCTAAAGTAACAATCTGCCTGCCCTCTATTACCTATATCCCTCTTCACCCTCTGTTTTAGACTTGCCTCTTCTAAGAAGCCCCTAATTAACTTCACTCTTAATACTGTTTTCCCCAGTTATTCACTGAAAAATGCTCATTCTTTCCAAATTTGGTTCAATTCTCATCTCTGCTGTGAAGTTCTGTTTGGCTGTACGGATACATATAGGTGTTCCTTTACCAATGACCCTTATACATGTGAATTTGGAATAAATTCCATACATCATTATAGTTCCCCAAAAGTCAGTGGCTCTTCTGTAAGATTATATGCACACTCTCCATCAATAGTGGAGTTGAATAGAAACAAAATGAACTTCCAACAACTTGGGATTATTCATTTATTTTTTTTCTGTAAAATATTTATTGAGTAGCTATTATGTACCAGTCATAATTCCTAGATTAGCTGAAACAAGCTAAAGGGATAAAAAATAGGAAAAATAGTAGGGACTCATTAAAATAATCCAGGAATAAGGATCACCTGGAACAAACTAATTTTCAGCAACAAATGATCATGATTTACTTTAATAAATTATATTTAGCTGTAGATAAGCCATGTTCAATATTAACTAATTTATGGAATCATATTACATATATAAAATAAATATACATAGGACAGGGTTTTTAAGGATTTGTACCAATGGGGTAATAATTGTCTCTACTGAGTAGGACTATGGGCAATTTTTTATGTCCTCCTGATCTCTGATTCTTTGGCTTTTATGTAATAAGCATGTATTGCTTTCTAATAAGAAAAAAATAAACAAGAAAAGAAACTGAATGTTTGAGTTTAGAGACTTTTCCACTGCAAATTGTTGACCACACAGTTTTTCTAAACTAATAGTGTCTGCTCTGCTCATTTAACTGTTCTCCCTTTTTATAGGATAGATGGGACGGATTGTTCCAAATAATTCAATTCCTTACCTCTCAGCAATCATTTAATGATTTACAAATATCCTATTACTCTACCTTTCAGGTGTTCTAAAATCTTACAAATATGGAAGGATAATGGTTTCTTACATTTTAACCTTTTAACTTTAAAAAAAATAGAAATGCTTTAAAGATTCTTGGAATGTCAAAATTATTAATTCTGGAAAGCCTAGTAATTAGGATTTATTTTCAATCAAATGGTTCTAGTTGGTTGAATTATTCCCCACCAAAATGTTTTTTACCAAGTTGCATTTCATCAAATTATCTGGAACTCCCAAAACAAGAATAAATTTCATATAATGAAGCCAAACAATTGTCCTTTCTTTCCTAGCCTGTGCCACCTCTGGGGCAGATGGTTTGGGAGCAAACAGTCTTTACAATATCCCCCATCGTGACATTTGTCTGGTGCTGAGGGAGGGCAATGGGGTATTTAAGCATGGAAATTATGATAAAAGGCATGGATATAAGATTTAACCAATGTGTTGTGAAAATAATGATATCATACCAGCCTATTTAGAGGAAAGAATTAATAGTTTGTGGCTTTTTGAAACTAAGTTTACAATAGAGAGGATGGGACTAGAACAAGAAAAAATCTGAGCATGAAGTTATTTGGACTTGATGTAATAGGTCACAAGAGATGAACACTGCATCTGAGACAGTGATGATCTAAGTTTTATGCTCAAAATCATCCATGCAGAATAGATTAAAATCTGAACAGCTGGATGCTAAAAGGTGGAACGACTCTGCCAAAATGTAGATACTTCCAAGGTCCTGGTGAAGACTACTGGAAAGTAAAAAGGGAAAATCTGAGAAATGTTTGGAAGCAGAGAATGGAAAGATCAGGGTGCGTTAGTGACAACATCACTCCAGCCCATGAACAAGCTTTACTTCTGAGCAGGGTTAGGCTCCATCTAGCATTTCTTCTGGTCTCCAGCAGCTGATCCAGATGCTGTTGGCTGGTACAAATAGGACAGTGTGGCTCTGCTCCACAGGTCTCATCTCCCAGTGGATCAACTCAGGCATTTTATCTCAGCAATTGCAGAGGATCATCTCCCACATTATGACTGCTAATGCTCCATCGGCTCAAGCAAATCACGTGACTAAGGCCAGTGTCAAAGGTGGAGCTGAATGCTTGCCAGAGTGGAGAACACTGCAAGGTTACCCAGCAAAGGGCATGATACAATGAAGAGATGACTAAACTCAGGCTCAAATTTAATCAGTCTACAGCAGCCTGGGAGACTAAATTGAGGCAATAAAAAAAGAAAGTGTTGAAGATGACATCTCAGGTATGATACAAAGCTAAACTAATGCATGAGTCAACCTGAAAAAAGAAGTTTCTGTCACTCTCTGGCTGGATTCACAGGTTCAAAAATCTTTGTTGACTTTTAAAGGCGACTAATTTGATAGATGGTTTAGTTCCCATGCCAAGGAATTTAATCATTTATTCAACAAGCATTATTCAACACTTACTGTACATTGGACACATAAGAGCTAGGAATACAGAAATGAACAAAAATCCCAGGTTTAGCTGTGTGCTGTTACTTCCAGCATACTAACACAGATGAAAAACTGACTTGCAGTGTTCCCCAAGACACACCCAAATGATGTATGCTCCCACTATTAAAATCTTTCCACCTAGCCCCGAGAACATGATTATGTTCCATATTATAACAATTTGATTTCAAATCTTTAAGATCTTCAAGGTGAAATCTACTGCTACATGTGACTGGCTAAAATCCCTTATTATTCTGTCCTGAAAGAACTAAATTTGGAACTAAATCTTCTCTAGAAATCACAGGACATTATGGCATATGCAAGTTTTGAGAAATAGACAATAAGATAGATAATAGGTTTACTTCCTTTTTTTTTTTAACTGTGGCACAATATACCTAATGTAAAATTTATCCATTTAACCAATTTTTAAAGTCACTAATTCAATAACTGGTTTATTAAGCATCTACTATGTACTGACTATTAGGTTCTAGAGACATTGAACATGAATAATAATACCTACCCCCTCAAAAAAAATTTTATTGTAATCCCTTGGTTTCACAGAAAAACTGTAAAAATAAAAGAACATTTGTTTCTCTTCTCCTACTTCAAGTTGAACAACTCCAGCCAGACCAATAAGATAGCTTCCCTGAGATTTTTCTGCTGGAATGAAGGCCAGCAGCTCTCTGGAGAGGAAGTGAATCTGGAGTGCTGACATGGGAAAAGACCCTCTGCAGTGGGACGCAAGAAGCCCAACTGACCGGGGCACAAATGTGTGTGTGTGTGCATGTGTGTTGGGCAAAGTCCCTGATGGAGTGACTACTTGAAAGCCCAGCTCCTTAAGTCTAAGATCCCTGGGACTCTTCCTGAATTCTGTGTCCTTCTTATAAAGTCACTTTTCTTTCTTAGGCTCAAATTAGTTGGAGTTGATCAAATGCAAACGCAGAGTTTCTTAATACACTTATTACCAAACTTGAGCTTCTCTAGGAACCTCCACTAAAGGTATGCTTTAACAACTAGGCGTGATAAAGGCCAAGGCATGATTCTTTAAATCATGTTGCAATTTTGGAGTTTTGTTATTTCAAATATTTTGTCTGGATTTTTTCAAAGTAGATTACATAAAAGGCCTTATTCATTCGTTTTTAAATAAAAGCTTCCTTCAAAGGAAATAAAAATAATTTCATAACTCACATTAGGTAAATACACTCATAAATCCAAGATTAAGGTTTTGCCTCATTAATTTATATGTACAGAACTAATAAACATCAGTGAAATCGTTCTATTTAATACTAAATCATGCGGCTACAGAAATCCTTCTGAATCACTGATGTTAGCTTGTTAAAATATCCCAGCTTGTGGCCGTAATCCATCTAGCCCACTAATAACAATATTATTATTTAAGACATAAGATGTTCCAATTCCTGGGTTCCCATCTCTGTTTTTCTAACAGCAGTGAGAACAGTGAGGGAAGAGGTGGGGAGGCTGAGGCTAGATGAGGGAAAGAGACAAGAAGATGAAGAACTGAGATAAATGATGTATTTACAAGTTAGCAAAAGCATCCTGTAGTTCATCTTTCAAATAAGATCTTTCCAGTAAACATCTATTACTATAATCGCCCATGTAATTCTATAATACCCTCATGAAACAGCTACTTTCCGATTTCAGCAAAACTGGTTCAAGTGTTTTCCTTCCATAATAGTCACCTCTACCTTCCAAATGCTCTCCCTCTGCCTCCTCATCTAATTCTGCTCTGTATTATCAACAGCAGATGTCAACCCACTCTCCCTGAGACTAAGATGATCATTTATCAGTTCGCAGCATCATTTATAGCTCTTTGCTTTTGAAATAACTCAATTCCCCTGGCAGCAGAGAACAATTTAACCCAAAGGGGAAAAAAAATGACATGTGAATGTATTTCTACATCAACCGATAGGGAATGCAATGTGTTCTCTAGAGTGGTCAGTAAAAAGTCATCTGCCTGCCCTTCCCCCCTACCCTTCTATTTCCCATTTGCCTATTTGTGGTAGCAGGCTCTTCATGGTCTTACATCAAAGTTTTTCATTCTATAGTTGGTGAAGTCAATCCATGGGTAGCCTCAATAATCTTGAAAACTGAAATAGAAGAGATTAGAAAGTATCAGAAGGGACTGCATGTAATAAGGGTAAGCACTGCTTCATGATCCTTTACTTTCAATTATATGTCAAGATGTCATTTACCTTTCTTACTGTGGATCAAGGTCAAATAAGCTTGAAAGTCAATGGCCTAAGTCTAGGGACATTTCCATTCCAGAAACGTTTATGAAGCACATACTAAGTGCCTGGCACATTTTAGTGCTTTGGGATACAACATGACACATCAGACAAAGCTTCCATTTGAGCAGGACTGAAAGTCAACAGGCATTACAGTGTAATTTGTAAAGAATGTTAGATGGCAACAGGTGTTATTTTCTTTTTTAATACAGAGTGAGATAAAGGAGGCCTAGTTTGGTGGACCAAGGAAAGGAGATGCGATTTTATTTTTTCCCAGTGGTGCTCACTTGAGTCTTTATTTTCCTTGCATTAAATATGTTGTGGTTTTAATATTTTCATTTACATCTCTACAGAGCAAAATCCATGTGTGTTCCTATTGGGCGAACACCATTTTCATCACTGTTTTCCACAAGTAAATTGTACAAAGGTGCACTTCCTTCTGCTCCCCCAGAGAATCCGAATCAGGGAATGGGATTAACCAGGCAGACCTGCTCTGAGGCCTCAGTTCTGACACCAGTAATCCTTCTGCCCCATTTCCAAATCTAGGAAAAAATGTCCTTACAGTCTCCTTTTGTGATCAGAAATAATCTCCAAAGATTATTCTTTATCCAAAAAAAAAAAAAAAGCTGGTCTCCTTAGGCTTTGACCAGATTCGTTTACCAATGTTCCTCAAAGGTGTTAATGAACCCTATATAAGCCTCTTGGCCCTACAGTTATTAAGCCCAAAGAATTAGCTTCTGTCTGGGGATTTCATAAGGAATCTCACATTTCCTTTTCAGCAGCCACTATTATGCCAGATGGGTTTTGATTGTTTTTTAAAAAAATATTTCTCTTATTGGTAGTTCTATTCAAAGTGGAGAAAATCTGCTTCATGCATTTCGTGGCCCGTCTGTAATGAGGTGCCTTCCTGTCTCCCAGAGGCCCCAGGAAGGGGCCTTCTCTACTGCACGTCAGGCTGGGTCGCTGGGAGAAGTAGTTTGAAATGGGGTGGGACAGGGTGTGCCTGTTTTGACCAAGTGTCTTGGGAGCACAGACTTAAGGAAGGGAGGTCGCTGGTTCTGCAGCTAGGGGGAGCAGGTGAGGTGGGAAGAACATTCTAGCAGAAAGGAGTCAAAAAAAAAAAAGACCCCAAGTTCCAACAGCAAGACCCTTGGTATGGCTGGAAGGCTGAACAGGGACCTTCATTGAAAACAGCTGCTTAATTGCTTAATCCGTCCTCCTGTATGACAAAGGGAACTACTAAAATTGCAGGGCTTAAACATGAAAGGAGAAAGGACAAGCTTTTTAATCAAATTGTAAACGACATGGTGTTTTGCTTCTTGCGCCTTTTCTTTCTCACAGAGTAGCAATGAACACAGGAGACGGCCACATTGTCTATACAGTGACTCCTCATGAAAGACACCTTGGTTGCTTCCATTTTTCACAGGTGAGCATTATGAAGGACAAAGAAAAGGGATCAGAGTGGATGTGCATTTCTTTGTCAGCACTGCTCTTTGAGTCATCATGGAATCATCGTTTCATTAAGCAAATATTTATTCAGTGGTGATTACTCAGGGCATCGCGAGGGGCCAGAGCACAGGTACACAAGATAATTATGGTGCACTATTGAAAGCGGAAGTGCCATAAGACGGATTTTTAGGAACTGCAATGGCGATTCAATTCAGAGGAAGAAAAGACTCTGAGGGAAATTGGCCAAGTCTTCCTGTGGGCAGTAGTTTCTAAACCACATAATAAAAGATCCCATTTCCTGGGCATTTCAGATGACCCGTCCTGCTGAGACCACCATGTCGGTGAAGCCAACAAAGGTGCTGTGGTCAACAGCCAGCATCAACTGACAATCAATGGTGACAGGTCCTGGATGCCCAAGCTGGTGGAGGCTTCAGATGACTGCAGGCCACAGGAAACCTGCCCACGTGAGCCCTTCCATAATCCCAAACCACAACATTAGCCAAATACAATGGTTATTTAAAGCCATTAAGCCTGCGGGTGCTATATGGCAAGAGGAACTGAAACAGGTGTCTCTGGGTCAGTGGATTTTTAAAAACCAGTCATGGTGAACCTCTCAGATGTTAGTGAAGGTTAGTGACAAGTCAGGACTCACATTCTCCTCCGTTTCAGGTGCTGATGTGCCCAAGGAGGGTGTAGATTCTGGCAAATGCACCCAATAAGAAATTGGTGCTGGACCAGGGCAGTATGGAGTCATGGACTGAACACTTGGAGTAGGAACTCAGAAAACGTGGGTTCTGATCACAGTTCTACCACTTGGCAGCCCTAAGAAAATCAGCCATACTCTCCAAGCCTCTCAGTGAACTTACCTGCCCTAAAAACACACAAAAATACTTCGGATCCCATAAAGCTGATTAAGTGGTATTTTTAATTACTTTTAATTAAATTCATTCATGTAGCTTAAAATCAAGTCATACCAAAGGCTTATCATGAGAAACAGTGAACATCTTCCCCACCTCCCAGACCCCCATGCCTGCTCCCAACAGTCACCTGTAACTTCTAATTTCAGCTGTTTCTTCTAGTAATTGCCATCACATTCCTAAAAACTATGATTTTTCTGAGATTTAATAATTCATCAGGAAGATAAGGTGCTGTGTCTTCGATATCCCCTTAAAAATTAGAAATTTTTACCTAAGATCTTGAATTTCTAGCTTCTTTTGAGAACTCTGAGGATCTCACAGGACCACACCTCATCCCTCCTGATAATGGACTGCTGCAGGACTAGCTGGGACCCAGGCTCATTAAAGACCACAGTTTTTTCTACCCCTAGACCATTTCACTCAATCAGAAGACCCGTATGCCCTGCTCAGCATCATTATCATATGATGAGGAGGGCAGCAGCCCTCCCTACAGATCATGATGTCAACCCACACGTTCCTCTGAGCGTCCTCAGTAGAACTGTATCTACATGAAATAAAATCCAGGATTCTAAACCACATACACTATGTTAGTTGTAGTATTGGTACAACAATTAATAATATTTGATCAACAATTGATAATATTTATATGAAAGATGAAAATCTTCTCAGTTTTAAAAGGAAGGAAATGTTGTTTTGAAAACAATAGACCTGAAATAAAGCATTATGTAATGGTTAATAAAACTGCTTCAGTATTGACGAAGAGAATAACTACTAGGAGACAACACCAAATTGTAGACTGAGTCTGCCAAACTAGCCTCAAATAATTTTTACAGTATTATATAGCTTGTCTGGAACACAATAGTCATATCTCTGTAGGCAACTATTTTGATAACTAAAAAACCTCCTTGTGATATTCTTCGGGCCCAAAAGAAGAAAATGGGGCCTATATAAGATAGTACTCTTGCTACCTGAAGAACTGTATTTTAAAAGTATTCACTGGTTAAACACAAATTTACTTGTTGCTTCCTAAGTATCAAACACTGATAGTGAAACATTGATTAATGAGACAGATCCACTTCAAAAAAGGTAACTAACAATATGATTTTATTCATAACCCTATTTCTTTATAACTTTTTGTAATCAAAGACAGCTGGGTGCAGTGGCACATGCCTGAAATCCTAGTGACTCGGAGGCTGAGGCAAGAGGATCGCAAGTTTAAGGCCAGCTGCAGCAACTCAGTGAGGCCCTAAGCACTTTGGTGAGACCTTGTCCCTAAAATAAAATATTAAAAAAGGGTTGGGGATGTGGCTCAGTGGTTAAGCATCCCTGGGTTCAATCCCTGGTACCGAGAGAGAGAGAGAGAGAGAGAGAGAGAGAGAGAGAGAGAGAGAGATGGAAACTCAGAAGGCATTACTCTGAATATATGGAAATTCTCCAAAGCTTGAGTCAAAAAGATCTCTATAGTCTGGAATGCTATAAATGTGCTGTAACTAGCAAAATTAATTTTTAAAGTGATGCTAAAATACCTATTTCTTATTTTATGAAAGCAATACATATTCGTGCTTTAAAAGAAAAATCATTTCTCTGTCTCAAGTTACCCTCCCTGTGGGTAAAATCGTTTGAATCACGACTTTTATTATGGAATTTACACACCTAATAACTCCCCTACTGAAATGGTATCCATTGACTTCCTGTTACGGCAGAGGAGGATTTAGCTCTCTTGTGCAGCCACTTTAGTTATACAACAGTTTTCAGTTTAACTAACATCCAATGCTGACATTATTCTGCCAATGTGACTATTATTCACAGATGGGTGTGATAATATGGTCACAAATACTCGATTTTCTTTTGTTTGTTTGTTTTCCTTAATGTTAATATTCCATTGCTTTTTCATTTGCTTGCTTTTCTTTGTGTGTGGATCATTCTTCCCACAATTTCCAGTAGCCTCTCTGCACAAATTTCCAAAATGTCACATCAGCCCCAATATTTTTTCAGAGGCACCATTCTGGAATCTTCTCCCTTTGCACTAGTTGCTGTTATATCCATTGCACTGCCGACCTCCTGGGTCCATACTTCAGCATTACGTTCATTCCTGAGGTAGACTGACTGTGTTGTTTCTCCTGTGTCCTCTTCCTTCTTGTCTTCATCACTTATGTGGAAATTATTCTCCCAGGGCTTTCTGAGCAAGGGTTTGTGGAATTTTTTTTTTCTTTTGAGACTTTGAATGTCTGGAACCAGATACTACCTCTTTGGAACCCAACCACAGTTGGTCCTGAGATAGTATCTGGTGCCATCAGTGGACTGTGCTCCTGATAACTAGTATGATAGCCATTTTCATGGCCACCATGAAGAACAGTGAGGAATGCCATCCAGAAGGAAATGAACATCATTTCCTACCTAGAGCTTAGTACTTGTCCAAACCATCAACTATTTGTGACTGTAGAATAAGGAATTTTCCAGACAAAGAGAATGCCATTCTGAGTAATATGTAAGGGACCAGAGAGTCTCCTAGCACAGTGTCCCAGTTTTTCACTGAATATTTCACCTGGGGTAACCCTGGGAAGTGTCCTGGTGGAGGGTCATGCCATTATTTAAGTACAATGATTCAGGCATTCCAGTGCCTAGAAGGAAAGGGGCTTCTTTTTTATATATTACATTGAGATCCTATGGAGAAGGAATGAGAAACTGAGGGCCATTATCAAGTAGTTAAAGGACCAATATGAAAGCCAGAAGATCCCACTGGTAGCTCACAGATAAGCCCTTATCTGCTGCAATGGAGAGGCAGACAGAGGTTAGCAGCAGACCTAAGACCCAGTAGAGTTGCAGCAACCCAGGGATGCTTACATGTTCAGCCATTGCAGATCTTTCATGCTGAGGTCAGAATGCTGACTGGGAAAATCTGGGACTCAAAAACCTGAGATATGGTTATCCCTGAGAAGGCCGGCTCTTCAGACTCCTTGGAATCCTTAGCCCTTACAGAAGTAGTCCATACTTTCCTAGTTAGAGATTGCACTTTCCTATGCTAAAGAGGTCACACTCCTAAAAGACATGAGGTGCTGCCCCTAGGAGCTGACAGATCACTAAGACTGAATTCCAAAATAACCTATTTGGAGAAAGCCATGTCTGAACAAGGATGACATTACATACCAAAAGACATTACATATCAAAGTAGCCTCATGATTTAGCAAGTTTTGCAAGAACAAGACCACTGGGAGCAAATTATGAGGGTCCTTTACCAAGGAACTAGAATATAAGACAGGACAAGAAAGAATTCATTGACTCGGGGCACTTTTTCCAAGAATATGTTTTAAAGCTCTGACCAGAGACCCAGGGAATGGGGTAAACTTGCTGCTAGTGTGACTCAGAGAAGCCTCAAGAAAGTGAAGGCCAATGTTGAACAGATGGAAATGCCTGAAAATGTTGCCTTGAAAGCTGGTGGAGGAAGCAATAAAGAAACTAAGAACTGTAGACATTATGTGAGCCAAACAATTTCCCAGAAGGTAGTGTTTCAGGGGTCCCAAGGAAGGCCACGCACCATTCACCAAAGCCATCAGGAATAGGCCTATCAAGGACACCAGCACTTCTAAGAGACTCAGGGGTGGTGCTCTTCTCCAGGGCCAGACTGATGGTAGGAGAGAGAGTCACAGAGCTGGGCTAGGCATTCATGGAGATGCTAAGCCCTGAAGTAATAGAGACCAGGTAGGGAGGCATGCCGAAGCTCTAGAAGCCAGGGAGTTGGAAAGATGCTTAATAGAGAACAGCACAATAAAAAGTCATGATTCCTTGCTCATTTTCCCAGACTTAGCCAATTTTCTGATTTATAACACTGATTGAAGAGGTGACCAGGTCCCTGGGAGAAAGAACCTTGCAACACCACAGAAATTCCCTCAGTACTTCACATTCAATATGAAATTTCATGTCCTCTGGGTCTAAGAATTTTTTTAATTACTTCACCATTTCCTTTATTTTTATTTCAGTTACTTATTGCTGGGAAATACTGAACACTGCCCTTCCCTAACTTAGGGGTTAAAGTAATAGGGCTTATTTTTTCTCTTGATTCTGTGGGCTGACTGGGCCTTTAGGGTAGTCCCGCTGTATGTCATATAGCAGAATTCACTCATGTGGTTAATTCAGTTAGGATTCAGCTAGAATGGCCAAGATAGACTTTGACTCCCCAATGTCTCAATCCACGTGGCCTCTCATCTTTCAGTAAGAATGTCTGCCATAAATTTATTTAATATAGTTCAGTTTCTGCCTTGACATCCACTTTTAGGTCTGACACAGTTGTTTGAAACCCAGTTGTGCCCTGTCACCTTTGGCCTAGTTAAAACTTCTCTATCTGAATGGTTGTGATATATTCTGTTTGCTCCTCATCCCACTGACCCAAATTCCAAAACACCCCCTACAGAAGCAGACCATGATAAAACCTAATGATCAACACTTATCATCATGTAAAAGATGCTCCTCTTTGCAATTTATTTTCTTTAAATCCACAACCCCCACAGGAAGGCCTCAGAAATGACACCAATGGACCCTAATGAACAATCCCACAGGTTCTCTCTCTCTCTTTCCCCTCTGCCCTCATCCTCTCCTTCCCACCCACTGGTTGAGCCCCCCATCACCTGGAGGCTTTTCATAGGCCCTCTGTTGGTGTCCTAACCTCTCTGGGACCTGTGAGTAATAAATTCTTTCAATTTCACGTATTTTGATTTCACCTCCTCACTGTGTCTTACTTAGCACATACCCCTGAACCTCACTCCCCTCAACTCCTCCACATAAAGAGTGACTATCTTGCCTTATAGCCATTCTCAAAAGAGAAACCTCAAGTAAATTAAAAGTAAACTATTACAATGGAACCACAACATAACCCAGGTATCAAAGCTGACTTTTAAGAGGGAATGATCCAACAAGAAAAATTCCAATGTGCACAAACTTATCAACTTTTTACTTGCCTACTGTCCCATTGGCCAAAGCAAATCATATAGTCAAGCCCTCACTTCACATGGGAGGAAAGTGTACAAGGGCATGGACACTGGGCTGCATTTTCAGAAGGGGACACAGGTACAACACAGCTGTACCCTGCTCCTTTCTGTAACTTCTGTTATTTGAATGCTAGACTTCTGACTGCTCCTCTGATTATCTCACATTTTTCTATTATTTTCCATCCCTTTGCCTTCTTGTTGTACTCTTCAAAACATTCTTTTTTTGTCCCTTGATTATTTGATATATTATCCTTTTCCCATTTTCTAGATGCAGTATCTTCTCTGATCTCTTCAAGAATAATAGCGTAAGCTGGGGTTTGCTGTTGTTACTAGCTTTTTTTCTTCCCTGCATAATCCATTTTCTCTAAGTGGCTTTCCTCCCTTCTACTTATTTGTGTGGATCTCAATCTTTCATGTTAAAGGCTTTCTTAAGATGTCTGTTTATTCTTGATTGTCTACTCATGTTTAAGAGTGGAGAAACAAAATCCTGATTGGAAGCTCTGAGCTGTGGGTGTTTTTTGTTTACTTGAGCTGTGCCTTAGAGTAAACTATCTTGACCATTTGTTGTGGAATTTCTGGGATTGGCATCTGAGGTCTTTCCTCATGAGCTCATCAAACTCCCTAGGAAAGGTTCTTCCAGTCCCTACTTCAGACTAAAAGCAGACACTAGCCTTCAGAGAAACTGGAGAGGAGAGTGCTGGGGTGGACCCAGCTCTCAGTTGCTTCTGTTTTCTGAATCTGTATCAGTGTGGTGCTCACTCATGCCTCAAGTGTACTTGATGTTCCATGGTCCAGACACCCTTCATGTGCTACTCTGCAAACTATTAACTCCCCATTTTCCCCCTGAACAAGGAGGGGCAAATGTCCTGGAGTCAAGACTGACTTTATAGACCTAGAAATCTGCTGTCTCTTACACAGTTTTCAACTATTTTCCTCATTTTAGCCACTCACTCCCTTCACCCCCACTTCCAGAGTAACTGGATTTACTTCTCAGCCCTTTGAAGGTTCTGCAATCATCAGATCGGTTGTTGGCTTCTCCTACTGCCAGTTTAGTGGTCAGTCTTCTCAGTTCTGCTAAATCAACTCCATTAGCATTTGTCCATCTGCCCTTCAACTTCCAAAATATTGTTACACAGTTCACTCCAGATCTCTGTGTGTGTCTCTATGTCTGTTTTCCTTTGGTTGAATTTAATGGGGCTTCAATAGGAAACAAAGTTGATGGGTGAGTTCTATCTGCCATCTTTCTGCCATCTTTCTTCAGAAACAGTACTTGGTGTTTATTACACCAATGACACATAGCACCTATAGAAAAATTAGAAAATCTGGATAATCAAAAAGAAAAAAAACACCTGTAATCCCACCATCCAGCAGTAACCCAAATTCTCCTTTCACATTGTATGGGTGTAGGGGAGAGCAGTGAGTGCTTTCATTCGCATAGCAAATATCTGCACAGCTGCTCTCTCCAGGTCCTGTAAGGGTCTGGGTATATTGAAAAGATAAACATGGCTCTTTCCTCCCAGCCTGAGATCTGCTTGGGGGAAACTAATAAACCACTTCAATAAGATGTGTGAAGTACTATTAAAGGGTAGTACAGTATTTTCGGGGAAAGAAGGAAGAAATATCAAACTTATTCTTGGACCTGCATGCCAAGTGGAGTTCCTGGGAGATAAGATAAAAAGGACAGAGAGGGCCTGGCCAAAGAACTGTGAAGTGTACATCACTTATTCACACTTATTTTTACCGCAGGGATATGGAAAGAGTACACAATTGACTTTTTTTCTCTTAACAACATACCCTGTGCAACTATTTAAAAACCCTGTGTCCACCTTTTAAAAGCCTTTTAGTTTTCCACTGGACAAGTGTAGCTCTATTCCTTAAACTGATCATTTTACAACATATAGATTATTTCTAGTTCTTAGGAATAACCCACCACCTGTAGTAAACTTCGTCTGAATGAAATTTAATAAGATTAAAAGCTCAAAACTAAACTGTGAAAGATGACAGGAGATGGCTGGTCTAGCAGTAATGGACATGAGGGGGAAGCCTGAGAGGTTTTAGCTGACGGCAAACTTATCTGAGCCAGGAGTGAGGTGACAGCCAAAACTGCTTAATGCAATCTTGGACAGCATGAAAATGATTTGGTGTCTAGAACAAGCAATGTAATCACTCAAGTCGACTGCACATCTGGGGCGCCTCTTTGCTCTACACAACAAATGTTGAAAGAGGCATTGGAAATTCCCAGACTTGCTTCTCATCTTCTTGTCCTTTCCTACCAAAGCTTCTGAAGTGCTGCATCTTGTGTGATTTGTCAGATTTTTTCACCTGCCCTGACTTCACAAGGGCCGTTTCATAGAACTACACAATGTGCTCCCTACTTTGTGTGTCTGACACGGCCAGCCCTGCAGAAGCGCCCACTACCTAGTAATATAAATAAAATTTTATGTACCCCACCTGTGTGCCCGTTCATTGACATATTGCCTATGATTGTTCTCTTGCTGCAACACACTGAGAAGTTTTCACAGACACTACAGGACCCATAGAACCGGAAACTTAGTGCTCAAAAGAAAGTTTGTCAGCCTCTGATCTCATCTCTATGGATTTCCCTAACAATCCCCCACTCCTCCTGCCCTTCAAAACTTTTTCTGCTAAGGCATTTATACATTCTATTGCAATTTTTTGATGATTATCTCTCCCTTACTAATCTCTGACATGATGACAGAGATCTTATCTTGTTCCCCCATTTTTTGCAGCAACCTAAGTGGGACTTGCCAACCTGAAACCCCCAGCCACAGTTAACGCCCAAGCCCTGCTAGAGTGAGGGGTAAAGCAGCGGAGCCAGAGAGAAGGCTGTCACTCTCTCTCAGTTCAGAGCCTTGGAAATGCAACCCCAGCCAAGGAGGAGTGAAAAGGCCACTCATGTTAGGGCTTCCTTCTCCTTAGGAACATAGGAGGAAGCTGTCATGCAGACCAGGGTGCTTTTGATAAGAGATACACATGCTGTGACTTGTGTTTGACTTGAGATAATTTCAGGAGAATGTACCAGATACCAGAGTGAAAGACCCTTATCACCGTTCCCCACCTCTGCAAAATCTGTCAGAAAGGCCAGAGGTGGTGCAAATGGACACAGGACACCGTGCAAGAACTGGGGACACTGAAGAGATGAAGGGATTGAGGAAGGGGATGAAGAATCAATGGGAAGAGGGACTAAGGGAGGGGAAGGAGACCCCCAAATGGCTCTGCAAGGGCCTTGATGCTGTGGGCACTGCCTCCCACCAGCCCCTCCCCCACTGGGACTTTACAGCTGTCCCCTGGGCCCTTAAAAGAAAGAGCCTGTAAATACAGCTCAGGAACCAGGAGGCTGTATTCTCTGCAGGGTCCAGAGTTAAAAGACCTACCTCCAGCACCTCATCTGTAGTCATCTGCACCCATCACCTCCCCTCATGAAGGGCAACAGGACGGAGGCAGACTCCACAGACAGCCCCAGACCCTCCCCTCTGGGGAGAGAAAGGTCCACTTTTCCATCCCCTCTCCTCCACCTCATCCTCAAGGGTCAGGTGATTGAGGGGCCTAGTCAAAGGTTGCATTTGTGTTCACAGCTTCCTGCCACACAGAGGCTCTCAAGAAAGGTCCCTGACTGTATGTCCAGCTCCAGCTGTCTTTTCTGAGCATATTTTAGGACAGAAGAGAAAATATGTAGGAAGAATATAGTGGCTTTTTCAAATATTAGAAAAGTTGTTGTCTTAGTCTATTTTCTGCTTCTATAACAGAATATCATACACTGGATGGCTTAAAAAGAAATGTATTTCTCAAGGTTCTGGGGTCTGGAAAGTCCAGGGCCTATTATCTGGCCAGGGCCTTCATGTTGCATAATCACAAGATGGAGGGAATCACACTACAAGGGAGCATGCACAGGAGAGAGATGGAGAGGAGGGCGAAGTTTCAAACCCACCCCAGTAGTAACGACACTTATCCATTCATAAGGGCAGAGCCCCCTGGCCTAAAACCTCCCATTAGCTCCGCCTCCCATCACTATGGCAACAGCAATTAAATCTCAACACAAGTTTTAGAGGGGACAAACATTCACAGCACAGCAGTTGTCTTGTCAAAAGGTGGTTTGCTTTATTCTTTGAGATTTAGGAAGGCAAAAAGACAACCAGGAGCTGAAATCTGTACAGCAGCAGATTTCAGTGCAACACAAAAGATGAGATCAAGTTGGAAACTTGAGAGGACCTGAGTTACCTTGCTTCAGAGAGTACAGCAAAAGGTAGATGACCCCACCAGGGTTTGTCCCAGGGGAAAAATTTGACCTGGAATTTCCCTGGTCCCTCTGACTTTAACATTTTAATTATCAACTAAAAATACACATACAGACACGGAAACAATATTTGCATAACCACTATACCTCACTGCTTTCAGTTTATTTTGTGAATTATAACAAGCTATAATGATAGTGGTTTATGGATGATATTCTGACATCCACACTTCAACCAATAATGTAATTAACAAACATCTATTTAGACTGTGACCATAAATTTCACTAAATATTTATTTATTTTAGCTCATGTATTTATTACATCAATCATAAACTTTAGTATAGTCTTTTAAACACCAAACTGGGTCCCCAAAAGGTACTTGGTAATACATCTTACAAAAATTAGGTTATTTTAAACATGATTTGATAGTCTTTGGTCAAATGCTATTAAAATAATTTCAAAGAGTTCATCCCATTGAATGCCATAGGTTTCAGACTAAGAAGTTAGATGACATTACAAGTTCTAAACCTTTTGTCTAATTCTCTTCTGAACAGCTGGAGAGGACTGTTTCTTAAATAATTTCTGTTATAATTATCATTACTGATGGTAAATTCATATCTCACTGCTATAGCATGGATGAGTACCCCCCAGAGGTCCATGCATTAAAGGATTGTACCCCACAGTGGCACTATTGGAAGGTTCTGCCAACTTTTTAGGAGGTGGAGCCTTGGGTGGTCATAGGTCATGGGGGTGTGCCCTCAAAGGGGACTGTGGGACCCCAGACTGTTTCTCATGCCCATTTGCTTACTGACTCAAGAGGTAACTGGTTTGTTCTCCACACACTTCTGTCATGATGTGCTGCCCTCCTATGGTCCCAAAACAATGGGTCAGTGATCATGGACTGGATCCTCTAAAACTATAAGGCAAAATAACCCTTTCTTTTTATAAGCTATTTATCATAGATTTTTGTTATAGAAATGAAAAGCTGACTAATACACTCACCTTGTAGGACTTTTTGCATTTTTCAAAACATATTGGCATATGTGGTTTGGTTTTAATTCTCACAATATACTTGGAAGGGAAGTAACATGGTAGAGATTGTTGTCTGTCCTGATCGATTTGTTCCCACCTACTTCAACATAATAGGATTATTCTCTGAGCTCATGCCTCAGTTGTGGACAAAAATTCCCAGACTCCTTTGCACACAACTGGGTTCCACCAAGGGGAATTGAGTGGAAGTGAAGAAACAACTTCCAGATCAGGAAGTTGATGAGAGGCCCTGTTCTCCCTCTTCCTCTTTTTCCTTGCCCACTCAGTGAAAATGGGATATTGCTTGCTCAGGAAATTCACAGAGGTCTTGTACGAATAGAGCTAGGAACTTTTTCACTATCTTCCTCACTTTAAAATTCCTCTTAAGATTCAGCAGGAAAAAGCAGACTTTAAGTATTTAACTTACAAGAAAATGGACATATTGAAATAAGCAGAAAATATTTTGCATATACATTTATTTATTCATTAAAAGTGTATGGAATATTTCCTCTGTGTCAAATACTGACATGAACACTAAATATTTGAAAATAAATATGTAGTTGGTGCCCTCAAAGAGCCACAAATGAGTAAATGATCCATTCTGCCAGTGGTTGTCAAAAATGAGAGTATGTGAGTCAAATTTTCAATGGGTAAATAAGAGTTTATCCAAGATGGAGGGAAGAACAGGTATGTATATCCTTCAGATTAACTTTGTACCCAGAGTATATCAAAATAGAGCCCATTTTGGGTATATTATGGTTCTGTTTAAATATAGGTTACAAATATAACTTTCTTATAACATTCCTGGAGAAGATGTGGATCTTGGAGGATTTAATAACAATAGGTATTTTTACTCACCCACTCTTTATCTCCTACCCTCCCAACAGACATATGTTCTATCTCCTCCTACACTTATAATTCCTTTGTGTCTAAAAAATATAATATTTGCTGAAAGAAAAGCACCTTGCACAAATCGATTATAATAAAATTATGGTTTAAAGCAATGATATTTTTTTGAAGAAATAAGATAACTCAGAAGGTCCCTGTGTGCAAAGCTGTGACTGACTACTTATGCAGGTATCACGGTTCACTCATTTTGCCCTTGAGAAATGCACATTGACCTTATTTAGATGCTTGTCAGTTTACATTTTCCATCTTCAACTCAAAATAATTGATGTTATTAAAGCAGTGTTATGATTTTTTAACATTATTTTATTACTTCTTCTTTATTTTAAATTTTTTTCTTGGACTTGTTTGTAACCTTCAGAAAATATTGTCTTCAATCACATATTCAAAAAGGAGTGAGTCACACTTTTTGGAAAACATTCAAACTACTTTTGATTGAGTGGGTATTGCATTCAGTCATGTTCTACAGAATGCATTACCTTTCAACCCAACCATGTACTACACACATTTTAATGAAAGGGAAATGTGTAAAGTGCTTCTCAAAAGTATACAGTATATATAATTTGAGCATACAAGCAGTAGATGATTTGCTTACACTTGTTACTTGGGGAATGAAAATTCATCCAGACAGCAAATACATATGCCAAAAGCTCGCCAAGAGACTCAACCACTCACCCGATTCTGAAAACATCTCATAATGCTCCATGGTGACTATAGACAGGTTTAAATTGAAAGTTCTTACAGTGGAGTCATAAATTTTATGATGAACCTTAAATACTCATTGGAAACGTCAGATGCTACACCATTATGTTTTCTGGTTTCTCTCTCTGGTTAGGATTTGGTATCCCTGTTCCATTGGAAAATGGCTAGAAAGATTGGCAAGGAGAGCAAATCCCAGAAGCACAAATTTCTAAAGGCAAAACCGGATTATTCACTAGCCAGAAGCCACCCCCTGAGCACCTACGAAGAGCATGATGTCATTTTAGGAGAAGCAGGTAAAGGCAACAAGGCTCCCTCACGTAAGGAATTGTCCAACTAGTGGTTAAATAAAAGGAGAAATGTGGTAGGAGGCATCAGAGTGAAGTGGTGTATTGTGGGATTCCAGAGAAGGAAGAAGGAAGAGGCAGCATTCAGGTATGGGGCCGAAAGAGTGAGCAAGCTGGTTCTTGAAGAATAGGTGGGATTTTAATAAGCAGGGACCTGTCTTGCTCACGCACAGTGACAAACTGGGACACACTGCAGGGAACAAGGGCATAAGCACGAGCTCCAGGCAGGAGGCTCTTCCAACCACCCAGCCAGAAGCCCATAGTGGCTGGGACCTCAGGCACAGCCACAGATAAAGGGAGAAGGAGTTTGACTCTGGATGGTAGGTAGAGCTGGTAGATAACGCTCGAGGACTTGTCAACAGATTAGAAATAAGATGTGAGAGAAAGGGCAGAGCTAAGATTTGGGGTCCAACAAACAGGAAGAGCTAAGTGCCACACAGAGATGGGGACAACAGGAGTTGGGTTTAAAATGTGTCACTTGTGTCTCACCTGTTAGACCCCTAAGAGGACAAATGGCTCTCTCTCCAGGTTGGGAGCCCAGGGCAGAAGTCCCAACCAGAGACACAAATTTGAAATTGTCAGGATGCAGAAGTTGTTCAACAGCATCCCTAGAGTAAATCAAGATAGGAGGCCCTGGACCCTCCACTCCTTCCAGATAAAGTGATAAGAATGAATCCACAGAGAAGGAGAAGGAATCACTAAGGAGCCAAGACAAGAAAGAAGAGAGAGCAGTGGTCTGGAAGCCACGTTGAGGAAGTGTGGCAAGAAAGAGGGAGTAGAGACTTAGATGCCTGCTGCACAGGAGAGATCGGCCAAGACGTCAGCGTCCATGCTGCGCTGAACAGCAGTCAATACTGACAAGCCTCTCCTGGAAGCAGGGACGGCTGGAGATACTTGTGTCTTCAATTTGGTTTTGATCCTCTCCCCAACTCCGGGTCTTAAAACTGGTTTTTCAAGGACATCAAGAACCCTATTTCAAGAGCCATGAAAGCTGAGCAGACCATCTTTAAGTCAGAGAGAGAAGCAGGGAAATTCTTCCTGAAAATGTCTCTTCCCTACCCTCGTCACACACACACAAGTTTTGTCAAGGCTCATGCCTGTATCCGGAATCTGCAAAAGGATCATGGAGACCTACAGTGTGAGCAGAGTCCCCATTATTTGTCCTGCTGTTTGTTTGCCCTGCCTCCTATCCTCCAAGCCATCAGACAAGGACTCGGGAATCACTGTGGCATTCAACTGTCCATTCTGCCAGGTATTTCCTAAGCCACTTGTAAATTAGTGGAAAAAGAAAGGAGTGGGGTGGGGTGGACCTGCTTTGTCCTTCATCAGCATGAGATCCCCAGATGAAAATTAATATGCCAAGGGCTTCCTGGTCCCTAAGTGCACAAAAGCAATATCTAAGCACCAGCGGAAATATCCTATTACCAAAATCTGCAGAATAAGTTTTATCTTTTCAGATAAAGTCAAAACTTACCTATCCAACCCCTTACTCCCTACACACACACATCTAGAAAGAACATTGAAAACAGAATGAAAGAATATCACAACAAAATGAACTTGATACCCTACTAAATAATGGCAACTTCTAAATGAGATGCAAAAAAATGGCTAAATTCCAAGCTCAAACAAATTTGAAAGGAAAATTAATATTTTACAACAACTAACAGTGTGTTTGCAGCATCAGCAAAACCAAGCCTAGTGTCTAAAAGTCACTAAGTTCTTATGAATACAAAGTCCACTGCATTTCTAGGAAGGATGGTTAGTGTTCCACAAATTTTTTGTGTGTAATTTCTCAAAAATATAACTGAAAAGCTAACCACAGGGCCAAGAGTGGACACAAGAACCTAAAATATGTTAGCCATTTGAAAAACCAGAGCACCAGAGAGTTCCTGCAATTGCTTATCTTATAAATGCAACGACCATTGGTCAATATAATAACAACCAACTACTTTTGTGTGCATATAGTTTGTTGTAAGAAGTCTAAAAATAGATCTTGTATAATTTAAATCTTAAGCAGTGATTTTTCCAAGAATGGTCTGTCAGATCCTCCAGCTGGTCCATTAATCTCCTATTTGTGACATGAACTGATAATTTGCTTAAGTTTTCTTCAAAAGATGAGGCAGTTCCACCTATGGTTTTTCCACTACCGACCATCAACTGGTGATGATTAGGGTTATTGGTTCCTTAAAAACATTGACAGAAGAAAAACTTTAAGAAGTAACCCTATGAGAAGATATATATAAATATGAAATCACCAAAATCACAACTTGTCAAATAAATCTAACATTCTTGTATGACCAATGGTAACAAACAGGTTTCTGAAACAGACATGCAATCTAATTCCGCCATTATTACATTACCAGCAGCTCAGAGCACTAAGTCAACTCAATAACCCAGTACTGTTCTGCCTCAGTTATCTATGGCTCTAATTAAAAGTGTTTAAAAACAGTCTTCATCTTGAATTTGTCAGAATATGCGGCTTGATTCTAAATTTAAAAATAGATCTTCCAGTAGATTCACAAGTTACCAAAAATGGGTACCAAAAGGACTGATACAAGGGAGCCCTCAAACCAATGGGGATTTGAACATAAGCAGAAAAGGAGGAAGCAATAATTGAGAGACAGTTTCATCATGGCATTTCAATATTTCCTGCTGTCAAAATATATGAGATCTTTTGCACAAAATTACCTTTGTCAGGCTGATAATCTCATCAGTTGGGAATCCTTTCAACTAGAGACAGCTCTGGGGAAATACAGATGTTGCAGATACAGTTTATATCATTCTGCATTGACAATTCCGAATTGTTTGTGCCTAGCTTGTTTAAGATTGTGTGAAGTGGTCCTCAGACCCTTTGGCGAGTAAGGTTGGTGTGGGTGCTGTTCTCTGCCCTGCCGCAGAAGGGACCTCCAAACACTGATTAAACCCGACCCTCCCAGAGATGTGGATTTGACACCTTCTCATCTGAAGCAGTGTGCCCTTTTGCCACGAGTAAGACAGGTTTTAACGGATTAATGCGGAGCTTTGGCTGAGTGCAATGCCTGCCCGACTGTGTGGCTTGTGAACAAACTTGTTTCTTCCATTCATCCTCCTCATTCTCTCCCTACTGCTACCACTAGGAAATCCCTCCCGCCTTTCCCTCTAGGAATTCCTCAACACCCAGAGAAAATTCTCTTTCTTTACAGGAAAAACTGATTCCTATTTCCTTTTGATAAATGAGCTCCAAGGGGGCACTCACTCGCACGCTCCCTGAAGGACTTCCCTGCAGTTCCTAACTCCACGCCTTCAAGTGCAGCCGAGCTGCTCAGTTCCCTCTCGAAGTGAGAATCCTATCTGACCCCACAAAGCTGGTCAAGCGAGGCCTCCTGTGAGAGCTGGAGACTCAGGCACCCCTCGTGCCTCTGGCACCTCTGAGACCCTCTCTCTCCCCTCTGCCTGGCCCCTGGCACTCACCAGAAGAAGGTTGTGCGCCACCAGGTACCCAAGACTCGGGCTGCCCCGGACGCCAGGGGCCAGGCGTCCAGTGGCGTAGCCGTGCCAGGCCACCACGTAGGGGTTGTCGATGGTGATCCAGTACTTGACCTGGCCGCCGAAGTGGCGGAAGCAGAGTTCTGCGTAATCCTTGAAGTGTTCGGCCAGGGCGCGGTTGGCCCAGCCGCCATAGGCGTCCTGCAGGCGCTGGGGCAGGTCCCAGTGGTACAGGGTGACCACGGGCTCCACACCCAGCTCCCGCAGCCGCTCCAGCAGGCGCCGGTAGTACCGTAGCCCCTCGCGGTTGGGGGCTCCCGCGCTGCCATTGGGGAGCACCCGCGCCCACGAGATAGAGAAGCGGTAGTGGGTGACTCCGAGATCACGCAGTCCCTCTGTGTCTCGGAAGACGTTGTTGTAGCCGTCGCTGGCCACGTCCCCTGTGGCCGGCGGGGGAGGTGATGGAGCGCCCGACGGCAGATCAGCTGTCGGGGAGTCGCCCAGGGTCCCCGGAGGGTGATGAGTGAACGTGTCCCAGATGGATGCGCCCTTGCCGTGCTGCCTCCAGCCACCCTCAGTCTGGTAGGCGGCGCTGCCCACCGCCCAGAGGAAGCCGTCGGGGAAAGTGTCGTGGAGCAGGTCCGCAGCCTCCGGAGCCACAGGGCGCGCGAAGCGGGCCCAGGTCCGCGCGCCGTCGCCGGGCTCCGCGCGCAGGCAGCGGTCGCTCAGGGCCAGCAGCAGCAGCAGCAGCAGCAACCGCTGCGGCCGCGGGGTGCGCGGAGGGGTGCTGCCCGTCATGCTGCGCGGGAACCGGGTGCTGGGGCCCCGCGCGGTGCCCCTTTATGCCGGCGTCGCTCAGCTCCCTCCCGCCCCAGCCGGAGCCCACCCCCGCTCCCCACGGGCCCCGCTGGCAATAATTACCTATGAGCAGGCGCCTCCCTCTGCCCTGGCATGGGAGGGGGGGCCGGGGCGCAAAGGGCGAGGGGCGCCCCGGGAAGCGGTGCGACAGCCAACAAGGTGCGTCCAGGGTCCATTGCGGACGTCGGAGGAAGGGCACCTGTTCCTCCCAGCGCGTGGGAGCCCCACAGGATATTTGGGCGACGCTCAAGTTCTCTGAGCGTCACCTTCTCTTTGCCATCAGCGAGCCCTCCTGGGAGAAGGGAGCCCTCCTGGCGCTGGTGATCGTCGAGGACGGAGAAGACTGACGCCCAACTTTCGCGGGATCGGGTGGCGGGGGTCTTTGCGGGGCCCTCACGGAGCTCGCTGGAGGGCAAGCACCTGCTTTCTCTTTTTTCTTACTCGGAGGACCAGGGAAGCTTAGGATTGACATTGCTAGAATCGATTAGGAATTGTCTGAAATTGTAGAGGGAGGGCCAGGTAGGGAAAGCCAGGGTGGAACTTTGCCTTGTCCTGTGAGAAAGGTTGAGAGTGGCAGGTTTTCCCTTAGGTAAGGGGCTTGCAGGAAGATGCACCCCACTTTTGCCTCAGGAGAGGGATGGCCCTTTCTTGGTCCCCCAGTCTAGGAAGCCTTCGAGGAAGACAAGATAGATTTATGGGTTGTGTTGCTTCTCTCTCTCTCTCTCTCTCTCTCACACTCACTCACACTCACTCACCTTTTAACCATTTTAAACCAGCACTAGTTCTTTAATTATATCTCAGAATTCCCTAGTGAACTTCAAATCATAAATGTTGATTGTTCTCCTGGGGGAAAAAAAGAAGAAAAGTACAGAAACAAAACCACCAAGGTTTAACTTTGAGTACATCTCATTGACCCTTTTTTACCCTTTTGCATTCATTTCAGGAACAATCGCCTTTTAGCTTTCAGTTCTGACTTAGCAAGGAACATCCCTAGGCAAAGTTGTGCACTGTCACAGCTGTGATGGAGCCTGAGCTCCCGGGTCCCACATTTGCTCTCTTTGCTATGGAGGAAAAGGGGAAAGGAGATTTGGCCCAGCCATTTCCAACCCCTGCAACAAAATAGTGCGGTGATGATTTTCCAGGTGCCATAGAGCCCTTGGGACAGAAGTCAGGCTCCAGGACAGCCATGGTGTATATGCATGTGTGTGTGTGCTTATACATATATGTACATATAAATACAGGTCTGGTGAATAATTGATATACATTTGCTGAGCAGTAGAAGGCCTGGACTCCACCTTTGTGATTTGGGGCAGGACAATCTCTGGAAGCTCCAATTTCCTCATTTATAAAAGGGGGATGCACTGTCTGACCTTTAACCTCAGAGGATTGTGGCCCTCCAATAAAAATAAATGTACACAAAGGTGACTCAAAAATGGAAATCCCAGACAAAGGAAAGATCTTGCTAATTGCTAATGTTTTTACTTTCCTTTTCAGTATGTTATAACTCAGTCCCTGCCCGCCCACACCTGTCGAATGACTAATCTCACAGAGGTACATGCATTCTCCACTGGTGATCTCCCTTGCACTATCTCATACAAGTTTAAAGTCAATAAAGTTTTAAGTGTTGCAGAAGAAGGTACTTTTATTAATTCCCTTGAAATGTAAGCACAACAAATTTATTGCAGTATTTTATTAAATATTCCTAACTCCAACTAGCATATATTATCATGATTAGTAAGATTAAGTCATCAGACAGGAACAAAGGCTTATTGCTATTCTGTTAAATGTGCTAGTTACATTTTTCAATAAATGTGAAATAACAAACAATGATACCTCAGCAATTAAAAAAATTACACCACACAACTTCACAGTTACCCTCCCTTCCAGCTACATTAAAAACCTTCTATGTCTTGCATTCAGCATCACATGTCCCTTTTAGAACTGAAGAACTGAAGATTCGAGTGTTTGCTGGGTGGGAGCTTGTTAATTTTCAATTAGAAATGCTTCATGAGTCTGGTGGAAAATAGCTTAGGCTAAGTAGTCACTTACTGAAGTATATCTGTTTGCTCAGGGAAGATTGTATCTATTGCTGTTTTTATTTAACCAATAGTTTTTTTTTTAAGTTTCTTTTAGAAAAGCGATTAAAAAGTGGGACCAAGTTAATTAAATGCCTCACATCTCAAAGTCATCTAAAGGGGACATAAGTCACATACATCTCTTGGATGGACTTCAAACCATTCAGCATTTTCAGTTTTCCCCAATGATAGTTAATTTAACCCAACCAAAAAGATCACATGATCACTAAACTTTATTTCCGAAATTCTTTGTTTGTCAAAGTTCCATTCATGATTAATAAGTTCTGGATCCCCAAGTGTGAATAAGTTCTGCTGCTTTTCATGTGTTTGGTTTTATTTCTGTTATTTTTTACAACCACCTTCAAACATTTACCAAAGTTAGTATCAAATGCTTTGTTCCCTTGCATAAGAGAGATTAATTACTTGCTGTGCTTTGAATATGAAGGTGGAATTATTGATACATGGAAGGAAAGGCAAATTTAAAATTTGCTTACTGACTTTGGTTCTAGTGACGATTTCCCACAACCTAAAAGTGATTAACAATCTGGTTATTTTTCCTCCATCATTCACATTCTTTCATCTGGACCTTTCACACCTGTTCTCCCATATACTTCTGGGACCATGTGATTCTCCACCACCAAAGGAACAGAAGGAGGTTCACCGATTCTCATGAACCCCAACACAAAACCAACCTCCTCAGTCAGTTCACCAGGAGCAGGCACTCAGCCTCCCTGGGAAGGTATTTCTATGGGCAGCAGCAATTTCATTAAGCAACAACCATGAACCAGGCAACAGTGAAGCGCTTAGACTTCGAAACATAAGGGACAGGCATTACCCTCAAAAGCAATGTGCAATTGGAAAGAAAGGATAAAACTGACAATAAGTAAGTGGTTTAGTTTGTTTTATTTAGTGTCAATAAATGACACTTTGAATAGCTGTTAGAGAAATTCAGAGAGAGAAGAAATTACCTACTTTGAGTTGGTTGGAAAAGTTTCTCAGAGAAAATAGGACACTGGACTTAAAGAGTAAAACTTGCAAAGAGACCTGGAGGCAAGGAACCAAGGACAGCAATGTGTTGAAGAAGAAAAACTTCACCGTGTGTTTATGGTGGAAAGAAGTGTTCATATGTGCAAGGACAGAGGGCTGAAGAGTGAGGTTGGGGTCAGATTAGTAGGAGTCTTTAATAGGTTTCATTTTCCCTTGGTTCAACTCTGATAAACCAAAAGGAAGGGAGGTCTTCAGAACCACCAGGCTCACCTTCACAGAGAGCAAGAGAGGCAACAGGGGGCCATTCACACCCAGCAGCATCCTCACTTGGCTTATTTGTAAGTGAAACAAAAGTAAAAGTGATTTACATTCCAAGATCCCAACTTCAAACTCAGGAGTCACCTAGGGTTTTTGAGTAGAAGAGTTACAAAGGCAAACAGTAAGATACGTCAACTTATTGTAATAAAGGGGCAGTATTAATTAGCCAGTCAACTGATTTGGCAGTAACACTTAGGATTAATTAACAGAGGAGATCCTGGGATCTGGAAAACACTTTGCAAGCAACTGTAGCAACCTGGATAATGAACTAAGAAGGGTTATGCCTAGCATGGTTTAAAATGCAAAGAAGAGGGGGAAAGGGGCAAGACAACACACAAGGAGACAAACTAAATATGGAAGGTGGGAGAGGAGAGATCAGAGATGGTTTAAATAGCTTGAGTTTAGCTGAAATTAAAAATGACCGGACCATAAGTATACTTAAGTACATTGGAAGGTATCATTAATTTGGGCAAAAGATGTGTTCAGTGTCAAATAGGTTGAATTTGAAGTATCTGTCAAAGATATAAATGAAGATATCAAGCATGTAAATGGAGATATGGAAACAAAGCTCAAGAAGCTGTTACAAATGAAAAATTTACATGAGAAAATTTGATACCTGAATACTGGATAAATGAGGGCAGTAAAAGAAAAATACCTAAAAGGAGAGAACCGAGGCCTGATATGTTTCTCCATCTGGGGAGATGGGTAGGATGGAGAAAGAAAGGAAGCCAAAAACAAATAAGTAATAAATAATAAAAATAATAAATAATAAAAAAATACTGAGGAGTACCAGAAGAAGAAAGGAAACCAAAAACAAACAAGCAATAAATAATAATTATAACAATAATAAATATAATAAATAATAAAAAAAATACTGAGGAGTACCAGAAGTCCCCAGGGCCCCTTTCAAGTTTAGATGAATATTTCAAAATGGAGAGATTGTTATCCATCCTTGTCCCCAGTGCCAGTCCAATAAGGACATGGTTTTGAGAAAAAGGAAAAAAACTTATTGCTTTTCTAGCAAAAGCATACTCCTGTCCCAGAGGCTGTGATTCTGCCCATCCACAGGAACAGGGGGCTTTTAAACAGGGATTCAAAGGCTGCGTTCCACATGTTATCTGCCTGGAGTTGTAATTCATTTGTTAATTTGGGAGATAGTCATTTCTGAGACTTTCTGATGCCACCCCCAAAGTCTAGATTACTTTGTTCCTATGGTGGGTGTGTGCTCAGGGACAGATAACTCTGCCTAGGACAGGGAGGAAAGGTAATCCAGTTTCCCCTGAGATTAAGGAGGAGGAGAGAGTAGGGAGAAGTAGGGAGAGAGGAAGAGAAAGAAACGTCCCTTTTAAAAATCAATTGCAGTGGCAGAGAGGCAAGGGCTACATTCAAAGCATAAAGTGGACCACTGTTAACAAGATGATCCTACTTTGTTGAGAAAAGACAACTGATCTAGAAGTTAACTCATATGGTTATTTGAGGGACAATAACTTGATTTTACTTTTGCTTTGCTTTTCTCTGTTGTAATGGGAAGAAGGCCAGATTAGAATATAAAGCATAAATGAGAGCCTGTGGGAGGCCACAAATATACACTCTTCTGAAAAGTTTTCCAGTAAAAGGAATGAGAAGAGATGCTGCTTGTGGGGTTAGCAGAGTTCAGAGAATAGTTTTCTCAAGATGACCAACTCTGTAGATATTTGGGCTCAGAATCTTGAAGGAGAAGGGAATTGAGCATTTCATGGGAAAGATAAAACAAAATTGCATCATTTGTGATCTAAATTAGCTGCAGATTTTTAAGTCCCCAAGACATTAAACATGGGGACAGAGGACAAGAAAAACAAGAGCCTTCAGCTGGAAAGTAGCATAAGTAAGCACATCAGGTACAGTGGACAAAAAGCTACTGAAAAGGACAACAAAAAGGAGTCCCATAAAAGCCTTCAAGACATCTGCAAGTGAGTTCTCAGGAAGGTAGAGCTCTCAGAGCTCCCTGAAGCCATTGGGGATCCTGAAGTCAGTAGGTGGCTCTGGACACTTTTGCCTTCTATGTTCCTAGATGGCTTCATCACTTCCGAGTGAATCAGGGAACCCAAAGTCTTGGATCGTTCACTTCTCAACTCTGCCAAGGAAAACTGCTGCTGCCACACCTAAACAGATTTGTACACCCACTAAACATGTCCTGACACAAGACTTAATGTCTAGAAGCTGGGACTTACACACCAGAGAATTGGGGCACTGAGTTGCTGGAGTCACATGTTTGTTTGTTTGTTTTAGAAATAGAGATTGAACCCAGGGACACTGTACCACTGAGCCACATCTCTAGCCTTTTTTTTTTTTTTAATTTTGAGAAAGGGTCTGGCTAAGTTGTACTAGCCTTGAACTTACAATCTTCCTGCTTCTACTCCACCTTGTCTCTCAAAAATACTACCAATGAGAATAAGAGGCATGTATTTTTCCAAGAAAATTAGACAGGTTATTACATAAAAAGGAAATGGAGATAGAGCTTTACCTGAGAGAGATATGAATAAGAAGCAAGATGATTTATCTGGCATTGCTCCAGAAAGTATCAAGAGCTGAGATACCATGACAGGAAAGGAGAGACAGTGTCCCGAAAATAAGAGCTATTACATCCCAGTTTTCCACCCTTGCTCAGCAGAGGTGGGCACTGCTCATCCTCTATCCCCCAGCCCCTCCCCTGGGGGAAGAGAAATCCCCCCCACAGGATTTCTGCAGCCCTCTCTAGACTTCAAAATGGAGGAGAAATACCTGGTCCAGACTCACTAAAGTACTGAGATCCTCTCATAGGACTACAAAATAATTCCCCTTTCTCTACCTTACCACCACATCAATAGGGTTCTTGTATAATAGGGGATTACAGCCCTATAAGGAAGGAGACTCCCATTCTATAAAGGAGGAGACTCTAGAGAAGCCCAAAGACAATAAGGGGGACAAAACAAGGATACCAGAGGAAATTTTAGCCTCTGACACCACAACTAAAGTGAAGCATTACTAAAGCACAGCATTACTCCTAGTCAAATATAAAATTTTACACTAATGTCCTATCTGCCTCAGTTCCTTTTATCTCATGCATCATGTCTAGTTTTCAACAAAAAATCACAAGGCATATTAAAAGGCAAAATAATAATAATAATAATAATAACAACAATGTGAAAAGACAACACAAGCATCAGAACTAACTCAAAAATTTTAAAAATGAAGCAAGCACTTCTCCATGGCAGGGGGAGTATGATAAAGAAAATATTATTACAGTACACTACTTGGCTTAGCTGTGAATGAAATTCACATACTTATATTTCATGTGAATGTAATAGAGAATTGTAGTTATAACTATATTAGGCAGTTGCACAAATGATTCAAGAGAACATGGCATATGCATATTATTTTAATATGTGGAGGTAAAATACCAAGAAAAAAAACAGGCAAAAGGATTGAAGGGGAGAAAGCTGTGGGTTGATGTTTTTTGAGCACACCGTTCAACATTACTTGACATTTCACCTTATGCATTAGTTAAAGGAAGGACCTGTCAATAGTCTTGTTACAAATGCAGAAGGATTGTATCTTCTAAGAGGAGAAAGGAAAAAGGGTGCAGAGAGCCACAGAAGGATGGGCAGCAGAGAGGAAGCTATTGATACATATATTTTTGAAGTGAAAGGCTGCTGCAAGTTGAGAGGAATGACAGGAATCTCAACTCTAATAATTTATATTTTGTAGAATAAAGTTAATTGCTGAGTGTGAGCAAGCTAGGTGAGTTTGAAAAAGAAAAAGAGCCAATACAGTGAATTTCCTGAGTAGTCAATAAAAGATGATTGAACCATCACTGGAAAGCAGGATTGAAGGATTGCATTTTAAAAGTAACCCTTTAGATAAACCAATTTATCTCAAATACCCTCTGTAGTCTTTCAGAGACTAGATGCTTAAAATCCACAAATTTGTGATCTATATTTCACCGAGATAATGAAACACCTAGACTTTCATATACTAGAAAATCAAATTTGCTCTTTCCTTGAATATGGTCAGTGTTTTGTTGAACTGGACTAAGGGCAGCAGTTCAGAATTTAGTTGGCCCAATTAGCATCTTTGGGGTCTGTTCTTATAGATCCACATCCTGTTGCTGCCCATAGGCTCGATATTGGCATCCTGAGTCATCAGGTCATGGGTTGGAAGAAAATGGGAATTAATTAGTTAGAATGTATCACTAGCAAATAAAAATAGCTCAAAATGCATCATTCTCCAAGTGTGACTAATAAAACTTGGTATCACCCTTGACCAAGTGACAACAGAATGAGCTCTGAGTCCTTGCTCCTGTGGCGTGAATGTTATGCCTATACTATTTTGGTTATCTCTAAAGACAGAGCCTGAAGATCTTGTTTTTTCCCTCAAGAGACTCCTAGGTAGCCCCAGCACTTTGATGTTTATAGTTTACTTTCTGTGGCACAAATCTTGTGATTCTAGTTTCTTCTTTACTGTCCCCATCTCCTGTCTTTGACTATCTATTCACCTCTTTCCTATGCCTTACTTGCTGAGAGTTCAACTACTCCTTGGTTTCAACTGGAAGAGCAATTCACAAACATAAATCTCTCCAGCCATGACCTTGTGCTCCCCACTCCCACCTGCAGGACATGCTAGCCTTTCCATTGAAACACCTCAAGTCTCCATCCAGAGTGAGCATGTTTAATTGGCAAAGTACACAAAGAATTAGCAGAAGAACAATCAGACAAAGAACAAACCTGTTTGCTTAATAAAAGACATTCTAATTGGGGTAAGATGGAATCTTAAGGTGGTTTTGATTTGCATTTCTCTTATAACTAGGGATGCTGAACACTTTTTCATATATCTGTTGATTGCTTGTAGATAGATCTTCTTCTGTAAAGTGTCTCTTCATTTCCTTGGCCCATTTTGATTGGGTTATTAGTTTTCTTGGTGTAAAGTGGCAAAAATAATAACAGAATTAGACAGACATCATTGCCCTGTGTACCTGTATGAACACACAGATGGTGTGATTCTACTTTGTGTACAACCAGAGAAACAATAGCTGGACTCCATTAGTGTTCAATGGATCAAAATGAAATGAATTAAAAAAATTATATACTCATATATATATTAAAAAAAAAAAAAACCTGAAAAAATATTCATCATCATTAGGAATAAAAATAAATAAATTGTGCAAAAGTAGTCCAGAAAGTTGTAGAAAGAAAAATAAGAGAAAATTTTACACTAAAAAATCAATGTAGTACTGGAATCAGGTTAATAAAAAAGCAATGAAACAGCAGAATGTACAAACAGCTCTGGAGAGAGGTGGTAATTTGCATAAGCTAGAACGTGGGGAAAGAATGATTTTCTTTTTAAAATGGAGGAAAATGGCCATTCATTTGAAAAAAAAAAAAATCCGAATTCACACAAGACTAACAAAATATTCCTGATTGATGAAATAAGAAAAAAAATTAAATGCATAAAAGAAGTAGAAAGATGTGGCAGATTTTTTTTTCATCTTGTGACAAAGAAAGCCTTTTGTAGAATGCAGCAAAACCCGGAAGACATAAAGGGAAAGACTGACAAAGTTGATTATAATAAAGGACACTAGTGGTAGAACTAGAGACAAGTGACAGAACTAGAAGAAATTCTTTGCAGAAGGCTGAGATCCATAACCTATAAAGGGCCCCAGTAAGTTAATTACTTAATTAATTAAAGTCAATTTACTCAGTGTGAAAGCCATCATACGATCTGAACAAAAAGTCTCTAAGGAAAAAAATGAAAAAAGTCCAACAAATATAAGCCTCCCCCCAAAAAAAAAAATACTAACAAACTAAGAGAAAACAAAAGAAAATTAAGAAAGGGAGATACAATGTTTTATCCCCAAACAGGAAAAGATTAATGTTTAATGTTAGAACACAAGAAAATGTGCATTTATATACTATTGGTGAAAATGTAAATCTGACACCTTTGGAGGAGAGTAATTTGTCATTTTCTAGAAAAAATATACACAGCATGCCTTACCATCTAGAAATTTCACTTCAAGTTCTCTCCTATGGCAGTACAACAACAAATGTGTAAGGTTACATGTGCACATATGTGTGGGCATCATTTTTTGGTAATAACAAGTTATACAAAAATTCCCACTAGCTATCAATAGGTTATAATGAAATAAATTATGTTATAAATTCAGATTTCTTTTAAAAAGCTCCTAGTTGAAGATATAACAAATTCTTACCTCTGAGACATGAAACTGGGGGAGGGGTCTTCCTCTTTTTAAAATTTTTACTTTATAAATACTTAGTCCCCATCCCTCGTCCTTGATGTGAGAGACAGAGAGAGGGAGGAAGCAAGGGGGAAATTGAGCCAAATAATCACATTGGAATTAACTCTGTTTTGTAGTGCCAGAGGGTGTAGACATCAACAAAGATTGATGCTCTACACATGGGAACAATCTCTGGTTTCATGAGTTCTTTTCTTTCCAACCCTGTTTCTCTCCCAGAGAAAAGATTTGGTGCAATCATCTAGAAATTCCAAACATGGAACCTACATTCTTACAAAGACAATGTCAAAAAAAAAAAAACTGCATAAAAAGTTGGGAAGTTGACAGAAGACACAGAGCCAAGGAAGGAAGGGAAAGAGAGAGGCCAACTTCAGCAAACATTTCTAGGATACATCTAGCCCCTCTCAGGGATGGTGGCACCCTGTACCTGGCAGCTGCAGGAGAGGGGATGGCTTCCTGTTCCTGGAAGCCCAGGCTCCATTGTGTTTTGAAAAGCCACCTGATACTGTTAATAAACAATTCCCTTTTCTGTGGAGGCCAGCCAGAGTGGTTCTGTCATTTGTAGCTGATACTGGCCAATATACTAACCATTATGGCTGTATCCATCTGGGTGCCCCAAATGTATAAGAAACAGAATCTTTGACTCAGAAAGAAGCTGAGGAGTCATGTGATCTAAACTCCCACCCAGGTAGGAGTCTTCTCCAACCTCATTTGTCTCTGCCTAAGCATTTCCTGTGACAGGGAAGTTACCACCTGGTGAAAACTCCACGCCTTTACTGGACAGTTATTATAAATCAAATGTCATTCTTTCTGTAAGACATGGCTTCCTTGAACCTTCTACTTGGAGGGTCTTTGTTCTATCCCAGGAGCAGTACAGAGCCTCTAGCTTTCAAACTTTGTGGTTTGAAAAATCTCATGCCAATCTTTCACCTTGAAAAGTGCTCAGTGAATATTGGGGGAATGAACAGTAGAACAAGTAGCATCTGTATTTAAGGGCGGTAGCAACTGTGACAAGATGGAGCTTGTGGTCCATGCATTCTTACAAAACCCACTCTTCCAGTCCGCCCTCCTCCAGCCGACTACCAGTGAAGTGGGACACCAGTCCCGCTCCCCATGGTGGGGGGAAGCCCAAGGCCCACACGGCACACTTGGGGGAATCCAGCCCACGGGGACAGTGTTAGAGAGTGTGAATGATAGGTGCTTAGAAGGCAATATTGGGGCACAGGTTACAACCTGTTCTGGAATTCTAGAAGACTGAAAAGCAGAAATAGGGAAGTAATTGGGGGGCTATAACTAGCTCGTTATATATAATGAGCTGACTGAAGCCCCGTGGAGGCAGAGCTTTACAAGGAAGAGTTTAGGGCAGCCAACCTGGAGCTGTGCCCCACTTTGGGGTGGGGAGTCATCTACGACCATGGTTCTTTGAGTACAGTGAACCACCTGTATGCCAAAAAGAGATGAGGATGGTCTGACCTGAACTAGAATCAAACTTACAGCAAGCAGACCGAAATGCAAAATGTACGTAATATTTCAGTGGGTAGAAGAAATGGTTTATTCATTTATTCAAATATTTACTGATGTGTAGGAGAAGCCCCTGGCTTTTGGCTGGCAGTTGTGAAAGTCTTGAGCGTGTAAGGAAAACCTACACTCACGCTAGCCTGGCAGGTATACCTGGAGGGAAGAGTTTTCCATTCTAGCAGGCCAATGGAGCAGACCACTTCCCCATAATTAGCATAACTGTTGCCAGGGAAACCTTAGGGGGCCCAGATTGGACCCTGAGCAAAGGCACAATTAGATATTAGTGAAAGCATGATTGGACGAGGTACAATCCTTACTTTGCATATCTGGATGTTACATGATTGGACAAGGTTACAAACCCTAATTAACATAAGGGCAAACAGGTAATAAATATTAATTGGCTATTTAAGAACAAAACATTTCCTAAATAAACTTGTCCGCAGACAGCTCACAGCTTTGCTTTTTCACCTGACTCCCAGTGTCTGGCTCTGGCACTGCGCGGTAACCCTGGCGTCTGAGTGAAGCCAGGGGAACTTACTTCACTGATCACCTGCTATAGTGGGCAATGTATGCACCATCACCCTCAAAGAAGTCCATGTCCTAATCCCTGGACCATGTGAACATGACTAAAGGGACTTACATGGCAAAAGGGACCATGGAGATGTGAATAAGGTAAGGATCTTCAGATGGGGCAATTACTATCTTAAGACTATCCAGTGGCCCCAGTGTCATCATAGAGTCCTTATAGAGTAAGAGAGAGGTAGGAGAATCAGTTAGAGAAGGGTGTTATCAGTGATAAAGGAGGTAGAGGGATTGTGATGCGAGCCCATGAGCCAACAAATGCAGGCAACCCCAGGAAGCTGAAAGGCCAAGGGAATCCTTTTCCTGGAGCTTCGAGAAGAAATGAGCCTTGTCTAGTGATTTTAGCCCAGTGGAACCTCTAGAACTGTAAGATGATACATTCGTATTGTTTGTAAGCTGGTAAGGCCGCGGTAATTTGTTATAGTGGCTACAGGGAACGAAAACATCTGCCCTGCTCCAGTCACCACACAGAGAGCAGGAAACAAAATAAATGAGTCTTATTTATGTATTTGTGGAGTTTTTTTCATGTCATTTAGATCGTAGCAAAAAAGAAACAAAACATAAACAATAGGAATATTAAGTAGATGCTTATTAAAGTAAACATCTACAGTATGTTGGGAGGTGATATTCACATAGTATATTCTGTAGGGGCTCCTGAAGAGCAATTGCAATTTTAAACAGAGAGCTTGGTGTAGGCTTTATTGAGAAGGGAGCATTTTGGCAGAGAACTGAGGCTGGTGGGAGAGTGAGGACTGAATATATATGGACAAAGAATAAACCAGACAGGGGACAGCAGATGCGAAGGGCCTTAGCTTGCCTGACTCCTTTGGCATTGGCCAGGAGGGCAGAACAGAGCTCTGGCTTTACTGCAAGTGATGGGAACCTACCGAGAGCTGGAGCAGAGAGTCCCATGAGAGCATGGGATTCTAGGGATCCCTTTGTCTGCTCTGTTGGGAACAGATGGGGTGGCCAGGGGGCTGGGAACAGGGCACAGCAATGCAAGTGGTGGAAGTAGTGAAATCCTGATATATTCAGGAGGTAGAGCCAAAGGACTTCCTGATGATAAGATGAGAGGTTCAGAGAGGGAAGTAAAAGGTGACTCCAAAGTTAAATTAGGAGCATGGGTTAAACCCAGAAGCACTGGTTAAAGTCACACTTAATAAGTTCGAAGAAACTTCATAACCATTAAGCATGCAAATAAAAGGACATGGGGACTTTCTTACCATTAAAGAGAACATAAAATAATAATTTGGGCCTTGTAGACAGCTTTCTTCTCACTATGTCCTCACATAGGAAAGAAAAGAAGATGAGTGTGTGTGAAAGAGACAGAGAGGAGAGAGAGAGAGAACACACTCAGGCTCAGGTTCCTCTGGAAGGGCACTAGTCCTACCATAAGGACCCCACCCTCAGGACTTACCTTCCTAAGTCCCAAACTTCAAATTCCCTCATATTGCAGATTAGAAGCGCATGAATTTGGGAGTCACACAAACATTCAGTCCCTCACAGTCCTTAAACTGACCACGTGTTGGTGAGGGTGCAGGGAAGGAAGCACCTTGTAAGCTGCACACATCCACTGGACGCTGGCTCAGCTGCTGTAACGACAATGCAGGGGCTTAGATAATATGATGTCTTACTCACAGAACAGCCCAGGACACGGGAATCCAGGGTTTGTGGTGTTGCTGCCATTCCCAGTATGTGACTCCAAGGTCCCTCCAGTTATGGTCATTTTTCAATCACTGACAAGGCTTCTAACCTGGAAGTCATCTTTCATTCCTCTGCTCCCTTGCCTCTTATAAGCCACAATCAGATTGTGTTGGTTCCTTTTCCAAAACACTTCTTACATTTACCCCTTCTTTCCTTGCATACTAGGCCTCTCTTAACTATTACCAAGGTGTCCAGCAGCCTCCTTGCCTTCAGACTCTGTCCACCCAGTGTCTGCAGGTGAAACTTCCAAAACCTTGTTTCCCATTCTGCTTGCAGAGCCTTCAAGGACCTTCCTTACACAGAGGTTATGCACCTAGCTTGCTATCTTGACTGTGAGGCCCTGTTCCCTGAGCCCAAACTGCTGCTTCAAATATGAAGACAGAAGCACTTTCTCAGTGAGATACACTTCTCAGTTGACTAGAAAATTCTCCTGAGCACAGGGACATCCCTTCTGGGTCCAGCTCTGGTCCTGAATGGGGAATCAGGATCAGGATGACACCTTTTCACATAAATGATTCCATCACTTCCCTAAAGGGACAGGCAGAAGTTAGGCTTCAAAGAATAAACAAAGCTCAAATCATAATAACAAAATGTGAAAGCAGAGACTTGAGGAAAAAAAATCAAAAGAAAAACAGACAAGGAACCGTACAGGAAAGCAAGAGTCACACAGGAGTCCTACTTGTTCCTCATGCAGCTTCCAGACAATGTCATCTTCATCTTCCCAGCAACCCCCAGGACTTTAAATGTCTGTAGCATCTGCAGTTCCTTCCCGGTACAAGCAGTGAAACCCCTCAATCACTGAAGACCTAGCCCCTTCCGCTACTCCTTTTTTCACTTTGGTGGTAATTTCAATATCCATGTGGACTCTCTCCAACACTCTGACCTCTAAGCTCTTCTCAATGATCCTGGCTTTCAACCACTTTTGCCAGTCTCCCACCGCATACCCTAGACTTTGTCATTATCAATAATTGCATCAGCTCTAAAATCTCAGTCTCAAGCATCCTGCTCCCTAACCACCACCAACCACCTTGCCATCTTATTCCCAGTAGGACTGATAACCACTTGACCCTACCACCTTGCCACTGCCATCCCCCCCATCCCCACTTTCACCTTACTTCCCTCCTTACAAAACTTAAATTCTTTTGCTGGCATTCATTCTTAATGGCCTTACCAGTCTCCCTTCAAAATACTAGTCTGGAGAATTCCCAATCCCATTTAAGTCCAACTTTCTACTTAACTCCTCTTTCACCCCTGAGCAGCTGGATGGGACTGAAGAAAAACTCCTTGTTGACAGTCTCATGATCTCATTTAAATGCACAGCCACAAGTCACAGGTGGGCCTTCAGCCCAACTTAACCATCCTGCACAATTCCTATATCCTTTTCACTCCCCACTCCCTAAATCATACCTTCTCCCTTTCTTCTAACTCCAATACCTTCTCCTCCTCCTTTTCCATTCCTTCTCTTAAGTGCTGACTTTGCTGCTTATTTCATTGAGAAGACAAATTGGTTGGGATAATACATTCCACAACCTCCCTCGACTGAACTACCATCCCTGCAGGCACCTGTGCTTATGTGCTCTGCTTCTATTCTGTAACAATGGTGGAACCACCACACTCCCATCCAGAATCAACCTTCTTCTTGTTGCTGGATTCTCCATCCCATCCCACCTTGATAACCAAGACCTCTACTCTTAACATTTCTCCCAGTTTTACTCCTCCATCATCATCCTTTACCTCTCTGCTGGAGGACCATTTCCATCAGTATGCAAACATATAAACTGGGGAGCGCTACACAGAATTGAGGCCACATCCCCTCCACTTACCATTCTCTTAGCAGAATAGCTCTCGAAAGAATGATCTATGTTCACTTCAATTCCTTTCTTTTCATTCTTTTTCTCTATTGAATTTAGAATATAGTTAAATGTAATATGTGTTGTGTAGAAAAGAACATATGAATTATTTATTTAAGATGTGATGCATACTAATCTAATAAATCCACATGGACCTATCCTGCAATCTAAGAACTGAAAGGTTACCAGTGACCAGTTCGCATCATGAGTTCCTCCTTTATTCAATCAGGTTATCTCTCAAAGAGACAACTCTAATTCCTCTTGAAACCATATCATCCATACTTTAGTCAACTCCCCAAAATGACTAATGTGCAAATCACTAATAAACTCTGTGTGGCTAAATCCAATGGTTAATTCTCAGTTCTCAATTTAATTAATCTCTCAACAGCATTTAAAGTAGCTGACTGATCTCTCCTTCTTAAGGCAATATTTAATGCCCCAAATCTTAAAATTATCCTTGATTTTCTCCCTCAGGTAACTATTTTCCATCAGCAAACCCCACTGATTTTACTTTAATTTAAGTCCTAAATCTCACCATACTCACTCACCTTATCACCTTTATCCCAGCCACTGTTATCAGTGTCCAAGACCACAGCAATCTATCACCTCAGGGATCTCTCTACTTTCATTCCAGCTGCCTGATTCCTCAAGCAGCAGTCAAAGTGACCTTTTCAAAATGTCAAATTAATCATTTTCCTATTCAGTACCCTCCAATGGCTTCCCATTATACTCAGAGAAATTCTGAATTCTTCATGGGACCTGCAAGGCTCTGTTAGATCCACACTTTGCCACCTGCTTTGTTTCCATCATCTGCCATTCCCACCCACACCGGTAGGGCCTTCGAGCCCTTCCTTCTTTTCACAGATCAGTCACAGCCTTGACTCACGTCATTTGTACTTGCTGGTCCCTCCACCTGAAATGTTTACCCCAAATATCTGCAGACTGTTTCCAAGTCTTTACTTACGTGTCTTCTCAAACATCCTTCCCTGACCATACAGTCCCACATTGCATCCTTCACCTCAGTACTCTCCACCCCTAAGGTGCTTTGCTTCCTTTATCTCATATTTCATCTGACATTGTTTGTTTCTCATTGTTTCTTTGTGCATTTTCTCTCTCATTCTGCTAGAACATAGCAGGGATTTTGAAATGCTCAGTGCTGATGCCTGTCCCTTTGCGGGTGCCTGGGTACATACAAGGCACCTAAATACTTATGGAACAAATGACCTGAAAAACCAGAACAAATCTCTCTTTCCATATAATCAAAGAAAATTGGGCCCTGCCCAAGTCAATATCTCTAAATGTTTCACCATAATACTGCAAGTATACCATCACTACTTGTAAAATGCCAGTTTTCAAGGAAGAACATACAACATGAAGATAATTGTCACTGAGTGGTATGAAATTATAAAGTAAAAGTAAGTCCAAGTAGAGTTAAGAGGATAGCATATAATAAGATAACAACACAGTGCTGTGAGCTGCCAATAAAACAATGGCCTTTCCTCTTTGGTATGGTTTGAATGTTTGTCCACCAAAATTAATGTGTTGGAAACTTAATCACCAAAATCACATGATGTTAATTGTATTTGAAGGTGGGTCCTTAGGGAGATGATTTGGTCATGAGAGCTCTGCCCTCAAGAATGGATTAATCCACTTATGAATTAATGAGTTATTTCAGGAGTGACTTAGTTGTAAAAAATAATACCTCTCTAGAACACTTGTTCTGTCTCTTCATGTGATGCCCTGCATTGCCTTGGGACTCTGCAGATAGTTCCCACCAGCAAGAAGTCCCTCTTCAGATGTGGCCTCCAACTTTGGACTATAAGAAATAAATATCTTTTCCTTATAAATTATCCAGTCTCAGATATTCTGTTATAGAAGCAGAAAAAAACCAAGACTCTCCTATATCAGAGTTTTGTCTCTCCAGGACTTCAAAGCTTTCTTGTGAGAAGTTAGGGGACTGGTTTGAGAAAGGTTGTTAGGCAACATATGGGCCATTGAGCATCTCCACACCCTGGCTTTGGCCAGAGCCGCCATTGGTGTTCACACTGAGGCCAAGGGATGGTGTGTAGGCTGTTAGGCAGTTCAGTGCTCCTGAATAGCCTGAAGAATCACAGAGCAGCCTCAGAACACATCTGCTCATGGTCTCTCCAGGCCCAAGTCAACCCACACTGAGAGGACCCTAGAGAGAAGGGTATTCTAAGCCCTTTCTTCCTTGAAAGTTCTGGTCATTTCCAAAAGTATGAAATGGGAAAAAAGTGGTTTCAATGCATTCTTATTTTTCCTGAATTTGACAAAAATAAGGAATAGTTCAAGAAACCTCATGCTGTATTCCATTCCACACTGGAATATCAAAGGAAATCATGAGCAGGGCAGGGCATCGAACAGGTCCTCCCTGCCTCATTGGTTATAGCAGCTACTGGGGTCATATTCTTTTTTATTCATTTATTTTTTTAGTTGTTGATGGACCTTTATTTTTATTTATTTATATGCAGTGCTGGTAATTGAACCCAGTGCCTCCCACATGCTAGGCAAGTGCTCTACCACTGAGCCACAACCCCAGCCCATGGGTCATATGCTTGATCCCATTGTCAGCAACAGCTTTTCCTTGGTCAGATGTACAACATGAGGGAGTGGAAGTGCTTCTGTTAGCTGATCTCCTACTCTAGCTACAAAAACCCTCTCAGAGAAGGGGGCCCGTGAAAGGTGGTCTTCTCCTTCCTCTCCATTTACCACTGGGAACTTCCCATACTTGCCTGGCAAGGGAATCCTTTAAGATGCTTCACTGTGTCCGCTGAAGACTAGAAGTCCACAAATAAGAGGAAACATGCATAGCTTATTATTTGATCAAGGAAGCAAGCTATGCCCTTAACAAGATGCTTAGAAAACATGGCCACCACATACTAACACCATGCACTTCAGGAGAGGAGAGAGGAAGAGGGAGGTGTGGGGGCCATGAAAAAACAGGATGGCTTTGTTCCTGAAACTTATTAGAAGCCCACCATGAAAATGTGACCAAGAGCCAGTGCAAATTCAAATGCAGACTCTCCCCATAAGAAGGTGGCAAGGAAAGGAAACTTTTTACCAAAATAAAAAGAGAGGGCTGTGTTGGGGTTTACAAGTCAGAATGTGTGCCTGCCCTGGCAGAATGACCCAGGGCTCACCTGTGCTAGTCACTCATTCTGCCTGTCTATGATGGAATAAAATCAGAATAGAAGGAACACGGCAAATTGATTAAAGCATTGAGTCCACATGTTTTTAAAAAACTAAGCTATTTATTTTAAGGTGTGTTCAACAATTATTAAAGGTCCTCAAAATTATACAAAGTTACTTAATTGCCTGGGTTTTGAAGATTAAGGTTTTCTATAAACATCTTCACTTAGATTTGTTGTTACTGTTTCATAATTAGATTCCAGATGGTCCACAGAGTCTTTTAATTAATTTTATCTACCTTGTATTAAGACTGATCATGTGGAAAATTTTTATGTTTGACTCAGCTTTTCTTCCAGATGTTTGCAACTATAGGGCTACAACTTCCAGTGTTTGACAACTTTATTTTTAAAGGAACTACCTAAAATGCCCATTTTTGAACATGACAAGTCTATGTAACTACATTTTCTCCACCAAGACAAACCCATAAGACTCACATTTATTTGCCAGATTGCTTTTAGGGTACATTTTCTAGTGTCTCATATATGCTCCATTTAAATCAAATATTTAAATTAATAGGCTTTTGAAAGTTGCCTTAAATATTTAAATGAGCACAGTAGAGACATAATCCAAGGAGAAAGGAAACTAATTAGTCTCAATAAATATTTACCATATTAAACTAGTGTGTATCCAGCATGAAAAAAGTATATGATTTAAAATGCTGACATTTGCTACTACAAATGCAACTATGGTAGAGGTTCTAAATGCAGTCAAAGCTGTGTGATGTATATGTGTGTATCTTCTTACATATTATAGTTCTCCTTCTATAAAATCCATCCTTTATCCATTTTTTTATTCAGCAAATACTTATGGAATACCTTCTGTGTGTCTGGCAACTGAAAGAGTTGCTAGCTGCCTTCTTCAAAACACAACTCAGCCTCCCTCGTGCAGTCTGGACCACCCACCTCATCCCAATCAGCATCACACCTCAGAGTGTCTCTGAAGCCAAGGAAAACTGGTGGACCAGATGGATGCTGAGGTTTGATTGTGCTCTCTCATCTCAATTTCAGTATGCCAAAAGTGAACTCCTGAGAGTCCCTTCAAACCCCTGTGTTAGTCAGCTTTCCATTACTATAACAAAATATCTGAGAGAGTCAACTTATAAGGGAAGAAGGTTTATTTTGACTCAAAGTTTCAGAGGTTTCAGTCCACGGTTGCTTGGCTGCACTGCTCTGGGGCCTTTGGTAAGGCAGCACATCATGGTGAGCCGTGTGTGGTGAAACAAAGCTGCTCACTCCCAGTAGTTAATCAAAAGAAACAGAGAGAGGAGGGAGGAGATGGGGTCTCAGGATCCCCTTGAAGGCCTTGCCCTCAGTGACTGAAAGACCTCCTAAAGTTACCACCACCTTCCAATAGTGCCAAGCTTGGTAACTGGCCTTTAACACAAGGCCCTCTGGAGGACATTGCAGATCCAAACTGTAGCGATTCCCAGCCCAGATGTTGGAAGCTCCATCCTTCTGGTGGTACAGAACAACAACCTTCAAATCATCCTTATCTTTTTACTTTTCCTCAGACCACATCCAATCTGTCATGAAATCCTTCTGACTCTACATTAAAGCATTATCCAGAATCCAAGCATTTCTTACCTCCTCTGTTACCACTCTGATCCAAGCCACCTTCATCTCTCTCCCAGTCAATGCTGATGTGTCCACTGGCCATGCTGCTTCTGCCTTGGCCTTCCCACCATTTATTCCTGAACAGAGTAGCCAGAGTGATCCTATAAAACAAAGCAAATCCTGTTACTCCTTTACTCTGCTCCCAAGAATAGCATCCCAAAGTTCTCAGAACGAAATCTAAATCCCTGGGATGGTTCATGACCTATAAGGCTCTCCTTGTTTCTCCTCACATCTGAGTCTGCTCTCTTTCTCTCCTTAGCCTTTTGCTTCTGTGTAGGATGTCCATACTTATTCTTTGAGGAAGGCAAAGAAGAAGTGATTTATCTCAAATGGATGTTATTTTGTTCCCTTACCTTTTTCAGGTCTTTACTCAAATGTCACCTTCTCAGGGGAGCATTCTCTATTTTAATTCACAATCTCTCACTCTAATACTTCCTATTTATCTCTCCTGCTTTGTTTGTATCTATAGTGCTTATTCCAACCTAGGTACCATTCATCTACTAATCTTCCCAATGGAAGGCAAGCTCCATATAAGCAGGAATTTTTATGTTTGATTCCCTGCCACACCACCAGCACCTAGTAGGGTGACAGATATATAGTAGTTACTTGGTAAATTTTCTTTGAATGAATGGATGAATGTCTATTATGAAGATGAGGTCGTATTGAAGTAGAGAGCCCATAATCCCGCAGGACTGGTGTCCAACAAGAAGAGAAAAAGAGGCAGACAGACACACAGGGAAGAAGATGATGTGATGGTGGACATATGGATTATAGTAATGCAGCTGTAAGCCAAAGATTGTCAGGAACATCAGAAGCCAGAAAAGACAAAAAAAATTTTCCACCCAGAATCCCAAACAAGGCCAGGTGTCGGGACACAAACCTGTAATCCCAGTGGCTCAGAGGCTGAGGCAAGAGGATCCCAAGTTCAAAGCCAGCCTCAGCTCTTTAGGGAGGTCCTGTTTCAAAATAATAAAATAAAAAGGGCTGGGGAATGTGGCTCAGTGGTTAAGCACTCCCGGGTTCAATCCCTGGTACCAAATAGAATAAAATAAAAATCAGAATCCCAACAGACCATGGCCCTGCTGACACATTGCTTTCTTTCTTCTGGCTTCCATGACTGTGAGAGAGCACATTTCTACTATTTTAAGCCCCACTTTTTATGGTAATTTGATATCGTAGCCCTAAGAAACTAATACAGGTGCCAGTCATGATCTTCTTTCAAAACCAGTTCACCCTTCTGACATTCCTAGTTCCATTTTTGTGACCTCTCTTCTCATGGTCACCTAAACTTGAAACATTTCCAAAGTATCACAGAACTTTCCTGAGGACAATAGTTGAATTGCTAACTAAATAATGAGCTCATTTTTTGTTTGTTTGTTTGTTTCCACATACTTACATTGAGTGCTTAAAATGACTTCTTCCCTGTGTGAAGAATCCTTGTCCTAGGTCAATGCCCAGGCCAAGTCCTTACCCTCAGGAGCCGCAGGGGATAGTGGTCATGGATAGGGGAGGAGACAGACAAATAATTACCAAGGGTATTGGTACATATGAGAAGTTTGGGCAACATGGTTTCAAAGGTTCTTTCCAGTAATCATTATTTCATGACTCCTTGTCTGAACCACCTATTAGCATTCACTTTGTGCTGAATGCTTCATGCTACCATGAAATATGATTTAACTCTTATATTATTTAATTTTCCATATGTTCAAATCATGTAACCTAAACTAGATTGGGAGTGTAAGATAAAATCTCTTCTTCCTTTTTTGCTTGTCCGGCCCCAATACCTGTGGAGTGGGAATTCAATAACCATGTCCATTCATAATGTCAATTACTTTCAAATAAACAACTGTCCATATCCTCTTTCCTTCTAATTTTATCTTCCCTATATATTAAAATTTGCTGATGCAGGTTACTTGTGTCTAGAGAGGTTACTGGAAGGGTTGGTCTCCATTTTGCTAATTCTTGCTTTATAAACACTTAAGTCCTTTTTAGTAAGATACTTAATAATATAAGAGAATTATACTATCCAGTAAAAAGCAGCAGGATACAAAATAGTATAACCAAATATATCCTAAACTGAATATAGAACATGGGATTGAGAGAGACGAAGATGTACATAATTGGAAGGTTGCAGATGTCACGTCACCAACTTCCAAATGCAAATGCTGTCATGCTATTTTTTTTATGCCGAAGTTCCTATTCTTGCTCTCCTCTGTACATGCAGAACTGGAGGCTCCGTTTAAAGCTCTGTCCCAAAGGGGCCTTCACCTGTGCTCACATCTGACTCAGGTGCAGACACTTGCTGGCTTCTAACATGTCACCTGTCTGCTCCCCAGATCTTGTTCACCAATAGTGAGGCCACCTGAAGGCTAATTAACTCCAGGAGAGAAAAGCCAATGTCTGCCCCAGATGGGCTCAATCCCCCAAACCACCACAGTGCTTCCAGGACCCACAGCAATGGGGAGACCAGCCCCTTTCCAGTTCCAACACAGTGTCCCCCAGCTCCAAAGTCACACTCTTTGTGTCCCTAAACTCAAAAATTCACAGAGGGAAATCACTTGTCCTCTGTTCCTCTCCCTCCCTAAAGCCTGAAAACCCTTCTGAGAGCCAGATTAGGAAAGAGACATCATTCCTTTCTCCCACCACCTTTGTCTTCATCTGTACCTTCACCTGGGTCCTCAGAAAGGAAACAAGGAGCCAACATTGCCCTCCCAGCAAACATGCCCTCCAGAGAATCAGGGACCCCAGAGCATCAAACACACACTCACCCCTGGAGGGGTGAGTCAGCAGCCCAATCCATTGTTCAAATGCTCAAACTCAGAAGAACTCAATTTGGGTTCAACTAAGGCATGCTATATATACATGGGTATAATCGTGTGTATGGGTAAAGCTAGACAGAAACGCATCAAAACACTAACAGTAGATCCTCTTTGGGTAGCAGAACTGCAAATCATTTTAATTTTTTCTTTTTCCTTTTTTCTTTTTATATTTTGCAAATTTTCTAGATTATTAGTTTTATAATCAAGGGAGGAAAAAGGTGATTAAAAACATCTGATCAAGTTTGCAAGCTCTCCAGGCAGCTGCTCTTGTGAACGTCCCCAGCAGAAGTCAGAGAACAGATGAGAAAACCATAGGGTGAAAGTGGTGGTGTTAACATAGCAAGGTTTATGGGCAACAAAATCCTGCAGGGCATCTCAGGTGTGTTCTAGAAGGTACCAGTATCTGCTGGGGTGCCACCATTAATTTAGTTCATTAAAAATAGAGACACACAGCAAAACTGACTCTTGGTTGGTATGTTGCCTGATGAGGTTCAAGATTCACAAAGGCAAGGAAGTTCATTCTAGGGGAAAAAAATTGCAAGCCATTCATGTGTACTAGTAGCTGTGGAATTAACTGAACCTGCACAGGGAAAGCCTGAGGAGTCCTCCCAGGCAGCCTGATGAAGACATCTGCCGAATTGAGAAAGTTGGCCAGGGACATAATAAGACATCAGACTGTGTGGCAAAGAGAATATAGAATATCACTATGGAAAAATTAATAGTGTTGTGTGCACTAATGAGCAATTTATTCTCACTGCATTTGATGGAACCATTCTGTGTCAACAAGGGGCTGAGGGAAGCATCCAAGGCACAGGAAAGCAGGTTGATTTTTAGAATAATAATAGAGTTCATGAAAAACAGCAAAACTAACTTTAAATACACTTTTAAATTAGAGATAATTCACAGTATCTGTCTAAATAAGCTGAGTATAGGTCACATTTGCTTTGTGTCTCCCTAGAAAATAAGCACCAGGGAAGCAAGCTTGTGACATATAAGTACACACATATATATAATATAAAATTAATATAATGCATCTATAAAATAATAATGCAGGAAGGATAAATGAGCTTGCTTTAAAAAATATGAAATGAAAGTTTGCAAAGATGCATATACATGAAATTTTGTGTGGTAGAGAGAGAATCATCCTCTAATAGAAGAAAGAACACAGACAAAAAGGTATGAGACAATAGAGATATTTCTTAAGATGTGATAAGAAATTGATTATTTTTTACATTATACAATTTATTAAATTTACTATGCAAGTTGTATGGAAAGCTGGTTCAACATCCAGAAATCAATAAATGTAATTCACCACATCAATAGACCTAAAGTCAAGAACCACATGATTTTTCAATAGATGCAGAAAAAGCATTTGATAAAATACAGCACCCCTTCATGCTCAAAACACTAAGGAAAATAGGGATAGTAGGAACATTCCTTAACATTGTAAAGGCTATCTATGCTAAGCCCACAATTAACATCATTCTAAATGGAGAAAAATTGAAAGCATTCCCCCTGAGAACTGGAACAAGGCAGGGATGCCCTCTTTCTCCACTTCTATTCAACTTTGTCCTTGAAACCCTAGCCAGAGCAATTAGACAGACCAAAGAACTTAGAGGAATACGATTAAGAAAAGAAGAACTCAAACTATCCCTATTTGCTGATGACATGATTCTCTATTTAGAAGACCTGAAAAATTCCACCAGAAAACTTCTGCAACTCATAAATGAATTCAGTAGAGTAGCAGGATATAAAATTAATGCTCATAAATCTAATGCATTTTTATTCGTAAGTGATGCATCCTCTGAGAGAGAAATTAGGAAAACTATACCATTCACAATAGCCTCAAGAAAAATAAAATACTTGGGAATCAATCTAACAAAAGAAGTGAAAGACCTCTACAATGAGAACTACAGAACACTAAAGAAAGAAATTAAAGAAAATCTGAGAAGATGGAAAGAACTCCCATGTTCTTGCATAGGCAGAATTAATATTGTCAAAATGGCCATATTACCAAAAGCGCTATACAAATTTAATGCAATTCCAATTAAAATCCCAACAACAGACCTCATAGAAATAGAGCAAGCAATCATGAAATTCATTTGGAGGCATAAGAGACCCAGAATAACTAAAGCAATACTTCCTGAAATAAAAATCTCAGGAAATTTAAAACCCATTTTCAATAAAAGTAGTTTTATCCAAATATACAAAGCAAAATATAAACTATGAAGATGATTGCTCTTCAGCATACACAAGACCCCTAGTACATTTTCTTAACTTGTATCGTAGAAGCAGTCCTCATTTTATTGTGCTTTGCTTTATTGTACTTGCAGATAGATTCTGATACTTGCAGATAGAAAGATACTGATACTGCCACAAACATACTGAAGTTTGTGGCAACCCTCTGTCAAGCCAGTCTTTCACTGGCGTCTTTTCCAACAGCTCATATGATTGTTAGCATTTTTTAACAACAAAGTATTTTAATTAAGGTATGTAGTTTATGTTTTATGTTTTTGGGCAAAATGCTATGGCACAGTTAATACACTATAGCGTAGAGTAGCATAACTTTTTAAATGAGGCATCAGAAAACCAAAAACTTTACGTGACTCACTTTACTGCGATACTTGCTTTACTGCAGTGTTCTGGAACCGACCCTGCAGCACCTTTAAGTAATGCCTGCATTGCAAACCAGAAAGGGCAAAGAGTATGGAAGAACAGATGTGTTCAAGAGAAGGAATAAACTGGGGAAATGGAAACTCTGAGTCCATCTGTATTTTAAAGTAGCCATCTAAAGAACAGATAATTACAGTTTTGATCTGCTCATCAAACCCATGATACATGCCACTCTTGCACGCAGTAATCTCATGTCTATAGATGAAGTCTCCTGCAACACTGATGGAGAATCAAAAATTAAATGTAAGACCCTAGTTTAGCTCATGCATTCATTTCTCCAGATCACCTAACAGCTGATAATGAAAACAGCATTTTCAGGAGACTTTAAATGTCACCTAATGTAAACCTCGATTCTAATCCGGGTCATCACACCCCAGGGAAAGGGTGTTTAATGTCCTCAGTTCAACTCTATTCGAATCTCTAACTGCGCAACTGCTCCTCACTTTTCTCTTACAGCACCTGGGGCAATGCCCTTCAAACTTGGTTTTAGCTGCAGATTACCTCTTTGTAAGGGGAGAGGTGCATAATCAAACAATTCTCAACCATCACCAAACTACACCTGAGGAGACAGGATCTGCACACAGGTGCCCATGGACCCAGCCTCTTCTCACTGCCAGAGGTACCCAAGAGGATTATAGGAGTGACAGGGAAAGGATCTCCTCCCAGTGCCATGACCAGACTCGGCAGTCAGTTAATCTTTCCACATTGACTCGAGGTTTGGAGGATTGTTTGTAGGGTAAGAAAAATGCTTTTCCCTGATTTACTTCACTCTAGAACTTTGTTCTGAGGCTCTGCAAATTCAGCCAGAACCTGTACCCATTTGCATCCTCACTCAACACTGCCTAGCAGAGAACTGGTTTGGGAGTAGAACCCTGTCTGTGTAAATAATGTGATTTTTAAATGTAGATTCATGAACCCATGTGAGTTATAGTGATTTGCTGATAAGGATTTAGAACAATGGATAGAAAATAAGTATATATTTATTATACTTGTTTCTTGTCCAGTCAATGCATGTGAAGAGTCTTAGTCTCAGGTCTGACATAAATAAGAATCATCTCAAATCAAAGTGCCAACACCATTCTAGTGGCCTAATTCCATGGGATCCAAGAAAAAAATACCATGCCAGGCAGCAGAAAGGTTCACTACAGGGCCCCTCTCTTAGAGTACAGCCCCAGGGGCACAAGTCCCAGAGCTTCTGGGTCACCTGGTCAATGCCATGTGTGGGGAATGAGATCGAGATTTAGAGATCACTCCAAAGGGGAGAAATGTGGCACTAGGGGAGTGAGGGTCTAATCAGGGTTCACAGGCCCACTCAGAGAGCATGGTATTTATGGCTATCCCAGGCACCAGAGAGGTCTTGGAATTTTTTTGGAAATGTACTTCAAAGGACGTTGAGGTTTGCGAGGGCCTGAGCTGGGTACCATTACACAGTTCTAAAGGTGGTACTGCCCTCATTCTTCCCCTCAAAGACTCCCTGACCCATTCCCAATGCCCTCTCTTGATGATGGTCTAACCTAGTGCTATCCAACAGAAACATGATATAAGCCACATGTGTGACTTTAAATGTGCTAGAAAGCATATTTTTAAAAAATAAAAAAGTAGATGTTATTTCAGCAGTGTGTTTTATTTAATCCAATTTGATATAACCAAGACACTGAGTAGATCTTTGTTATCCATTGATTTTCAAATTCGTCTACTACCAAAAATTTATTTTATCCCCAAATCATCTTTTGCAGCACTTTCATGATCATTTGTGGACTGACACATAGTGGTGAAAAAATTGAGCAGCCCAACACACACATTCCCAGTGGAGGTTGAATAAGGCCATTCTCTGCTTCCTTTTTCAGCTCACATACTGTAGACACATGTCTTTTGCAGTCTATTCTGTGCCACATTTTCCCTTTTTGATTTTTTTTACTTTGTTGTTGGTGATTTTGCTGTTTAAAGTGGCCCCCAAGCATAGTGTTTAAATGCTATTTGGTGTTCCTAAACCCTGAAGATGATAAAGGACTTTATGTGTCCCTCCAGGTTTTGTATACAGGCCTGTCAGCATTATCCTTCTGACAGATCACCTGTTCATTCATCAGCCTTATTTCACTGGACTAGCTTTAGGGCAGTGACTGCTTCCAATTCACATTTTTATTTCATCAACAAATATTTACTATATCAAGCATCTTCTATGCACATGACCCTGTGAAAACCCCAGCGTTTACTGTGATGAGCAAAAATTAACATGTGCCTGCCTTTAAGGACCTTACAGACTAATAGGTGAGTCAGATGTTATTCAGACACACCCTCAAATAAATGAATATGCACAAGCTGTGATAAGCACTGTGAAGGTGTACAAGGTGTTTTGAGAACTTGTAACATGGAGGCCTTATCTACTTTGGGGGATCAGACTTCCCTGAAGAAGTAATGCTGAGCTAAGTGAGAGATAATGCACCAGAGTCAGGTTCAAGTCACCAAAATGAAGCCTAAAAGAAGGCAGAGTTTTTTTCACTACTGAATCTCCAGCACCTAATCAGTGCCAGGCAATGTAGCAGGTCTTCATTATGTTTTTGTGAGTAAATGAATGAATGGACTATAAAGATAAGATATTTTGAAGCTATGAGAAAAGCATGTAGAAAGAAAGATCCTTTGGCAGGAAGGGGCAGACTTATATGTCAGTGTGGATGGGCAAAGAGAGAGGAAGGAATGAGATGAGGACAGGAAGATGGATGGGAGCAAACTGTGAATGCGTCACTGGCCATTTTCAATCTAAGAGACGTGGCTTTTCTCCAATTCATGACTAGATTTGGCTTCAGTGTAGAGGAGGGGGAGGACTGGGCAGGTTTAAGGCTGAAAATTCTGCTATGAAATAAGAGATAATAGCAGAAGCTTGGACAGGGATGGTGGCTGAGGATGAAGTAAAGTGATGGATTTGCGAAATACGGAAAAGACAAAAATCAAAAGAAGTTGGTGACAAGACAGGATAAAAGAAGCAACTGAGAGATGTCAGAGATGACCACTGATTATCTGGCTTGCGCCAACTAGATGATGGAATGATTCTGGGAAAACCTGAAAGAAGAACAACAGTTGAATCAGCATTTGTCTTTGGACACGTTGGGTTTCAGGGACCTCTGGACCAGTCAGTAGTAATGTGAAGACTGTGCTGTGGGTTTGGAATTCAGAGAAGTCTGGGATAGAGATATAAATTTGAGAGTTATGACGCACAATAGTAATTAAGTCCCAGTAGTGGGCACATGCATGGTGTTTATTAAATATTTGCTGAACTAATGAGCATTTTAGGGTGGGGGAGTCATTAGGATGTGTTGGGTTTGTGGTAACTAGGGACTACTAAATAGAACTAAGTGCACCTCTAAAGTTTTATTTTCCATAGGAGATTAACTATATAAGTTAATAACATTTCATCGTCTTCACATTATTTTATGTAATAGTTTATTTTTAATTATATTCCTTGGCTTTTGTGTTTTCCAGCATCACTTGACATAAAAGCTACACTGAAGATAGAATCTCATTTATTATACATCAGCTTATCCTACCATCTAAGCACTTAGAAGATACTTTTCTCCAGTAATTAATTTTTATTTTTCTCCCTATTCTTGTGGCACATGTACTTTTCTGTCTAAAATTATAAAGACTCTTTATCTTGTGTCCATAAATCATATTTAGACTCAGATACCACCAGAAAGCACAAATTCAAATGAAGTGTCTGGAAAAAGTAGAACCTTAATAAACATTTATTAAGTGGAATTGAATTGAGAAACACAGGTATTTTTTCCTTTTGTTCCATTTCCTTTTATCTCTGTGGTTAACCCCTTCCCCCATGCCTCACTTAAAAAGGCAAATAAATTTTCATGCATGTCTTTTCTTAGGGAGTCTTATGTTCAATCACTTTCAATTTTTCAAACACTCTTGAAAATTTTCTTAGCATGAGTTCTTTTGAAATGCATACTTGTTATTCCATGCATTTTTAATATATATAAATGAAAATAGGGTATATAACTCATTGTCTTATTCCTGTGTTTGTGTGTGTGTGTGTGTGTGTGCGCGCGCGCGCGCTACTATAACTGAATGCCTGAAAATAAGTCATCTATACAAAAAAAACAGAAATCTATTTCTTACAGTTTAGGGAGGCTTGGAAGCCCAAGATCAAGGGGCATGCATGTGGTGAGGGCCTTCTTGCTGCACTATCCCATGATAGAAGGCAGAAGGGCAAATGAGCATACAAGCATGCCCAAGAACAAGAGATTGAACTTGCAGCCCCAAGCCTTTTCCTAACTGGCATTAATGCATTTGTGGGGGTACACACCTCCCATTAAGCCCCACCTCCCAACACTGCTGCAATTAGGGATTAATATTTCAACACATGAAACACATTCAAACCGCAGCATTCATCTTTTCTTACCTCATTGACTCAGCACTATAATTTTAAGATCTATTTGTGTTAATGAAAATGACACATTGCTTTTAACTGTGTCATAGTCTTCCATGGTTGCTCATCCCCTGATGAACATCAGATCACCTCCTCAACTTGCCTCCACAGCCAACCTGAAATCAATACCCCATATGCATTCCCCATGGGCCTGTAATGAGAATGTCCAAAGCAGTTCCCAAAGGAGGAAAAGCCAAGGCAAAGGGTATGTGTCCACTTAGTTGGTCTGAGTAGCAGCACTGCCTCCCAGGTGGCTGTTCCAGGCTACTGTCCCACCAGGAGGACAAGAGAATGACTAACTTCACACCCACACCCTGAGATAGGCATCATCCAGTTCTCTTTATCCATGTAAATGGGTAGAAAGTGACATTTCATTATTCAGTTTGCATTTCTCTTACTAATAATGACTTTGAGCATCTTTTTATACTTTTGTTAGCCCACAGAGAACTCTTTCCTATGAACTGTCCTTTATTTTACCCATTTTTCTTTTGGGGTATTTTGCTGTTGCTCATAGGTAGAAGGTCCTCATGTATTCTAAATGTTAATCCCTTGCCAGATTTAGACATTACAAATATCTGACCCCTTTATGTCACCATGATCCATGGAATCCCAAAGTTTTATTTTTATCTTATTATATTTAGTAGTTCCAGATATTTGAAATGAATTAACTTTTCCATCAATAAAAAGTAGATTTTCTGTGATGCTAGTTCCCTCTCTTTAATTAAATTACCTAATAGAATGATGCATTTAGGACAGTCTGGCATATATTAAGCATCCTCTGCATGTCATTGTTATCATCGCTGTGTTTAATTCAAACATATGTTTCTCATGAAGTTGTCTCATATGACCTAAATAGTATAATTGCCTTAGGACACATCTAAATGATTGACATTTAGGGTCACTGTGTTAATCAGCAAAGATGATTCAGAGGCATTTAGTCTTATTATTAGAAGAAAGGAAAAAGTAAGAAACACACAGACACAGTCTACTCTGTTGACTCATATATGGTCTTTAGGGACCTGAGGGCTGTATTTGCCATAGGAATTATCACATCTGTCAACTTTTAGAAAAACTGTATGTCCTTTGGCATATTTACAGCCTATTGGAAAATGTTTCATTGGCCTCATCTTCTGGATTCTCACTCTTCTGTGCAGGTCACCTTATGGTGACTATATTTTTTTTAATTTCAAGTGTTGAGTCACTTTCATGTTAAAGAAGTGCACAGGCGATGTGATCCTTTCCTCCCTTTAAATTCCCCAGGTAAATGCTGTCACAGTTCAGTTTCTGTCTCTTTCCTCCTTATGAAGACCGACCAGCCAACCTTCCCCATGCATCTTCTCTATAGTGATCAAAATGCTCACAATTATGTTAGGGATGGGAAAGAAATCCTACAGAGAATATAAGACACATGCATGGCCTCTGGCGCTGGAGACTGGAACTTCTGACTCAGGGGTGTAGAAACAAAACCGAGTCAAGTGTGGGGAGTACACACAGGTGGGACTTAATTGGGGCTTCAGCCAAAGCAGGTAGCTGGGCTTCAACTGAAGGGAGACAGGCTGATCAAGAGACAAAGGGAAATGCAGACTTTCCATGATTTGCTGGGGTGGGCTAAAGTCCAGTAATTTTCCACTGGTCAGGGCCACAGTTCCTGAAGAGATTTATACTTGCAGAAGATCTGGACCATTGGGCAGTCACAGTCAGCTTGTCCCAGTACTGCTAAGTTACTCTTGCAATTGGTGCCATCATCCCGTGCAAACCTCCAGGCCTTGTGACTCAATCTGGGCCTTAGGGCTGAAGGATTTCAGGTGCTTGTGCTGCTCCAGCACCAGGATTGGGTGGAAGAAAATACCTACCAGCTCCAACAGGCAACCAACAGGCCTACACAGAGCGCAGCAGCGGGGAAGGACATAACATGAAGACAGAGACGTCAAGCCTTTTCAAGCCATTTCAGTCACCCATCAGACATCTGCAGGCCCAAGTGAAGAGTCAGGATCTTCAAAAGTGGCCTTCATGTCCCTAAAAAGTAACCTAGGCAACTGTTATCATCAGAGGTATTCTCTACAGCAAAAAGAAGTGGGAAAAATCATAATATATTGCCCAGCTGTGTGACCTCCAAAATTAGTGATTTTTAAGTTGGCTAAGAATAAGTGAATCTAGAGCGATTATTTCATTTTCCCCCAAATAATAATTCATCGTGTGGTTTTATCATGGTCCCATGACAGGTGTTGTTGAGGAGAGCACAGGGGAAAGAAGCAACCTCCCATGCTGCAGAGGGTGATAGTTCATTGTGCCCTAGGATTTATTTCATGTCCCAGCCTATTGTCCAACAGTGTGGCCCTGACTGTCCCATGCCTGTTACCACCCAGCAGGCTCATCCCACCAGGCCATCCATCAGCCCACTGCAGAACAAACTTGTTGGGTTCTTAGGAAACATTTCTTCAAAGACTTTCTTCAATCAATTAAATATAAATAAGCAAATGTATTGATTGCAATGTCAGAAAGGCGTTTTCCATCTAGATTTCCTATTTTTACAATTCCTGAGGGTTTTTTTTTTCTTTCTTTGTTCTACTGTGCTAGGGATCCAGCCCAGGAGTCAGGTGCTCTACCACTGAGCTACATTCCCAGCCTCTGGGACATTTTAATGGCATATATGTATATAATGTTAATACACATCCAAGTGTAAATTTTCTCATTACATTTGGAGAATGAGGTCATTGAATCTGAGAGATTCTCTTGCATATATTGTGGGATAGTTTTAATATAAATAATAATTACTTCCCAATTATTTTTTAGACTCTTTATTAATATATTACCTAAAAAAATTTAACCACAGACTATGATGATCATTATTATGGGTGTCATAGTGTTATCACAGTGAAACGGGGGGATGTCACATCAGCAAGTTTTTCCTCACACTTGTACACGTTACCATTCCCTTAGTGCATTACACAGGTTGAGTACCCTTTATCTAAAATGTTTGGGACCAGAGGTGTTTCAGATTTGAGATTTGTTTGTTTGTTTGTTTACTTTTAGAATATTTGCATATATATAATGTTGGGGCGAGGACCCAATTCTGAACACAAAATTCATTCATGTTTCATATACAACTTAGACACATAGAGGTATCTTTGCAATGTTTTGGGAGATGAATTTAGACCAAGGTAGATGAATTCTGACTTAGTTTAGCAAAGCTTCATGGCACTTTTGGTGTCAGGTAGGAACTCAAAAATGTTTCAGATTTTGGAGAATTTGGGATTTGGGATTTTCAGATTATGGATGCTCAACCTGCACTTTCTTCCAAAAAAAGAAGCTACTCTGAACACTTCAGTGGGATATTGGTGCGTTTTAAATGATTTGCAGTGTCTTCCCTTTCCAGATTAGAGAACTGCTATGTTAAGGATCAAAAGAGAAGGCTCAGTGTTAGCAGAGGACTTTGTTTTAATGCACTGAGTATGTTTTCTTAGTGGTTTTGTAAACTTTAACCATCTGTTGCTGAGCTCTGAGGACCACATATTTCTTTCCTAGTGAAACCAGAAGCAATATATTTAACTACTCCACGTGTAAGACCAACCGTCTAAAAATATAGAAGAATGAAACAAAGTCACACTGAAGTCATAAAGCTAACATTGAACGACTCTCCAAGAGACGTCATTGTCAACATCTTCACGGTGTTATTTGTACTGTAGATTAGGGATGACTCTTGAGACTGAACAGATGCACATGGCCTTTGTTTAATGCAGATTTTCTTCTTGGTTTGCTGCCTCTCACTACTCTCTATGGAGAGTGCTACATTGAAAAGTAAACTAGGCCAAAAGGTTCTCATCCTCAGCTCACCAACTGGAGCCCCTGGAATCTGGTGTTGTCCTGGGGAAAACACATCATGAAGAACTGAAATGTATCCCCATCATTTCCAACCTTTCCCTTTACAGGAAATGATCTCAACAACGAATTCATAAGATAAAGTGGGCACCTTTTAAGTACCATCCCACAACTTAAACAGAAGTTTGCTTTTAAAAATTAGCAGTTTTTACCCAAAGAATTTCAAATATTGGAGCACTTTTCAAATAAAATAATCAGCATTTTACTACTGGGTTAGTCAGCTTTTCATCTCTGTGAGCGAAATATCTGACAAGAACAACACAGAGGAGGAAATGTTTACTTTGGCTCATAATTTTAGAGTTTCAGTCCATAGTTGGTCAACTCCATTGCTCTGGACCTAAGGTCAGGCAGAAAATCATGGTGGAAGGGCATGGCAGAGGGAAGCTGCTCAGGACATGGTAGCCAGGAAGCCCAGGGGTAGCGGAGCCACAGGGAAGAGGAACCCTTCCACGGCATGCCTCCAGGGACCCACCTCCTCCAGCCACACCTGACATCTTAGTCCTTTGGAACTAGGATGGACTGATTAGGTTTCAGCTCTCACAATCCAATCATTTCCCCTCCCACATTCCTGCATTAAGGTAGAAGCTTGAAGGTCTCCTCACATCCAAACCGTAATAACCACTTTGCATTTTCTTACACTCTCTGCTATTTGCTTTGTTTGCAACCAAATGGTGAGTGCCTCAGGACCTGTATCAATTTTTGACTCCTCCAGCTCCTCTCCCTAGCTCTGCCAACAGGTCCTATGTCTATTCTACCCAGTCCTATCCCCCAGGGCTGTTCTAGAAAGTCCCTTTAATGGCTTATAATTTTTTTTTGTTGAAACTACTGAATGAAATCATATTGAGGCCTTTATAAAGGTACAGGCTTCCAGTTTTGATAAAGAGTAAGCTAGTTCAAAGTGCAGGGGGTACTTTCTCCAGGAGAGGAACTGGCAGCCCAGCTGGGCTAGGCAGAATTTAGGAACCAGACTCAGGCAGGGGAGTCAGTAAAGGACTTAAATTTAAGGAGGCTCCCACTCTCTGTGCCGATTTTGTGTTTGTACAGCCTGAAAAGTAAGTGCCTCCTTAAATTTAATGCAGGTCGGGGAGTTGGTGTGTGGTGGGGACTTGGGCAGGAGTGTCTCCTTCCTCTTCTACCTACCCCTACAAACTTCACCTCTCCTTGACACTTGTGTTTACTTTGTTCTTTTAAAATTAGTTTTGCAGGTGACCCAATTGTCAACCTCGTGTGTAATTCTGATATAAATCATTTTAACACACAATATTGTTGAACCGGGAGAGATTTTTCCCTCAATACAGTAAGGTTTATTGTTTGAACTAGAAGGCTTAGGATTTTGCATATATGCATTCCCTCCAAAAAACTCTAGGAAAAGGTTATTGTTTTTTTGTTTCATTTTTTATAATTTTTCCATCCCTCAGAATCACGTCAAAGAGGTTTTCCTTTCCACATGGCTTGATATGTCAGCAGCTTGAAATAAAATGACAGATAAAACAGATTCCAAGTGGTCACATCTGTGATGGCTGAAAGAAGTGCCACTCAGTGGATCCTGGCCAGCTGGGGGCTGCTGGGGCAGGTCAGGCAGGAGGAAACCCATCTGTGTGCAGGTGGTAGATTTCCACCTGCTCGCTGCAGGTGAATGGAGCCAGCAGAAGATAGATCCAATCCAAGCAAGCAGGCAGAGGGAGTCCACCCAGGTGTCAAAGCCAAGTAGGACCATTGCAGGTCAAAGATGATTATTCTCTAGAGCTTAGCAAAATCTTATAGACTGGACTCTTCTCCTAGGTATACTGGCTATTTTGTTTGCCTCCCAGGTCCCCTGTCCTACTGAGTGCCCAGGTGGCTGGTGGCTCTGACCTGCACCTCCCAGCTCTTGGCCCTTGATGTCTGGGTTCAGCCAATAGGTGACACTGGCAGGAGATGGGAGGGCAGCAGGAGAAAACAATTGGGTATTTCCTCCACTGTTCCGTGCTCAGTCATGGACAGGCCATGGCTCCAGCCTGGTGTGAGGACAGCCCATGAGAGGTAATCCTCTGCGACCCCAGTTCTCATGGGTTCTGGTAACAGATTTCTTCTCCCCGCCTCTTCAGGACATCAGGTGGTAATGGCTTCTCCTGATGCCAGTTCCCTGAGGGCCACTGTGCCTGGTGAGTTCCCTTCATTCTGCCTACAGTTCTGCAAATTGCCACTGTTTAGTTAAACCCTTTCAAGTGGAATTCTTTGTCTTGCTAGAAGTGTGAGTGATGGATCTGATATATAGGATAACACCTATTTTTTATAGTTTATGGAATAAATTATCTTAATATTCTGCTAAATAAAAAAATAAAACAAACTGATCTGAGTTCACCTTACAAAATAGAGGAATTCAGGCAGAGAAAGGAAAGATAAATCTAAGAAAAGAATAACATTAGTCAGGGTTCTCCAGGGAAATAGAACCAATGAAGTATCACACACACACACACACACACACACACACATGCTAGCACATATGTATATGTGTGTGTGTGCACATGTGTATATGTATGATCTATGTGTATTCATGTACCTAGTCTTTTGGAGAATACACTCTTCCTTGGGAAGGCAGATCTTTTTTGTTCTATTCAGGCCTTCAACTGATTGAACAAGGCCCACCCACATTGTGGAAGGAGGGCAGTCTCTTGCACCCAAAGTTCACTGATTTAAATGTTGATCTCATCCAAAAACACCCTCTAAAGTAACACACAAACAACCATCCCAGGAACCTAGAAACTTCACAAACTAGATAGGGATCCTCAATGACCAGGAGGTAATTGGACCAATTACAAATTAATTTTACTGTCATCACCCTGAATAACATTCTAGATGTAGCTAGTAGTTTCCTCAGCTTTTGAACACAAATAGGACACGTTTCATTCTTGATCTTTTCATTTACTCAGACATGTGGAAAAGAAGTATTTTCTAATTCATCTGATTAAAATGAAAACACAAAAACACAAAATTTCATGTTTTATAACTGTTCCACTTAAATAGCTGAAGTGCCTCTTGACATCCACGAGTCCCTGCTTCTAGAGTGTGTGTTACTGTCCTTCCACACACACTGGACGGCCAACAGCGTGCAGCACGAGGGTGTCAGTGCCTGCACGTGGCAGGCTGCTTTCCGTGAGGGCTGCGTGCCTTGGTGTGCTCTCTCTAGCTCACCAGGCATGGCAACAGATACATGTCGTATTCTCCAACTGCATTATTCAGATGAAGCCCAGTGCTTTCCATCTTTTTTAATTATAGTGACCAGGAAGGTGTTTTTCATCTGAATCAAATTTTTTTTTGGTCATCAGCAGAAAAAGATGATTTCCAAAGACTCCGTATAGAGAAAGAAAATAATCACTCCTGTAGGAGAACTATACTCTGAGACTCTGGAGTACCTGCCTCATGTCACTTCCCACAGCCAAGAACTGATCCAGCATGTGTCAAAGCATTTTCTCCATTGAAATAGAACTTAATGTTGTCATATTTTTTAATCAAGAAAATATGTTAAGTACGTGGCTTACCAACTCTTTTCTACCAGATTTCACAAGATGGTAGACAGAGAAATATGTTACTCTCTGAGGTTCCACAGCCACGAGGGTGTTCAGTGGTGTAGCACAGGTGTGTCCTGGTGTTTCCTTTTGTCTCCAGTGGAGAAACCAATTATGAACACAGAATAGGTTACCCACCCAGAACTGAGGCAGAGCCTCCTTTTGCACCAACAAGACCAGACTGCCCATGATAATTAGCCCACCTCTCACCTGCACTGAAAACCAAGAGGAAAGACACCACTGAGTCCCGCTGAGTTCAGTGGACAAATGTCCCCCAGGGCTGAGGGCATGTTTGCAATGCATTTTCATAACAGATAAAGGTTGCATAAAAAAAATGTGCCCCAACATAAAACACTGCAAATTTTATTGAAAAATTTAAAATTGGGCTCGTTAAGGTTTCCCACTGAGGAACCTCATTTATATAAACACACTAGTTATTTGTAAACTGGTTAATGTTTTCATTCTTATCTATTACATAATTTCAATCATCCTCATGATCCTAACTCATTGTTGTCTTCATAAAATCTCAAGTAAACACCATCCCAGTTTGGCAAGGGGAAAGAAAGGAGAGAAGGTAACCCCGATGAGGCTGTGATAAGGATCCCAGATCCAAGTTTGTTACCTAGGGTTATATCCTTTTGAGACAGCCGTATCACTCAGCTTCTCATTACTACAGTAAAATACCTGAGGCAACTAACTTATAAATAAAAAATGTTTAACTCACAGTTTTGGAGGTTGCAGTCCAAGATGGGCAGTCCCATTGCTTTGGATATCAGATGAAGGTGCTAGATGGCAATGGTGGGAAGCACAGGGCAGAGCAAACCACTTGTATTATAACCAGGACAGAGACAGATGGTGAGACTGGAGTCCCCCAGTGGGGGAACCAAGCCTTTAACACATAGGTCTTTAGGGTACATTCAACATCCCACAGTAGCAAAGCCCCCGACCCCTGTACTTCTGCTTGTGAGTATATACCTTCCAAAAGTAATAAGCAAAACACAAAGTGCTGGAGGTTGACTTAATAATAAAGAGTTAATCAATAATAAAGCTATCTTATATAGTCTTATTGCGTCAGTAGTTCCATTAAGAATATTGGCAAGATGCAGAAATAATACACTAGTGTTTGGGACCCATAGCACCAGACAATAGCCCTTTGCACACATGCATGCTTAACTAGATGCAAGGAGAATATTGGTTGTTTCATTTCTCTGTGGCCTCTTTATAACTTTTCAAGCATCAAGAGCCAAGAAATAATTGTCCCTGTGCTCCCAATACCATTTTAATGAATCATAGCAAATTCAAGAACCAAATCTTTTAATTGTGTCTAATTCAGCTATCTGCTTATAGATACCCTCTCTCAGTTCCCTAGAACACACTTTTCAGTTTTATGAAGCGCATGTCCTTAGCACGGAAGCAGCTATTAGTTAGTTTTGCTTAGAACCCTCTGTTAGTGACATAATATCATGAATTTTTTCTTGTAAGACAAAGTGCTTGTGAGCTCCTATTATTAGTTTATTGACATAATCCAATACTGATACAATTCTCAGATTTTTATTTCCATTTTTGTTTTTATTTTTCCATATCCTGATTTCTTTTACTCTTAAAGACTTAATTAAAAATTTTTATGGTCCCTAGAATGTGACCATGTCTTAGGTGAGCTACTTAATCAACTTCTTTTTCATTCATGCATAATTTAATTTGATTTGAAACCAACTGTCATCTCATTAATCAGACCAAATAAGGATTCAGGCCAGTCAGTAAACTAACCCTGCTGAGTTTATCTATTTGGGTTCCATATATACAGGGATTCCCCAAATGGTTTACATATGGTAATTTCACTGACACTGGAGTCAGAAAAGTATTCTCAGTAAGCTGAAGTCAGCATTTGCTTTATTTTACTTTGCTTTCTTCATGTCTCTCTTATCAATTATTCCTTCCATTCACCCAGTTGAAAGATTGAACCTACTTATGTAGTCTAGACCATTACAGTAACAGCCAGCCTTGGCCCCTCCTTGAATTTTCCTGTGGAAGTATGGGTGTCATCCTGTCAATTCTGAGTTCCTCAGGCAATTATTAACTAAAACCAGAATATGTTATTGGAACTTATATCAATGGTTCAAAAGCCCATAATTCCACGTTCTGGGTTGCTAGCTATATTCTCTTAGACCTCTTGTCTTGTCAGTTGGTTTGTCCAGCTGGGTGTGGTGGCACATATAGGTAATCCCAGCTATTCAGGAGGCTGAGACAGGAGGATCACAGGTTTGAGACTAGTCTCAGCCATTTAGCAAGACCAGCTGAGTGGTAAAGCATTGCTAGGTTCCATTTCTTGTACTGAGAGAGAAAGAGAGAGAGAGGGAGGGAGGGAGGGAGGGAGGAAGGAAAGAAGGGAGGGAGGGAGAAAGGAAGGAAGGGAGGGAGGGAAAAAGAAAGGAAGAAAGAAAGAGAGCAAGGGAGGGAGGGATGGAGGGAGGGAGGAAGAAGAAAGAAGGGAAGGAAGGAAGGAAGGAAGGAAGGAAGGAAGGAAGGAAGGAAGGGAGGGAGGGAGATTCTTCCCAGTGTAAAGAATTTGGGTTATAAAATACAGTATTTCAAAATAACTTGTACACATTTAATTATTTTACATTAATAGATGTGTATTGAGCATTTTTAGGGCACTGGGCTTTATAGAGAGCAAAAGCAGATGCAGTCCAGTCTTCAAGGAATTCACAGATGCAGCCCTGGGCTAAAGGTATGCTTCTGAACTGACTCTTTGAAGGCAATAACAAGTCCCTTTCATTGCTAACAATTTTCTTAAAGCTATACCAATACATAATTTCCTTGACCTATAGCCCGATATAATGAAAACCTCTGAGTGCTGAGGGAATTACAGATGAACTCTGCAGATTGTATTTTTCTTCAAGAATCACTAACACCTCACTCCTGTCACTTCAAATATTCTAGTCACTCATGACTGGAGTCCCCTCAGAAGAATCAGTATTTTGGTCCCATAAATTCAGAATAACAAGACTTCTTAAATAAGTTATATGTAGATATATACAGATTTTTTTTCTTTGTGTACTTTAAGTTGCAATATCATTCTTCCCATCCTCAGACTGGCCCAACCTGAGGTCCTGAGCCTGGCCCCCTGCCCTGATTCATTCAGGACAGTGACTTGGGAATCCCGGGGTGGGGTCCTAAGCACCCTGGATGACTGCTCTTACATCACCTCAAATAAACTTGGTGGAGTAAAATATTGCTCAAGTTTAAGACCATAGTATGTACAGAATTAATATGAAAGGAAGAGAGGAAAGGGAGGCGAGGAGGAAAAGAAGAAAGCAAGGGAGTCACAAAGTGTTTGAGAACTAAGAAAAATCACAAATAAGAGCAGGTAGACCAGAAGGTCAAAAAGCGTGACTGCTGCCAGGTGTGGTGGTGCATGCCTGTAATCCAAGAGACTTGGGAGGCTGAGTCAGGAGGATCGCGAGTTCAAAGCCAGCCTCAGCAACTTAGCGAGGCCCTAAGCAACTCAGTGAGACCCTGTCTCTAAATAAAATACAAAATAGGGCTGGGGATGTGGCTCAGTGGCCGAGTGTCCCTGAGTTCAATCCCTGGTTCAAAAAAAAAAAAAAAAAAAAAAAAAAAGCATGACTGCTAGAGAGATGCAGAACAACTTTTTCCAGAAGTTCGTAAAACCTGGGTCCTTCTCACGATCTCTTCCTACTGACACCGGATCACTCTCAGTCTCTTCCCACAAGTTTCTCTCTGGCCACTGAGTTGTTCACCAGACATCCGTTAAATACCTTCTAGGTGGTGGGTGCAGAAGCAAGCACTTCACCTACATTACCCTGGCTTAAACCTCACTACCACCCCCGGGGTTAGGCAGAATCCGTGTGGTTTCAACAAATATTTGCTGAAAAGGTAGCTTTAATGATGTGCAGAACGTGCTGTGATGGAACTCACTTAGGACTCATGGAAACAGACAGAAGAGTTTCAGAGGAGGGCGTGAATTCCTTCGCCACCCATTACACAGATGGCAGGAGCCAGTGTTTGTTGAATGAATGGATGAGTGTATGAATAAATTAAAACCAAGAAAATCCACCATTGGCAAATCAGATTGTTTCAAAGCTTTATTTAGGAGTTTATAATTACAAAATTTCTTCCCTTAAGGCAGGCTTCCATTCTGATATCACCATTGCCGTGCCTGCATAAAACATTACAAGATCTTTCTTTTTAAAAACACATTTGAATTTAATCGGTTAAACAAAGCCAGCTTTCCAGTAGATTTTTCCCATCTCCTCTCCCTGCTGCTATATATCCCATGTCCACAAACAACAGATGAAAAGTGGGGGAAATCCTGTTTAAAATATTTTCTTTAGGGAAGAAAAAAAAAAGTAAAAAAGCAGTCTGAAGTTTTTTGTTTTTTTTTTTTACCCAACTCATTTTGGGGATTGCTGATGGAATTGGTTAGTTTTGCATTTATTTAAACCCAGCCTTATGTTTCTCTATAGTTTTTATCTCCCTCCAATCAGAAGTATCACAAAGTTCTTTAGCAATTATATAGCAAAGAGATTGTGTCATTATATAATGCCACAGATTGTGACAATTCTAAGCTAAATAGCAGCCTAACATACTGAAAAGTACAACAGGAAGGAAAAACATTAACAAATGTCGGGCTTATTATAGACACCAGGGCTTCAAAGTTCTCATTCTCCAGCAACAGCAGCATCAATCATCAGCTAGGATGCTGGGGCTCACGCACAGCCAGCGAGCACATTAAAAGCTGCACTGAGGCAGGCAAACTGGTTTCATTTTCCTTACAGCTGACGCAGTTCAACATGAACTTGGCCTCCTCCCCAAATGTCCACTGAGGTCATCAGACCCTGTTAATTTTCTTCTAATATTTCATTAATGAATCAGAAGCAGGCAAGTAGTCAAATTTCCAAAACACATTAAAAAAAAACTGTTCCCTGCCCTTGGTAATGGTGAGGGCCTTGCTCCCTGCTTGCTGCGTTTTTTGGCACAGTTGGAAGCAGGGAAATGTGTTCATCAGAGTGGAATTTTTTATTTCCATACATGCTAGTTTGAGTGGGGGCAATCCATTTTATCACTGATCTGTATTCTTCAAAACGCATCTGATGCGTTTCACAGACTCCTTTTCTTACTCTTTAATGTTCAATGGTTAACTCGCAAACTGTTTCCTGCCAACTTCTAATGTGTTCTGGAGACTTTGCTCTCATCTCTGATGCTGGCGCACAGGACTGGAGGGAATAGTTGGAGAGGTATCTGCAAGGAAGGGGGCACTTGCTTCTGGGCACCTACAGTGAGCCAGCTTTGGGGCCTGGTGCCATGAGGTAGGTATCACTGCCCTGATCTATCAGGAGAAAAGCGAGACTTTAAGGGATTTCCAGCAACATTTCACAAATTATGGTCCACAGAGCACACAGGACAGACTCCCCTGCGACCTTCCAAAATTCCAGATTCCATGGGTCCCACTGTTACAGGAGGGTTGGGAAGGAGACCTAAACAAACCCTCTAGCTTCAATTCTAATTTCAGAGTCACTCAGCTGGACAATGTGTTATTATTTGTTGTAGCCAACCAACACCTCTGACGCACGTGTTAAGATGATAGCAGTTGACTAGGTTACCGTTCAGGGACCTGAAGGCCACTTTTGCTGGAAACACTGCCTCTTCACTTGGGCTGACAGATGTCCAGTGGGTGACTAGAATGGGATGAAACTGCCCAGCATCTCTGTCTTCATATTGTTTCCGTCTCTTTTGTTCCTGTAACCTTGGGGTCAGATTCTACTCTGTACCACAGGTAGACATGTTGATCCTTTGAGAAATGTTTTATCCAAATCTGTAATGTACACCTAGACCTGCCAGTCTCTCTCACTCCACTTTAAGGCTAAAGATACCTACCAGCCACCATGACTGCAAACACCAGGTCATGAAGGGAGTGGAGGTGGTGACAGGGTTCCTAAAAGTTCTCCACCCATTTCTAGGTAAGGCATGATGATTCTTCCCTTCGATTAGCCTGTCTCTCTCCTGCATTATTCCTAGCCTGTTTCTGTAACCTCTCAACCCCTGGGGTTGAGAAGTTGATTTGTGAGCAAAATTTCCTTCTCTCTATTCTTTGGTCACTGAATAAAACAGATCTTTCTCCCCAGAACTGGTCTCTCGGACATTGGTTTTTCTACAAAGATAATCTTCCAAACAGGGATTTGGTAACACCACCATAAAATGTCTTAACCAGAATTTCTGGAGTGGGGCACTGGAATCTGAATTTTAACAAGTCTAAACCTCACTTTTAACATATACTGAGATTTTACTGGATGAGTAATCTACCCAAGGTCTTCCTACCCAAGGAAGGAAAAGAGTCAGGTTCCCATTCAGGTCAGTGGACTCCAAAGTCCACATTGCTGCCATTTCTGAGTTCCCTTCTGGCTCTAATATTCTGACATTTTAAAAATATAACCAACTTAAGACATCAGAGTAATAATCATTTTTTTATTGAATGCCTCCTGTAAGGTAGACCTATGGATAACAACACATATCAGTAATCCTCCTATCATCCTGATGGGGTCAATATTATTTTATGGTTATTCCTATTTAACACATGTGGATATTGAGGCTTGGATAAATTATTTTAATCCTTAGGTATCTCTGCAAAGGTGGTGTCAAGAATTGGCTTCAGGGAAAACAAGGGAACAAAGCAACTCAAACAAACCAAGATGTTCCAACAATAGAATTCATAGACAGCACAGTAGAAGAAATGTCAGAGATGAGATGGAGTTTAGAAAATACATGGTTAGATTGATCTTTGAAATAAAGGATGGTATTGGAGAGAAAAACAGGAAGTGAAAGATCACTTCACTAAAGAGGCAGAGATTTTAAAAAGGAATCAAGCAGAAATCCTCAAAATGAAGGAAAAATAAACCAAATTAAAAATTCAATGGAAAGTATCACCAACACACTAGACCACTTAGAAGACAGAACTTCAGACAATGAAGAAAAAATATATACTCTTGAAAATAAAGTTGACCACACAGAGAAGATGGTAAGAAACCATGAACAGAACTTCCAAGATACATAGGATAACATGAAAAGACAAGATTTATTTCAACAGACGAAGACATGGAGATACAAACCAAAGGAATGTACAATCTGTTCAATGACATAATATCAGAAAACTTCCCAAATCTAAAGAATGAAATGGAAGATCAACTACAAGAGGCCTACAGAACCCCAAATGTACAAAATTAGAGCAGACCTACACCAAGGCTCATTATCATGAGAATGACTAACATACAGAATAAGGATACAATTTTTAAGGCTGCAAGAAAAAAAATCAAATTACATATAGGGGGAAAATAATTCAGATTTCAGCTGATTTCTCGACCCAGACCCTCAACACCAGGAGGTCCTATAATAACATATATCAAGAGAGAAAACGGATGCCAACAGAGAATGTTATATCCAGCAAAATTAAGCTTCAGATTTGAAGATGAAATGAAAACTTTTCATGATAAACAAAAGTTAAAAGAATTCACAACTAGAAAGCCTGCACTACAGAACATTCTCAGCAAAATATTCCATGAGGAAGAAATGAAAAAAAAACAACAACAAAAACCAAAGAAAAGGTCAATCAAAGGAGAAATTAAGTCATGTTAAAAACCAAAAATAAACCAAAATGACTGGGAATACAAATCATATCTCAATAATAACTCTGAATGTTAATGGCCTAAACTCATCAATCAAGAGATATAGACTGGCAGATTGGATTTAAAAGAGACCCATGAGTAAGCTATCTTCAAGGGACTCAACTCCTAGGAAAAGACATCCACAGACTGAAGGTGAAAGGTTGGGAAAAAACATTATCACTCATGTGAACTGTGTAAACAAGCAAGGGTTTCCATCCTCATATCAGACAAAGTGGACTTCAAGCCAAAGTCAGTCAGAAGGAGCAAAGAAGAACATTTCATACTGCTTAAAGGAATCATACACCAGCAAGATATAACAATTGTAAATAATTATGCCCCAAACAATGGCATATCCATGTACATCAAACAAATTCGTCTCAATTTCAAGAATCAAATAGATAGATCACAACACAATAATACTGGGTGACTTTAACACGTCTCTCTCGCCACTGGATAGAGTTTCCAAACAAAAACTAAACCAAAAAACTATAGAACTAAATAATAAAATCAATGATGTAGACTTAACAGACACATATAGAATATTATATCCATCATCCAGTGAATACACTTTCTTAGCAGCACATGGATCCTTGTCTAAAATAGATCATATGTTGTGTCACAAAGCAACTCTCAGCAAATATAAAAAAACAGAAATACTACCTGCATTCTATCAGATCGTAATGGAATGAAACTAGAAATCAATAAAAAACAGAATCTACTCCAACACCTGGAGACTAAATAGCATGCTATTGAATGACGAATGAATACCAAAAGAAATCAGAGAGGACATAAAAAAATTCTTAGAGGCAAATGAAGCATTGATACAACACATCAAAATCTCTGGGACACTATGAAGGCAGTGCTAAGAGGAAAGTTCATTGCATTGAGCTCATACATTAAAAGAATAAAAAGTCGAGGGAGCCCCACAAGATTGGACCCTGGGCTGCCTCCATAACCTCAGGGAAAGCAAGACTAATTTTCATCAAGTCCCATGCTGGGTTATTCATGTCCTTCAGCTCAAGGGCCACAGAATGAAAGAAGCTGGATCAGTAAGATGTGCTGACCTGGGAACTGGTATCTGCAGGTCTGAGCGACCACTGTTTCAAGACTCGGGAATCGTATCTTCAGACAGTCATACCCAGAGCCTAGTCCCATAATTTCCCTTTAAAAACCTTTGTTCCCCCTGGTAAGGGGACAGGAGCTCTTGAGTCTAGTCTGCTATTTTCCTCATTTGCTAGCAAATCAGTAAGACTTCTTTTTTCTTTTTGTCAAAACCTCGTCCTCATTGTTGCACCAGGGACAAGGACCAAGCTTTCAGCAACATGATCTTCAATTAGCAGATTAAGTCCAGTACTTATTTTCACCTAAAGATCTACTTATTTAAAGAACTCCATCATTGTGCTTACCTGAAGATAATCTTTCAGAACCTCAGAAGGCCTGAGATACTCAGCAACGAGCTCTGAGTATCAGACAAGTCCTGTATTTTTCTGGACACGTGTGCTCACATCTGTAAGATGAGATCTGAGCACAGGAATATTCTTGCAGGAGTCATCCAAGCTGGACTGTAATTCCAGGGTTCTACCAGTCTATTCTCAAAACAAGCTTCTCAGACCATAAGAGTTTCCTTCCTCAAAGCACAAAGGTTTCTTTGCCTGTTCTCTTGTGGTGACAGGATCTTGCTAAATTGCTGAGGCTGGCATTGAAGTTGGAATCCTCCTGCCACAGCCTCCCAAGGCACAGGACTAGCACCACCGTGTGGCACGACTTTCTTGCCAGCCAAACTGCGCTTGTGGACGCCACGAGGTGTCTGTGCGGTGCAGTCATGGCACACTGGTGCCAGTACTGCGATCCCGACTACTATGGTCTGGGGATATATGATATGGAGATAGCAGCTGAAGCAGAGGAAGGTATTGCAGCGGCAGCCGCAGAAGAGGAAGCAGCACCTGCTGCAGGCGGCCACTTTCGCGAGGGAGCTGTAGGCCTCATGGAAGACGTGATTCAAGAAGCTAACTTCGACCACGAGGGCGCTGTGAACCAGGAAAATGACGTAGACCACGAGGCCGGTGATGATAACCAGGGGCCTGTGCAGCAGCAGCCCGGGCAGGAGCAACAGCCTGGGCAGGCTGCAAACGGGGCTGCTGTGATTCCACAGCCCCGGCGCAGGCGTCCACGAATCCAGTACAAGTTCTCGCCTTCGCAGGTGCGGGAACTAGAAAATGTTTTCCAGGAAACTCAGTACCCTGATGTACCCACCAGAAGGGAACTTGCAAGATGCATGAATGTGAGTGAAGCCAGAGTACAGGTTTGGTTTAAGAATAAGAGAGCCAAATTCAGGAAACAACTGAGGGAGTCATTGCTGAGAAATGCACCTCCTCCTACCCAGGAACACCTTGAACTCCAGGTGTTGGAGGGGCCCTAGAATGCCATCCTTCTTCAGGAACCAGATCATTGATGTGTTTATCTGTTTGCACTGACATATGGGCTGCTGTTGATGCCCAACATGCACTTATTTCCTCAGCAGTTATGTTGGCAATAAAGAAGTGAATTATCAAAAAAAAAAAAAAAAAAAAAAAAAAAAAAATCAAAAAAAAAAAGACCTAACCTTGCATCTCAACACCCTAGAAAAAGAACAAATCAACACCAAAAGCAGTAAAAGACAGGACATAATTAAAATCAGAACTGAAATCAATGAAATTGAAGCAAAAGAAACAATTGAAAAAATTGACAAAATGAAAAGCTGGTTCTTTGAAAAAATAAATAAAATTGATAAACCCTTAGCTATACTAACAAAGACAAAAAGAGAGAAAACTCAAATTACTGAAATTTATGATGAAAAAGTAAATATCATGATGGACACTACAGAAATACAGAAGATAATTAGAAACTTTTGAAAATTTATACTCAAATAAAACAGAAAATCTCAAAGACATTGACAAATTTCTAGAGACATATGTGATCTACCCAAACTGAAGCAGGAGGACATACACAATTTAAACATAATAACTTCAAGCAATGAAATAGAAGATACAATCAGAAGCGTAACAACAAAGAAAAGTTCAGGACCAGACGGATTCTCAGCTGAGTTCTACAAGACCTTCAAAGAAGAATTAACACCAGTACTCCTCAAATTATTCCATGAAATAGAAAAGGAGAGAACCCTTCCAAACGCATTCTATGAGGCTAGTATCACCATGATACCAAAATCAGACAAAGAAACATCAAGGAAAGAAAACTTCAGACCAATAAGCCTGATGAACATAGATGCAAAAATTCTCAATAAAATTCTGTCGAATCCCATACAAAAACATATTAAAAAGATAGTGCACCATGATCAAGTGGGGTTTATCCCAGGGCTGAAAGGTTGGTTCAACATACAGAAATCAATAAACATAATATGTCACCTTAATAGACTTAAAGACAAGAGTCACATGATCATCTCAATAGATGCAGAAAAAGTATTTGACAAAATACAGCACTTCTTCATGCTCAAAACACTAGAGAAACCAGGGATAGTAAGAATATACCTCAACATTGTAAAAGATATCTATGCCAAACCCACAATCAACATCATTCTAAATGGAGAAAAATTGAAAACATTCCCTCTAAAAACTGGAACAAGACAGGGATGCCCTCTTTCACCACTTTTGTTCGACATCATCTTTGAAACTCTAGCCAGAGCAGACAGATGAAAGAAATTAGAGGGATACGAATAGGAAAAGAAGAACTCAAACTATCACTATTTGCCAATGACATGATTCTGTATTTAGAAGATCAAAAAAATTCCACCAGAAAACTTCCAGAACTCATAAATGAATTCAGCAAAGTAGTGGGATATAAAATCAATACCCCAAAATCAAATGCATTCATATACATAAGTGACGAATCCACTGCAAGAGAAATTAGGAAAACTACTCCATTCACAATAGCTTCAAAACAAAAATACTTGGGAATCATTCTAACAAAAGAGGTGAAAGTCCTTCACAATGAAAACTAAAGAACACTAAAGAAAGAAATTGAAGAAGACCTTAGAAGATGGAAAGGTCTCCAATGCTCTTGGATAGGCAGAATTAATATTGTCAAAATGGCCATACTACCAAAAGCATTATACAGATTTAAGGCAATTTCTATTAAAATCCCAATGACATTCTTCATAGAACTAGAAAAGGCAATCATGAACTTTACTTGGAAAAATAAGAGACCCCAAAGCAATCCTTAGCAAGAAGAGTGAAGCAGGAGGCTGGACTTCCTTAACAGGACTCCTAAAGCACAAGAAGTAAAATTAAGAATCAATAAATGGGATGGATTCAAACTAAAAAAGCTTTTTCTCAGTAAGGAACAATCAATAACATGAAGAGATAGCCTAGAGATTGGATGAAAATCTTTACCACATGTACTTCAGAGCACTAATCTCCAGGATATATAAAGAATTCAAAAAATTCAATGCCAAAAAACAAATAACCCAATCAATAAATGGACTAAGGAACTGAACAAACACTTCACAGAAGAAATATAATTGATCAACAAATAAATGAAAAAATGTTCAACATCTCTAGCAATTAGAGAAATGCAAACCAAAACTACTCTAAGATTTCATCTCACTCTAGTCAGAATGCAGTTATCAAGAATATAAGCAATAATAAGTGTTGGCGAGGATTTGGGGAAAAAGGTACACTCATACATTGCTGGTGGGACTGTAAATGGGTGCAACCACTCTGGAAAGCAATATGGAGATCCTTCAGAAAACTTGGAATGGACCTAGCATTTTACCCAGCTATTGCATTCTTTGGTTTACACCCAAAGGACTTAAAATTGGCATACCATAGTGATGCAGTCACATCAATGTTCATAGCAGCTCAATTCACAATAGCTAAGATGTGGAACCAACCTAGATGTCCTTCAACAGATAAATGGATAAAGAAAACATGGTACATATACACAATGAAATGTTACTCGACCTTAAAGAATGAAAATATGGCATTTGCAGGTAAATGAATGGAAGTAGAGAATATCATGCTAAGTGAAATAAGCCAGTCCCAAAGAACCAAAGACCAAATATTTTCTCTGATGAGCGGATGCTGATCCATAGTGGGAGGGAAGAGGGAAGAACGGAGGAACTTTGGATTGTGCAGAGAGAGTGAGGGAAGGGGTGGAACGGTGGGGATGGGAAGGATGGTAGAATGAGACAGACATAATTACCCTGTATACATGTATGATTACACTACTGGTGTGACTCAGCATCATATGCAGCCAGAGGAATGAGAAGTTATGCTCCATTTGTGTACAATGTGTCAAAATGCATTCTGCTGTCATGTATAACCAATTAGAACAAATTAAAAATCATGATCAGAAAAAAAAGAATTGGTTTCAGGGGACTATTTGATTAAACAAAATAAGGCGATTTCTATTTCTATGCAAATGAAGCTAGAACAAATCCCATTGTCCTCCTTCTCAGACAGCCACTCCCAAACCCATCTAATATGGAAATTATGGAACTTTTGCTGACCTTACTGGGAAGCCTGTGATTAAGGAACCTTTATCCTGTGCTGCTTCACATCTTGGGCACCTACCTATTTCTTTTTGACATAACTAATTAATTTCAATTCAGTTCAATTCACCAAATGCTCATGGAACTCTCAGTACCTTACAGGTATGTGCTGAGCCCTGGAAGAGACAGGAAGGTAAATTAGAACAGAAGTTGGTGCTTCTAAACCTCAGCACCTAATGAGAGGAAAATACAGATGAGATGGCAAGTTGTGTAATCAAGATTAGAAAACAATAAAAGAACAAAGAGGGAATGGCTGTTCTCAACTAGAAGGGAAGGAGCTCACCCAAGACCTCCATCCAGCTTTCTTGTTCTCTCTCTCCCTAAAATGCCTGGAAAGACAAGTCAAAACCCAGCTGGAATGGAGGGTAAGCAGGGAAGCCAGGGACAGTGGGAAAGAGGATCAGACCCTGAAGATGTGCTGAGAAGGGTCTTGGGGAGCAACTATGCCACTAAGTGCTGCCCAGCTTGGAAGGCAGTCTCTGATCCCTTCCCTCAAGGATTCTGACTTCCATTTGAGAAAAACTGTTTCATGTTATGCTATTTTTTTAAAAAAGTTTCATCAAAGATCAAAACTATTACATTTATCTGAAGCTTAAATTATCATTCATACATCCAAATGTGCCAAATGGTTATATCCATATTTGCAACATAAACTCTATATACTTCAGTTTTAAAATGTAGTGCCTCACACGGAGCACTGGTAGATATTATTTGAAGTTTATCATACCCTAGAAATAGCCTCCAAATGTTCCTGTGTAACCCATTTTGCTTCAATGAAGAAACAAATGCTGATTAAAAAAATAAACAGTACCAAAAATAAACAAATCAATATAGAGAGAGGAAGAAGAAGAGGAGAAGGAGGGGGAGGAGGAGGACGAAGAGGAATACTTCTCTCATTAGTCTTAGTTGACAGTGAGCAGGCCATCTGGCAAACTATTATATTTTGTTGTCACCATTGGAAATACTAGAAACGTGTGCAAATAAAAGGAAGAAAAGAGAAAAGCAATGATTGCAGACACAGACCTCATACCCTTCACAATAACTAACTCAAAATAGATCACAGACCTAAATGTCAAATGTAAATCCATAAAACTCCTGAAGATATTATTGGAGAAAATCTACATGAGTTTGGGTTTGGTTATAACTGTTAAATACAATACCAAAGGCAAGTTCCATAAAAGAACTAATTAATAAGCTGGATTTCACTAAAATTAAAAAATTCTGTTCTGGTGGAATCAGACAGCCATCATTATCTTATGTACATGTATGATTACACAAATGGGGTGAATCTACATCGTGTACAACCATAGAAACGAAAAGTTGTACCCCATTTGTGTACAATGAATTAAAATACAGTCTGTAAAAATAAATTTTAAAAAAATTCTGTTCTGTGAAAGAGGTCATCAAGAGGATGAAAAACCATAGGATTGGGGAAAATATTTGATAAAGGACTATTATCCAAACTCTAAGAAGAACCCTTTAAACAATCCAGCTAAAAAGATTGAACAGACACCTCACCAAAGCAAATGTACAGATAGCAAATGAAAAGATGCTCAAGAATTGCCAGTTGAAACAACAGTAAGATTTCACTGCATACCTATTAGAATGGCAAAAATCCAAAACACTGACAACACCAAATGATGGTGAGGATGCAGAACAACAGGAACTCTAACTCAACTCTAATGTTGGTGGTAATGCAAAAGGGCACAGCCACTTTGGAAGACAGTTTGGTAGTTTGTTATTGTTAAAAATAACTCTTACCATGTGATCTAGTAATTGTGCTCCTTGGTATGTAAATAAGTTGAAAATCTATACCCACACAAATGCCTGCATGTAGAGTCATAGAGTACCTTGTACATTTCTGGAATTCATCCCAAAGACCGAAAGCAGAGTCTCAAAGAGATATTTGTCCACCCATGCTCATTGCAGCATTTTACACAATAGTTAAAACATGGAAGCAACCCATGTCCACTGATGGAGATAACCTAAGTATATGCATGTCATATATATCATATGACATATATCAAAATAAATATTAAATTATATATATATATATATATATATATATATATATATATGGAACCAGGAAACCAGTCACAAAACAACAAATACTGTATGACTCCATTTTTAAGAGGTACTGAGAACAGTCAAAATTTTGGAGACAGGAGGTAGAATGGTAGCTGCCAGGTGCTAAAGGCAGGAGGGAATGGGGTGTTACATTTTAATGGATGCAGTTCTGCAAGATGAAAAGGCTTCTGGAGATGGATGATGGTGATGGTTCCATAATACCATTAAAATTAATACTTAAAAATAGTTAAGATGGAAAATTTTGTTTTTAAAAAATTTAAATCTGTACATGGATGTTTATAGTAGCATTCATAATTGTCTTGGAAGTCAACCTAGATGCCTTTCAGTCAATAAATGGATAAATAAACTATGGTACATCTTGACATTGAAATGTTACTTGTACTAACAGGAAATGAGCGATCAAGTCATGAAAAGACAAGGAGGAATGTTAAATGCATATTACTCCGTGAAAAAATAAGTCAGTCTGAAAAGACAACTCACTGCATGATTCTGGAAAATGCAAAACTGTGATAGACGTAAAAAAGATCAGTGGTTGTCAGAGATTTGGGAATGAAGGGATGGATGAGCAGGCGAAGCCCAGGGGATTTTCAGGACATGGCTATTCTGTGTGAACCATAATGGTGAACACGTGTCATTATGGAGAGTGAATTGAAATGTAAACTATATGATAATGAAGTGTGGATGTAGATTACTAATCTGTAAACAGATGTGCCATTCTGAAGGATGTTGATAAAGGGGAATGCTATGCATGTGAAGGGGTAGGGGACATATAGAAATTCTGTACCTTCCTGTCAGTTTTGCTGAGAACCTGAAAGTGCTCTAAAAACTAAAATCTATTTTTTAAAAAGTAATGAAAAACAGAACAAATGCTCTATTTGTACCTGGAAAGTTAAAAGTACTTTGCCCTTGTTTTCTTGAACCTCCTTGTAGCAACTCGACAGATTTTGCCCATCCATTCCTCTTTGATGCTCTGTCCAACCTGGGCTACACGGTTGCCCTTGCTGCACCTTCTTTGTCTTTATTCTTTGATTTGTAAGCTTGCTGTGGACACACCTCTCAGATGTTCTCCTTAGTGGTCTTTCTGTCCAACCTTCCTTCCCTCAGGAGCACATTCACTCCAATATTCCATTAAAGTGTTCTCTGTTCAGATGACTCCCAAGGCAACCGAAGAGCCAGAATGGTTGAGAATTCACTTCCGAATGCCTGCCAGACATTCTCCATGGAGTGTCACCCGCACTTGCCACATCTCACACTCCTGGCTTTCTTTTCAAAATTAGCCTGTATTCTTCCAAGAAAAATAGTCCTCTTTTTGACTCCCACACTGGAAGCCACCCATGATTTTTCCTTCTCTCAGGACCTTCCCCATCCAATCAGCTACCAAGTTCTGTGGATTATTCTGTTCGTTCCTCACGTTCCCACCGCACTGTCACCCCTAGAAAACGGGCCTTCCATCTTGCATTGCCTAGCTCCTTCCGCCTCAATTTCTCCTCCTTTCACCCATGCTTTGATCTGCAACAAAATTCTTAAAATATCTTTTGCATGGTTTCCCTCTGGATCTAGACGCCTATGTGTTTGGATCCTTGTGCTGAGTGACATCTCTTCCTACCACGGAACCCCTTAGAATCCATCACTCTGCCCTCATATTTGGCATCCACCATATATAGCTTTCCATTTCTAGTTATCTTCTTACCTGTGTCTGCACCCCTTTAACCAGATTTTAATGGCAAAATAAGTGTGGGAGGTATCTGATAATGCCCACAAATAGAGTAAGACACCAACCCACAACATCCCAGCAGCCCTGACAGCTTCCTTTTGCTTCCCAGTGATTGTAAATAACTGTGTGCAGACAGTACCATAACAGGCACTAATGAGGATGGATCAGATGTGAAATCACAGAAGGCTAATCAGGCAAGAGCAAGCCATCAGCCATATCGATTATCTCTCTGTCGTCTTTTCCTATTCACTCGTTTCGCATTGCCCATAATGGTCCTATTTAGGTTTCCTAAGTTATTTTCCTCTCCACACACTGATGTTTATTCAATCCTAGCATTTTTAACAAATGCATGCCTTACAAATTCAATTCTATTTTTTGTTCAACTGGTGTCTCCTCCCAAAGCCAATCACTGTGCCAGGCCCTGCCAGCAGCTTCGAACTCAGATCTTCCTGTCATTGGCTTCCATCTCGCCAACCCCTGAACATGTTAGCTATTATAACTGTTCTCCAGATTATAAGCCTTTAAAACATGCATATGTGTGTGCGCATGTGTATACTCATAGACAGAAAGCTGTCCACCTATCATTCTCGAGAAGAAGTTTTTTTCTTTCTACACAGATAACTTGAGAATATAGAGAAAGTGTTTCAAATCTAAATTCCAGTTGGAAGCCCTTGTCTTCCCAAGTAGTGATCCTTCAAATAGAGGCATGGTGTCCCAAAGAGCTTTCCTTTTACAAACCCATGTATTATCTCAAGGGGAGCACACATTCTTTGAGGACAGATCAAGGTGAGAAAGCCCATGTTCGGCTCACTGCACACCCATTTCCAAACCCTGGTCCTCCCTGGATTGAACAGCCATGCAGAACACAGACACCATATTTCCTCAGTGTGGCTCAGGACAGCTCCGGCTCCCCTTCTGCTCCCTCTCGGCTTCAGCTGTAATGTGAACCCTCCCTACAAGTTCAAGGAGTAAGTCCATCGTTATTGAGAAGTGTAGTCCCTTGTAGCATTTCACACCTTGTTGGACTTCGGTAAATTTGCCAGCAACCCAATTTCACACGTTTCAATTTTAGGCATTTGGAAGCCAGGAAATCACTGGAGCTTCTCTCACAGAAGGAAGGGAAATCTGCGCATACGTCATGCTGGGCTGGCTCAGAGTCCCAGCAGCAGCACCAGTGAGCCGGGGCGCACCTGGCATAGGATCTGGGATGTGAGCAGCAACCTCATTTCAACCTTCTTGGCCCAGAATAATGCTCTGCCTCCCTTCAGCAGTTTCTCTGCCCTGGGCACCACAGTGCAATTATCTGTTAAAAGCATTTCTGTCACTCCCCACTATCGCCACCCTCATAGCTGTTTGGCATCCATCTAGGCTGCAGAGTTCTTTCCATTGTTTTCTTTTCCGAGTCCCTCTAAATTCATCCTTAAATGGGACACCATTGCCTAATCACCTCCGAAAGGCAATTGCTCCTAAATGCCTAACTGTGGCTCACCGTTCTGTGGACTGGCCATGTCGTTTTCAAATATCATATTCAACCCTGCTTTTACCTGTGAACTCAGGAACCCTATGGGTACCTATGAATTTCATAGCTGAACTTCCCAACTTCCTCTCACCAGCATTTGGGATTTCTGATTAATTACCCCTATGCCCTGATAGGTCAGGGGCCAGGCGGGTTGGGAACAAGCTGCCATCACTGCCACTGCTGCCCCCAGGATCCAACCTGTTTTAGGCGCCTGGTCAGTTCTTGATTTGACCCTCTGTGCCCCTTTGACTGAGTGAGTTTCAAAAGTGCCACCTCCCCAGTCAGAGTCACCTTACCTTCTTAGTACACACACACACACACACACACACACACACACACACAAATACAGATTTCAGAATATTATTCCATGACAGATGTATAAAATCCTGGGGTTAGAAGGACCTTAAGCAGTTATCAGGACTATTCCCCACTCATTGATTCTTTCACTCATTCACTTATTCATTTACTTAGTAATTGAACAAACAGCCTTTGCTCCCATATGTTCAAAAAGCAATGAAACCAGGATCCTTAATGTGGTAGGACCATATTGGATTTTATGGTTCTTTGATTTGGGACACTGTATACATCCTCCTTTTTGCTGTCAATAGCTCCTAGACTTTCTTTTTGTGGGTCACTTAACCCCATTCATAGTCCACAGTGTTTTGAGGGACATCTATGGGTGGAGGATGAACACCTGAGGCAGAAGTTCTGGCTGATGAGAGACACAGTGATTGATCTAGGGCAGTGCTCCTGAAATAGGGGTCTCAGGACTCCTTTCCACTCATAAGAACTATTGAGGGTATCAAAATAATTTGATAATGTGAGTTATATTTATAAGTATTTACTGGACTTGAAACTTAAACTGAGGACATTTAAAAATTTTATTTATTGCGCTAATCCATTTAGCACATATATGGGGTGACCAAAAGGCAGATGTAGATGTCATACATGGGACCAATAGCATGGCCCTCTCACCAAAGCTGATCTGGGTTGACTAAAGCTCTACCAGGAACACAAATCAACACTGAACCCCAGTGGGATACCTTTCTTCGGGAAACCAGCTCCTTGTTGACCAAATGACTCTATGGATTCTCTTCCATATTGGAAGCAATGGCAATTCATTTTGACAGAATGATATAGGTTTGCCTTTCTTGTCTGAGGACCTCAACCAGCACTACTATCTAAATCCCCCAGATGCTCTCATGTCCCACACAGTCTCAAAACCCCACATAACATCAAGGGCTCCATTTTATATAGCTCAGTAGATATGGCAGCAGGCCCATGACCATAACACCCAATTTGCATTGCCACTCCCACTCCTCCTTCCTCCAGAAATTGCTGACCCAGCAGAGGGATAGAATTATCTACTGGAGGGATAGCTGAGGAGTCAATGAGGATGGAATCCCCTGCACAGATGGGACGCACTCAGCAGGACACAGTTTCCATGCTAAAACAATAATCAGTCTACAGTGCTTTGTCCCCAGTAGGAAAAATACGTGATCCAGGAACCACAGGTGGAAGCAGGGACGGCCCAACTTATCATCTTGTGGAAATGTTTACCTCTGGTCCCTGTACCTCTGAGCTCTCTGGCTGTCAAAGGTGGACAAGATTTATCTACTAGTGGTCACAGCAAGAGACCCACTAAACTTTCAGCTGTATCTGCTACCCACGCAGTTTAATGGCTTCCTTATGCCAAGAGACCAGCCAACAAGAAGAGCTTTACATTTCTGACCAAGGCAACCCACCTTGATCATCAGGAAGAGGTCAAATAGGGTCAAATTTGCTGTTATAAATCGGGGAAAGCTACAACCCGTTTGGCATCCAAGTGGACCACTTGAGTATCTCCAGTTACCAAGGCTGGCAAATTGGATAGTAAATGAACAAGTGAAGCACCCATGGTCCAAGAACCAAATGCAAACAACAGCTTGCATCCCTCAGGGATGAGGGTCTGAGTCTCACCACCAGGTAAGCCTAGCTGAGGAGCTGAGGTGCTGAGGCTGAGGGGGGCAGGCAGGAAGGATACAGTGGGACAGAGGAAGGGAGAATGAGGCCATGGCAGCCTGGAGTCCATCTGCAGGAGTGGACCATGCTTCACTCTACTTACCTTCCCAGGAGAAGAGGCTCACCAGAACCCTGAGGGACCTCTTCTCAGAAGCCATATGAAGAAAAGGGCTCCAAGAGAGTCAAGATGTGCACTGTCATGGAGGCAACACCACCCACCCAAACCCCCCACCTGGTAGGAAGATGGTCAGATAATAGCACTTGGCTGTCACCATCTCCAAGAATGGCTTTGGTTACAGAGCACTGCCTTGCCCAAGATCATGCCCCCTTTCCAGGGAAGCCTATTTCCAGTGACTGGTCAACAGGGGGACAACTTCAAAGACATCCAGCTTCAGAACTCCATGTGGGGTTGGCTGAGATCTTGTGATTACATTGCTGCCCAGTTTCTCCCTCTTCCCTGTCCTGCTTCCTTCCACCACAGATGTCCATCCTAAGACTGCTGCCTGATGAACTTCCTACATGCCTATCCCCTTCTCAGTATCTACTTCCCCAGGGGAAACCCATCTTGCAACAGCAGCCCAGCCTCTGGTGGGCCTGCTGCAAACTGAGTCAAACTGCACACTTCCTGTATGCTTCTTGCACGCTTCCTGCATGCTCAGCATAGCCCAGGTGTCTGAGGGTAGCATTTGGGCGCCTATGACCCTGGACACAGACTCTAGGAACCTTTAATACCCACTGGACACTTCCTTCAAAAGATAGTTCCATCGTAAGTTTTAAAAGTTCAGTTAGGTGAATAAGATGTCAACAGAGAGCAGTCAAAGATGATTCTGGAGCTTCTAGTTTTGGCAGCACAGTAGATGAGCAATGCTTTAAACCCAGTTGGTATAATTAAAATGGGAAAAGAAAAACTTCTTGGAGGAAAGATGAATTGACTTTGGACAAGTAGAGTTTGAGATTCTGGAGGATGTCCAGGTGGAGATGTCTACAGGGGAGCTGGAAATAAAAGAAGTACATGGGGAATTTTTGCCTTCAGTCCCTGCACTTCTGAGGTCAGTAGATGAACAAGTTCTGGCTCTTAAAGAGTGACACAGCAGCTGTCTCACACAGCAGAAGTCTCACAGAATTTTAAGTTACATCTGTCACCCAGGAACTTTGGGCTCCTGCAACAAGGGAGCAGCAGGCAAGGGCAGGAGTGCCGTCATGGCAGGGACTGAGGATTACAATTTTTGAGGATTTTAGAATATAGGACCTGGTTGAGGTCATGACCTTGGGTGAGAGAACCCAAGAAAACTGCAAGAGAGGTGACAATCCATTTATCTTCAAAATTCATTGAATACAGAGGTGGCAACATTTTCCCCTTGGCAGAAGCTTCTAAAGTTTCACAACTCTCAGTATCTGGAAGTTTCTTTCTTTAAAGCCTATATCCCTGATGACGTTGTGTATAAAACACTTTGCATTTTTGACACTATTGATCTCCCTCAACCGTTTAGGATAAAATCATCTCCCAAGTCCTTCATTTCCTTTTTTTCTCAGGAAGATGAAATTTTTATGTTAAGAAGCACACCTAAGTAAGTTAAAAATTAATTCCAGGAGACTACTTCAGAATTCCAGGAATCAGCGAAGCTCAACAGGCCACATGCACAGACCGGGTGACCTTTATTTTTATTTTTTTTCCAGCTGATCTTCTAGTCAACAAACAGCACAGATGGTGAGCTTTTCCCAGGATCATGCTTTGCAGAATGCTTGCATGATTTTGTTATTTCAAACTTGGAAAAGAGCGAGGATCATGTGTCCCTTTAAAAAAACCAAGCCCAGCATCTTCAGTAGAGAACTCCTCCAGCCCTCTCTATAAGAGCAACTCGCTGTGTATCATGAGTCTGAGGTGATGCGAGGGTGGAGGTCCATGTGTCACCATACAGGGGACCAAAGGCTGCACTTGACCTCTGAGTTCAAACCCCACCATTCCCCCTAATCCTGTCACCTGAGTTGTTCAGCCTTCTCAGTGTTGGTCGTTCATCTGTTAATTGAAAGGACTGGGCTAAAGGACAGCAGTAGTTTTTTGAAGTGGAGCAGTTCTCTACTGTGGCATATTTCCTTATGATTTCAGATTTCCATGCAGGCTTCCCAGGCCAATAATGAATCCTTCAGGGCAGACACATGGAATCAATTTTCCCTTTCCCCTCTCCACATAAAATAGAATATATTTGTCTATTGCAGGGGTTTTCCGATCTTCCTGGGCTTAAAAAGAATCACTTTTTAAAAGTGATCTGTGATGGGTTATAGCTGCTGATTCCTGGGATACGTGCCCAGATATTTGGATCTAGTCTGGGATGAGGCCCACAAATATGCATGTGCAACATGTTTTCCAGGTGATTCTAAAGCAGGTGGTCCACAATCCATATTTGGGAAACACTCCTAAGCACAGTGGGTACAAAATACACTTTATTGAATGACTAATAATTCTAATGCCCATCCTTTATCCTATTCTAAGCCACAGTTTGTTTTCTGAATGTGGCTCTTCAAAATCATCAACTTTTAAAGCTTTATAACCCACTTCCCTATGATGCAATGAAGATGATGAAAATGATGATGATTTGAATTGGCAGATGATCATGGTTTGTTCTGATGTACTGTTCCAGTTTTTCTTATTCTATCAACTACTAGAAAATAAAATAAATTTTCAGTAGCTAAATAACTTTCTCTCATCTTATTCTCTGGAATATGCTGGAAGCCAGTAACCAGCAGCTAATATGTGCTTATTTATTTTTATTTCAAGTGATATTTCACAAAACAAATGCAATGAAATAAAATCATTTATTTATCTGGTGGTTTCATAATTAACTTACAAAAATGATTCCTTGTCAGCTTTAGGGAATTGGTTTTTATTTGTTTGTTTTGTTTGAAAACTCGAATTTGGAAGTACTGTTCCAATGCTAAATTTTCTAGTGCTTTATTTGACTATTTGTTTTTACAAGTATAGCTTGTAAAGCAGTGTTTATGTTTTCATAGCATTTGAATGTTTTGTACGTAAATGAAATAAAGCTGTAATAGGAAACAGAGTGGAGGATGGTGACACTGCTTGGGATTAGGCATTAAGGGGTGTGAACTAACCTCAGGCTATCAGGCAACTTCAGCCCAGCCTCAGGCTTCCAATCCAGTTCCTTTCATTCCTTTTAAGACGCCTTTGAAGACATACATTTTCTTACACTTTTGTTACAAGCTGAATTGTGCCTCACCAAAAAAAAAAAAAAAAAGAAAGAAAGAAAAGAAAAGAAATTCTTGTGCAGAAGCCCAGTACCTTAAAATATGACTGACTGTATTTAAAGATAAGACCTTTGAAGAGGTGATTAAGTTAAAATGAGACTAGTTGAGATGGACAGAAATCCAATCTGTCGGTTGCCATGAAAAGGAAAAAAGACACTGGGAATGCAGGCACAGAGAGACAACCTTGTGAAGATAAAGAGAGAATATGGCCATTCACAAGTCAAGGAGAGGGGCCTCAGGAAAGCCAGACCTGGTGGTCCTTGATCTTGGAGTGCTGGCCTCCAGGGCTGTGAGAAAATAGATTTCCATTGTTTAAGCCTCCAGGTCTGTGGTACGTTTTTATGACAGCCTGAGGAAATTAAAACAGCCTCGTCTTCTCTCCCCCTGTTTGCACACACGCATGCACACACACATGCACACTTCACTTAGATCAGAAGCCCCAACCCTGAGTCCAGCGTGTAGGACCCTGCCAGGCCTCTGTCCTCTGGCCACGTCCATCTTCAGGTGACAGTTCCCTCACCCCTGAACACTTTGGAGCAGGTTCCTCCCTCACCAGGTCACTCCTTCCCCTTTCCCTTCACCTGGTCCACTTCATCTGGCCTTTGGGTACTTACTCAGGGTCCCCTCCTTCAGGACCATCATGACAATTTCACTGAAGCAGGACCTTCTGTGAACTCTCCCAGGCCCCAGGCACTTCCTTCACAGCTTGCACAGAGTTCTAAGAATTGTGTTTGCATTTACTTGATTATTTCATTCACATGTGTCTCCCCCACTGCATTGTGAGCTCTAAGAGAGCAAAGGTCAGATCTATTTTGCCTCCTGTGGTATTTTCAGGCCTCATATAGGGCCTGGCGAAGAGCAGGTGCTCAGGCAATAATTGCTGAATGGAGAGTGTCTGAAATTGACACCACTTCTGGTCACGGGGAGGTGGCTGTGTCAGAGCACACAAGGAAAAGGGGACTGATGCAACTCTGAGTGAAGGAAGAAGTGCTGTCAGTGGTAGGAAAGTCCTAGAAACATCTTGCCTCTGTTTGCAAGGCAATCTTCAATTACCAGCACAAGGAAGTACGCACTCTGCTTCTTCTCCCAGGACAGACACGCAACACCCCAGACTCAGCTGGCAATGGAAGCGCCTCCATCGCCATGAAAAGCAGTCTCTGACCTTGACATTCACACCATGTCCTACAACCTTGTATTCCCCAACCTTCCACATCCTTTGGCCACTTACTTCCCTTCTGGCCATTTGTCCTTCCAGCCCTAACGCTTTCTACTACCCCCTCAGGAAGCAACTTTTCTCTTCAACTTGTTGTTGAACCTGGTGGAACAACCCCCCCAACAAGTGTTTTTTAATATCAACATTCCTGGGCTCATCCCCTGAAATTCACCCTGCAAAGAAACTAGCCTGTTGCCATCTGCTCCTTAGTGATGAGCCACTCTATCTGGGACTAGCTTAGTGCTAAAATGAACTTATATGAGAGGTTAAGCCAACTTAATTGTTCCTCAAACATTGGCCTGGGGAAGAAACCAAAGTGATAAACAGAGTGATGTTATAATCGTATGATAACAAACATTTTGTGCAGTTGACAGCAAGTCTTCTCAGCCCTCCTCCTATTTGATTTTCCCAAACTGAGTGGGAGAGAGGACACAACCAGGATCTCTTCTTATGTGCAGGGAAACCTTGATTGAGTTCCTTTCTCAAGCTGTACATTAGAAGGGCAGGAGGGCCACTGGTCAAACCTCTAAGTACATGAAGCAGGTGCATCATCTCCTAACATCCACAGCACTTGTTTCTGCCACTAAAACCATTACTTAATATTAGGGAAAGAGTTTGGAGGCTCATCAGAAAACCAGAAACAGAATCTATGTGAGATCCAATCATCCCCCTTCTGAATATATAGCCAAAGGAAATGAAATTAGAATGTCAAGGAGGTATCTATACTGCCAAGTCTGCTGCAGTATTATTCCCAATGCCCACGACATGGAATCAACCTCAGTACCCACCAACAGTGAACATATAAAGAAAATATGGTGTATATACACAATGGAATACTCTATAGCCTCAAAAAAGGAAATTATGTCATTTTCAACAATATGGATGAACTTATAGGACATCACACTGAATGTGAAAAGTCAGGTACACAAAGATAAATACCACATTATCTCACTATATGTGGAATCTAAAAAAGTCAAACTCATAGTAGTAGAGAATAGAATGGAGGGTACCAAAGGCTCGAAGAGGTGTGTGGATCAGGAAATGATGTTAATCAGAGGGCTCAAATTTCAGTTAGACAAGAGAAATAAGGTTTAGAGATCTATCACACAGAATGAAGACTATAAGAAATAATAATGCATTGCATGTTTTTTCAAAGTGAAGGAAAAGGGCCTTGACGTATTATTGTCACTAAAGGATCTTCAAAAGTATCTTTTAAATACTTATTCAAAAGTCTCATAAACATCTCTGCAAATGAAGAAAAGACACTTCCTAATGCTTTCTTTAATTTCTAGAATACTTGCCATCTCAGTACCTGATGCAAACCACTTTATTTTCTGCCTCAGTCTCCTCATCTTCAAATTGAGCATTATAACTGCACCCACTGCATTGTGTTATTGGAAAGAACAAGTGAGTTTCCATCTCCAAAGCACGGGACTACCCCACACGCAGTAAGCCAGTCTCCAAAACCCTTATTATTTCCATGCAAGTCGTGTTTAGCAGGTATTTCTCTTCGCCTATTAATGTTCAATTCTATTTTATCTTCTACTCACCACATACCCTTAGGTTCCCCTCTGCCTTCCCTGAGATTCACAATTGCTTCCAATTTAATATCCACCGTGAATTTAATTAAAGTTCTGTTAGTGTCTACCTCTTCTAGACCATTAATGAGACTGTTAGATAAAATGTAATAAAGATCCCTGGAGCAGCCTAGCAGACATTGCTATTAATCATTGTTTATTTCTCCTCGGCTTGTGCTCATACTTCATGGTCATTCCTATCAATTTGCTCACTTTGAAAATAAAAGTAACAATAGGTTCTTCAGAAAGCTGTGGCAGGGATTCCAGGGGATTCTCCACCATGTCCAGCCTCACTTCAAACTTCATTGCTGCTGGGGAAAAAGAATCGTTTGTCAATGGGAGTTTCCCAAAGAACAAAGAACAAAAAGAATGATCTCCCAGACCCAAAGTAGTGAACTAGCTGATTTGTGCTGCCTTTGATGGTTTGAGTTTTAACAACACTCTGGTCACAATAATATCTTCAAGCGAGGAAGGACCTGTGGGGTCCTCTAGCCCCCTTTCTGACTGCAGTGAGAAAGGTCTATAGTCTTACTACTCAAAATATGATTAACTCGGAGTTTGTTAGAAGGACAGAATCTTGAGTCCCAGTTATGTGATATTTAGGTATAACTCCTTTCCAAAGAAACATACTCTAGAGGAGGTTATTCTAAAAATAAGGAGGTAGATAATATGCTTAGAAATTCTCATCTGACTCACTTTGAACTTGAACCAGTCCTCTAGATTCTTTTGTGTGTGTGTGTGTGTGTGTGTGTGTGTGTGTGTGTATGTGTCCCCTTTCTAATCTCTGGGCCACTTGATTTCCCATTTGCTTCCCAGTTCTTACTTGGGAATTGAGTACCAAAAGTCCAGGAAGGATTAATATTTATCTCATTTCAACCCAGTTTCTGGATGGGTGGATGTTTGTACAGCAGCTGGGACCTGTATATGGAGGTGGGGGTCCATGTAGACCCAGGCATTCCAGGGCTCGTGAACCCAAGTCTCAAGTTCAGCCACCACTGAGGATCAGAGTACACTCTGGGTTCATCTTGGCCTCCAGCTTCTGCATTGCCATCTGAAAGTTAGAGACCAGCCTGCAAAACCAAAGCTGCCACTATTTTTTCATGGTTTCCCTAGAAGATTCAGGAGAGCATGGAGTCTTTTCATTTCTTAAAATCTTTTCCCAGGCTCATCCCCTGCAAGATGCCCAAACACAGACTTCCCTTTTCCATCTAAATTAGATTGTCTGGGACTTTTAAAAAACACTAATTCAAAATCATTACAGGTTTTCTAACTAGATTAGAGTCTTCCCAATGAGCAAAGACCATGTCTCAGACACTTTGCGGGAGGCGCCAGGTGACAATTAGTCACAAAGGAACGGTGTGTCTTAGAGACACTTAGATTTCCTGAGCTGTTGATTCCTCAACTGTGAAATGGAAATAATAATAGGGTTATCACAAGAATTGAAAAGCAAAATGAAAGATGAACTCAATAAGCTCAGTAAAGACTATTGATTGCTTGACCACAGAAATCAAATGAGACTGTATCACGGCATGCTCCTTTCTCCTAACACTGGAGAAGCAAGAAGGCACTAGAATGACTGCTCTCCTAATAAATCAGGGGGCCTGGTTCCCTTGTCACTCATCAGTTCATTTCTCTTTGTGCCTCTTAACAATTTGTGTGTGCGCACAAGCCTTGAAAATGATCACAGAGAGCTGGGCTAATGAAAAGTGGGAAATGCCTAATATAACCAAAGCACACATTTCAACTTCCTGTTGCCTGAAATGGAGGCAATCTCCCACCAAGGTTTAGGACCCCTCCTACATGACAAGAGCATTTGAACCTCAGAGGTCGGGGAGATGGGGAGGGGCAGCGCCAGAGATAGGCTACCTTATGCAGACAGTGAATTGAATGAAATTGAAGATAATTAGATGCTTCTGAAATACCTACATGTCTTCTAAAAACCAGGAGGAACACCAATCGGATGCAGCTGACAGATTGCATCTTGTTGCCTAGCACTGGTCTGAAGTGACTGGGAGTTGCTAGGCAACCCATCCTCCTGGGCTTGGTGATCCAGCAAACACTAGACAGATGCTTTTCCTCCACTACCCTGCAGCCTCTCACAATTTTCTCATCTGTAAGATTCACACCTGATTAATGTTTCCTCTGGACTTTTTTTTCCATTCAGATAGGGCACTGGGACGTGCCAGATTGCCCGTGCTCAATTGAGCCTGGCTGCTTACCTAAAGAATGCCTCACGGCAAAAAAACAAATAGTCCTCTGAAGATTAAACTGTGTCGAGATGGAAGCCTGGGCTCTGGAGTATTGGGCAGGGATCTAAACCATTTCTTCCAGAAATTATCAAATTACCATCTGCATCAAAGGCGGATTGGTCTAGTACTGATTGGAATGCCCTGGGCCAAACTGCACCATCAGTCCGATTTATTCTCATCACCCCAAATTATTTGGGGGAGGGAGAGGGCGCTTTTCCCTAGCAGGGAGCTTTCTTCTAACTGCTTGCCGGGTTTGCTTCACTTTCTAGCAAACCTATTAAGTTGCTTTGAAAGCACGAACTGTAAACAGAAATGAGGGATAATCACTTCCTCTTCCCTAGCCCACCTTCCCAGGAGTGTTCTCATTGTTAAGATACAAGGTAGAATTTCAGGAAGTGGGTAAAGAAAGTCATTTTCCTTCTCTCACTGCCTGTTTATAATAAATTGTAATATAAATATGGTGACCCATTTAGCTGGGTTCTGCACTAGTTCCAGCTCTCCCGGAAGTTCTGATGATAAAAGATATGAACATATTCAAGCTCATATTGTTGATCAGACACTATTAAAACGAATTATTTGCTCTAGTTTTACCAGGTCTATCGGGGCTTTCTGGGTTAATGGGATGGTGATTTTCGTTTGGAGCAGGGCATTACCATTTCTCCCCTTCCATTTATTCAGTGTTTATAATGTTCGAAGTGTTTTCACATCTATTATCCCACTGTTCCATAAACCACAATGCTATGATGCATGTAAGTTAATTGCAATGCTTTAGAAGAAAACTGCAGAGCATAGTGGGAATGGATTTCATTCCACAAACTCAGGTGCAACAGAAATAATATTCTATTTAGAGCAACTTAATGGTGAAGGCCCCATCCTAATGGATTGGATGAAAATTCAGTATCAGTCACCATTTCCCTAGAATCCAAAGGGCTTAGGAGGAACCTGCAAAATGGAAAAGGGTCCTTATGTTAGTGTTCCATCACTGTGACGCATGCACCTGAGATAATCAATATAAAAAGAGAAAATGTATTTTGGCTCAGTTTCAGTCCATGGTCACTTGGCCCTATTGCTTTGTAGCCTGTGGAAGCACAGTATGTCATGGTAGGAGGGATGAAGGATTTTCATCTGATGGTGGCCAGGAAGCAAAGAGAGAGGCAGGAAGAGGCCAGAGTCTGAATATCCCCTTCAGATCACATTTCTGGTGACATAACTTCCTTCCACTAGGCCTCCACCTTTCAAAGGTTCCAACACTTCCCAATAGCACCACAGACTGGTGGCCAAACCTTCAACACATGGTCCTTTGGGGACATTCATGATCCAAAGTACAGCAATCCTTTACGTCTAGTCTATTCTGGCTGCCTCTGGCATTCTCAATCCTTGACCTTGAAGCCTTGACCTTCCATCACGCAGAAGAAGTGTGGGTTTTTTGCTGGTCTGGGAACCCCCCAAACCTCTAATCCCCACCAGCCATTTCCTCTGAGAACCCTGCTGCTCCTCCACCCTCTGATCTCTGTCCCCTCCTCTAAGAGTCTTCTCCCCTTTCCTGACTACCCCACTGCACCCCACTCCAACCAATCTTAAATTATATCTTCAATTCCTGATGCCTCCACTCCTGCGAGGTACCTAGAGTAGTCCAATTTCTAGGAACAGAAAGTAGAAAGGTGGGTGCCAGGAGTTGAGGGGTGGGAAGTTGTTTAATGGAGGCAGAGTTTCGGTTTTCAAGTTAAATATTCTTGGGTGGGGAAGAGGAGAGGTCTTCATGGAAGCAAAGGATTTTTTTCATCCTGCTCCAGTTAGGCTTTTGTCGCTCCCCATAAACCCTTGTGTGTGGTTGTGTATGTGGTCCATCATTGACTGACACGTTGTTAGGCAGGGCATGATTGTGACGGGAAGAGGCAGAACGTGACATCTGCTCAGATAGGGGCACAAAAAACCAAACAGAACAAAACAGAAAAACCGTGGGGAATCCAGAGGAAACCACAGTTAAATCCAGGGAAGACTGGGGAAGCTTTCAAAGAATGGTGGCGTGGGAGCTTCACCTTGGCCTGTGGATAAGATTTCCACATGGAGAAGCTGCGTGGAGGAATCAATTTCAGATGATTGCACCATGGGAAAATGCAGAGGGTTGACTTTGGCTGAAACATAGGAAAACTAAGAGACAAAATGTCTTCCTCCTGCACCTCCAGCATTTTCTCAGGGGCTGGGGGTAGAGCGCCTTGGTAGAGCATTTGCCTAGAATGCCAAAGGCCCTGGATTTGATCCACAGCACTGCAAAAATCAAAACAGAAAACATTTGCTCAGGTTTTCAGATTCAGTGGGGACCGACCAGAACGGATAGGGTGGGAAAGAGCTGAGGAGCTGGTGTCTCCGTCCTCTCTGAGAGTGGCCTTGCAGAGCTGCTGTGTCCCCCCAACTGCTGACAGAGCCATGTCTCAGACTCAGGACCAAAGTCTTGTCATTAAATGTGCCCCTTCCTCAGCACCCCCAGGAGCAGGTGAAGGAAGATCTGGTCCCAAACTCCAGCCACTCACTAGTAAAGCCTCTTGAACCCCAAATGCTGACACTAGCCCAGTTCCCTGCAAGGGCAGAGTGCAGACAGCTGGACCTGGGGGTCAAATAGCCCCTGGTTGTGATCTGGGTGGTCTGGCCTGGAGCCAGCAAGCTAGCAAGAGGCCAGTCCACTCCCAGGACCCAGAGAGCCTCTCAGGAGCCTCAGTGCCAAACACAGGAAACGGTTCATAAAGAATGAGTGAGGAGACCTCAAATTACTGATTCCTCCCAGAGTCAGGAAAGTTTGAAAAAGGAAGAGTTCCTGGGCTGGGCTATTTGGCCTGGGGCTTGGTGATTAGAGAGGAAAAGAATGGGGGTGGGGGGACAACATTGAGCCCCAAGGGAGGGACAACTGGCCCTTTGGGCCAGGCTGCTGTTTTTCCAATATTAATGGCCACAACTCCCGGTAAGAAATACCTTTTACTTCATGTTCCAGAAGATAAATACACATATGTACTTGACATAAACTTTCACAAAACAATGCCTTAGTCTTAGTATTTAGAATGCACTCTAATATTTCTCTTCTGTTCTAGTCTCTTTATTTAAAATTCTGGTCATAACCCACTAAGTTAATATTAAACCCCATCAGTGAGTCATAAACCTCAGTTTAAAACACACTAACATCATGTACATGAGCACACATGTAACAATGAATCCCACCATATGTATGATTTTAATGTACTGATAAAAAATGTGGGAAAGGTGGGGGAAGAAAAACACCAACCTAAACCCACCTACAGGAGATGTCAGGCTTTCCAGAAGACGACATACAAAGAATATTTAACATTTCAGGGGACTTCAGCTAATTAGTGTCACCAAAATTTCAAATGGATATATGCATTAAATAGCTCTCAAATCCAGATACCAAAATCTCAGGGCTTTCCCTATTAATTCAGGGTCTATGGACAAGCCATTAACAACACACTTGGCCTCAGGAGGTCTTTGTTCATTCATCAAACATGCAGCAATGTGCTAAGTTTTATAACTGGTGCTGGGAATGCTCCTAGACTCTCTTAAGCAAATAAGGCACGTAAATCCAAGGAGCCCACATCTCAGAGGGATGACTTTGACTGCAAGTAACAGAAGACTCAGGTCAAAATGGCTTAAATGATAAGGCTATTTATTAATCAACTCACACAGTAGGATGAGGTTGGGCATTTCCAAGGTGTTTAGCTCAAAAATTTAACAGCATCAGTTCTCTGATTTTTCCATCTGCCACCCTCGGCATGTTGGCGGCTTCCTTGGTGGTCCCAGGGGCTGTGGCAGCTCCAGGCAACACCTTCACAGAGCTGATTTTGGAGATGTTGAAGTCTGACCCTTTATTAAAAGGGATACTTAATTGCAAATTCCTCTAGTTTCCTACTCAAAATGTGGACCTCAGATTGGCAGCCTGCGGACCGTCTCCACTGGGGAGAAATACAGACCCCAGACTTACAGAAGCTAAATCTGCCTTAAACAAATTCCCAGGGGCAAATTCAGATACATGATCAAATTTGCAAAACACCTCCGCAGAGCACTTTCCTTCATCCGTCACAGCTGCACACACTCTCAACCTGCAATCAGCTACTGACAGATGCACTGCAACTGCCATGATTGGCTTCAGCTAATCAAGAGCCATCACCCAGGAGCTGAAGAGAAGATCAGCCTTCCTTGAAGGCAACATCCTGAGCAACATCAAGGTTTTAGAAGTACAGAAGAGTGGGGTTGGGCATGGTGGCACACACCTGTAATCCCAGTGACTCAGGAGGCTGAGGCAGAAGGGCTGCAAGTTCAAGACCAGCCTCTGCAACTTAGTGAGGCTCTAAGCAACTTAGCAAGATCCTATCTCAAAATGAAAAATAAAAAATGGGCTGGGGATGTGGATCAATGGTAAAGTGTCTCTGGGTTCAATTACTAGTATTGAAGAAGAAGAGGAAGAAAAAGAAGGAGGAGGAGAGGAATAGGGGGGAAAAGTGTTCTGAAGGCAACTAATGATGTGTACTCCAAGGAAGTTGAAAAAAAAAGCAGGAAAGTTACAAGATATGATGAGTGCTATAACTGAGATATTAAATGTGTTGTTAGAGCCCAAAGAATTGACCAGTTGCCTTAGATGGTGAAGAAAACATCACAGAAACAGTGACATTAGCTAAAGGTTTTGAAGGATGAACAGGAGCTTTCTGGCAGATAATGAGCTGGAGGATATTCCAAGTAAAAGAAACAGTGCAAAAGCAAAATGTGTTGGAGCATTGTTCCCTTTAGCAGTTCTCTGAATTCCACCGAAGTTCATAATGCCATCATTACCAGCTCAGTGCAATGGCAGCAGAGGGTCTGTTGGGAAAGAAGGGATGTACCATGTGCCAGGAGATGCAGCTGGGGAGGTGGCCATGGTGGGAGTTCCTTCTTCAGAGGAATAAGACCTTTAGTCCCACAGGACCCATTCTCCTACTCCCTCCTCTTACTTATTAAGATTCCCCCTTGACTGCTGCCTCTCTCACATAGATCAAGCCACTTGGCCCTCTGTCCTTGGCATTGTCCTCAGGGTTGACAACAGTAGGGAGCCACAAAAACACTCCTCCATCCACTGGCCAAATCCGAAGTTCACTCTCATTACTGCCAAACCAGGGGAGAAAGCGGGGAAAAGTGTCCATCAAAGACAGCAAACACTCCTGAGCCTCAGCTTCCTCTCTTCACCCCTGTTAGAAAGCACACACAGGGGACACCTAAGATGGGGAGGCTGGATACAGAATTAACTATTCCCACTCAAAATTGTCATTGAAGTGGGTGGGAACAGGGCCTTCTACATCCTCCAATATTATTCAAATGCCCAAACTAAGTCTTCTGTTATTCTACTAGAAACTATTCCTCAAAATGGCCCATCTGCCTCAAGGCTGGCTCTGTAATTGGAAAAATACCAGTTTAAGAAATGTGTAAAAGGACTTAGAAACCAGTTTGCTTTGAAACCACCTAATCTAACAGACCAGAGATTCTCAAATTCTGCTGCTAAGGAACATGGGTGCCCTGTGACATCCCAAATTCCACCCATATCCCTAAACCAAGGAATGGTCAGCTCTTCCTGATTCACAGAGAGTATGAAAAAAATATTTAGTTTTTCCCCAACATTATTTCATCGAACACTTCACACACTCATCTATAATGATTCTGCATTGAAATATCTATTCAGTATTTTTCAAATTTAACATTACAAATGTTTATGATGTCCTGTGCATTTCCTCCTGAATTTCCAGATGTTTCCCCTCATCAGAACACATCTGGGACTCATGCATTACCATCAGCCAGCAAAAGCACCCACCCCCTGGAGGATCATCTAAACATTGATTTATTCACAATATGTGGCTATATAACCATGGGCAAGAAGCTGTAAATAGTTATATTTTGTGCTAGCAGAACTTTGATTCTTTGGTATATATATTTCAGATTCTTATATTTTTCTTCCAAGAAATGGAGCATAAATTCCAAGTCCATTTAAGGAGGATATATTTTGAGTGGATATGAGAGTTTAGTATGGAAGAAGATGCCAAGGATCCCACCAGTCACCTTATACACATCATTTCACTCAGTCTTCAAAACAACATATAAAGTAGATATTGTTCTTCTCATGTTTCTTGTAAGGAAAAGTTTCAGGAATAGTATTTTGCTCAAGATTATGCCAACCAGTGAGTGGTGAGCCAGGGTTTGAACCAGTCGTGGATGAAGAGTCTGTCGATAATGAGTAATGCGTGTGATGTGTATGCCACTCCCATTAAGAATTCTATTAAGAAAGGTCACTGATGCAACTTGAGGCCACTGAATGAAAATTGTATTTTGAATGGAACTCTGCCAGACGATGAGAATGCAGAACAATTAAGACACAGCCTCCTCAGGCCTGGAGGAGCCCATGATTTTGGTTAGGGAACTATAGTGGGAAGGCAGAAATATCTCATATCAATATGAGAAATGATATTCAGAGCCACAAGGGGAACTCTCTGGTCTTTTAAAACCCACAGCTGACTCCTCTAAAAAGCCAAGCAGAAACCCTTCACAGACGCACCCCTCTGTTTCTATAACACCAACACGACCCCCCATCACATCGCACTGTTGACTTTATTCATTCCACATCTGTCTTCCCGACTAGACTTGGTTTTGCTTTAGTTTTAAAACATGAATACTATCTGACGGCTAACATCAATCACTCTGTTGAAGATCAAAGTTAATCAGCTGACCTGAATTGCACTCTCCTATCCAGATATCACATTCATTGAGAAAAGATATTCCTCCCAGAGGAAGAAAGGGGGCTCCCAGGTCAAGGGCACACTGAAGGCTTAGCTGTCCTACTGGGCAAGATCTCAAGGTCCATTTATAGAAGCAGGTGAAGTGAGCTGTTTCTTTACCTCTCAATACCCTCACACGCCTGGAAGGCTGCGTGGTGCAGAGCAGGTGCTCACTGTGTGTTGAACAATGAATGACCAACCGTGAACGTGAAAGCCAGCATGATCCTCCATTGTGAATATGTACTTCAACACTGGACTATATGAGAGACCAAAGGATTTTCTCCTTTGTAAAGGACACTATGTTAACTTTTCTTTTTTTCCTGAAATATTACATAAGCTCAAATTAAAATAAAAAATTGGAATAAATTAACTCACCCCGGAACTTGGAACATGGATCTGAAATCATGCTACGGCAGCAAATGTCTTCACTGCTTTGAAGCCTTGCTTCTGGTTTTCTGAACGCTCCTTGGTGGCAGTCTAGAGGAGCACAGAGGACTGCTGAAGATTCCCAGCCGGGGGGCCCCCATCCCCTGAGTATTTCAGGTCCTTCTCGGGATTCAGCTCTTGGCATCCACCCCACCCCTGCCCCAGGTCGTTGCCTTTCTAGCTCATCTGCCTTTACGCTACTGTCCACATCTCTTGCAGGGCACTGACTTCTCTTCTGTAGTCTTTAAAGGGTCATGAAACTTGTCTTCTGGAGTATCTAGAACATCCTTAAGAGCAAAACCCATCTTTTTCCTGTTTTTCATACACCATAGCAGAAAACATGCTGACACTATCCAGAACAGACAGGAGATACGCAGTAAACATTTGTTAAATGACCAACAGTGTCTCACATTTTGAGGGGCAAGAGAGGTACCAGGGATTGAACACAGAGGTGCTTTACCACTGAGCTACATCCCCAGCCCTTTATTTGTTTTACTTTGAGACAGGGTCTTGCTAAGTTGCTTCAGAGCCTATCTAAGTTGCTAAGGCTGGCCTCGAACTTGTAATCCTCCTATCTCAGCCTCCCAAGTCGCTGAGATTATAGGCAAACTCCATGGCAGCCGACGTCTCTCACATTTTTATTGCAAATTCTTGCTTATCTAAAGAACATAAATGTACCCTATGCTGTTCCAGCTTTAGATCAATAAGGTACATGAGCCTGGTTCCCCAATTCACATGTGAAGAAGTAGAAACAGAAAAGAAGTTTGTTCAGGAAAAAAGAGAAAAATAAAAACAGAACTACAGTCTATTTCAAATTTTCATGTAAGGTTGTCACTATCACTATTTTCATTATCAAAATGCATAGAACATACCTATACTAAAAATTATGCATTACTTACCAGAAATTCAAATTGACCTAGCTGTTCTCTCTGGCATCCCTAGACTAAGGTCATATGGTTTGTAAGTGGCAAGGCGAGGGACCTTGGTGTTTGTCCTATGGACTATTCATGTCCACCTTCGTGACAACGCCCAAGGAAGAGAGGGCTCTGAAGAACATGGAGCTGCTTCCCCAGTCTCTAAAGCCATGAGAGCTCAGCCTCTTCTCATTCCACCATGGCTCAGAGTGAAATCCAAGTTTAGAGGGAACATTTCTCCTTCCTCCCCACTCCTCCTCCTCAGGCTTTGGTGTAGAAGAGAAGGGAAGTGAGGCAATGCTATTAAGGGAAGGATCATCAGGAAAACACACGTGAGACCCCCAGAAACACTTTCCATGCTCATGAGGACTTCCCAAGGGCGGGACCTCCTCTGTCAGCAGGCGAGGGCAAGAGAATGGAAGCTACTGGGGTTGCTCTGACCCCCACCAGCGCACCAGCACTGGAGTCCCCAGCACCCCAAGGCAGCTAATGACTCTCGGTTGTCAACCTTTCCATTTTAACATGTCACCATGTCCAGTTTCAACCATGATAATACCACCCTGCAGCATCCCGGGCTGCTTTATTAACTTTATGTTCCTGAATTTACTTCAAATGGTTTAAAGCAATTAAGTGATTTTTCAACATCCTAATACAAATAATTTTTGCTCAACTCTTTAAACACCTTGGCAGGTACAGGAAAGGACAGATGAAATATTAAAATCTGCCGAGGTAAGACAACCTCTCAGTTCATAGGAACTATATTGCAACAAGCCCTTTAGAGAGAAATATAATGAGAGGACTTTGGGATCAAATGTAACCGCCCCATCTCAGGGCTCATCTAACGAGCTGCTCAGGACTTCACAGCCCCCTTGCCACTGACACCTCTGCCTCCCACTTAGAGGTGCCTTTTGAGTCACAGAACGGGAACAAACATTAAAACACCAGAACAGAGCACACTTTGCCTGCTAGTATTTAACACAGGGAAAAACTTGTAACAGTGAGAATTTGTTCATTCATATTAAATTTACAGACAATGCCAAGAACATTTTTCTCTCATCTCTAGAGAGAAGCTTATAACTAGACAATTTTTTTTTCAAGGGCTGGAGATCCAACCCAGGGCCACGCAGGCCAGGCGAGCACTCCGCCACTTAGCCACACACCCCGCCTCTTAACTAGACTCCTCAATCATGGCCACACTCCAGCTCCAAAAGTTCTTTTTTTGTACACTTATTTCATTTCATTCTATTTCTTTCTGTAAGTGTCTCCAAGACTTTTCACTGTTAGCCCAGCTTTCCCTCAGGTGTAAGGTCATCAAGCTCCCAGTAAGATATACCTTTTTCATGCTAGCACAATTTTTTTTCATAGTATTGGTGATTAAAAAGGACCTTAACTGAGTTTCCAAATTCTCCCCATCTACCCACTGCAATTGTCCTTGACTTTCAGAAGTCACATGTCTCTCATGAGCCACAGGACCTTGAACCTCAGGACCCTCGTACCTTTTGCGACTGCATCCCACTCTCATTCTCCAGCACCCGATAACCTCTCTGAACCTGCTCTGCCTTCTGTAAGTCTGTAAGTCACAGCACAGGTCCCTGCCCTATTCCTACTAACCCCTCAGAATTTCTCTTGATAAATGCCTCAGCATTTAGCAGGAAGTTCACAGACAAAAATGTCAATCATTCTGTTATACTAAAGTATATCAACAAAATTAACAGCATTTCACCAAAAAAAAGAATATTAAAATATAAATGTGTATGGGTCCACATAGATGCAAGTTTTCTATATTAACATTCAGTAAATTTTTGAAGAGTAAAAAATGCATGTTGTAATCCCTTCAGCAAGCACTAAATATTAATGCAAAGATATACCTGAAGGGACAATGATTAATTCAAATGGTACTAAAAATATTTCATTAAAAAATTAAACAGAGTGTATGACAGATACCATTGCCCTGTGTAAATGCATGAACGCACAGATGGTGTGACTCTACTTTGTGTACAACCAGTGAAACAATAGCTGTACTCCATTTGTGTTCAATAAAAAAAAAAAAAATTAAAGCAAGAAGACACAAAATGAGGAACAGAGGAGCATAAATTATACTCATTGAAAACAAATAAAAAGGTAGACCTAAATATAATCATATCATCAATTACATTAAATTTAATAGGCTAAATGCTCTGATCCAAAGACAAAGATTTTCAGACTGGGTAAAAAGTAGCAGCCAGCTGCATGCCCTCTATCACAGAAGTAATTCAAATTCAAAGACACAGTTATGTTGAAAGTAAAATTATGTAGGAGATGTCATGCAAAGAAGAAACACAAGAAAGATGGAAAAGCTCTGTTGCTCTCTGACAAAATAAATATTAACACAAGGAAACTTGCCAGAAACAGTTCTAAATGTGTAAACACCTACTAACAGAGGTCCATAATACATAAAGCAAAAACTGACTAAATTGAAACAGAGAACAATTAGAATTAAGATTTTCACACTCCTCTTTTACTAATTGGTAGAAGATGTAGGGAGAAAGCCAGTTAGACTATTGTAAATGAATAAAACTTGATCAAATTGATACTCAGCCTACCAACCGCAATTCCAAGTACATGAAACATTTACCAAGATAAACCACATGCCAGTACAAAATCTCAATAGGTTAAAAGGACTGAACTCATATAGTACATGTTTTCTGACCCACTTCAGATAAAGTTAAAACTCATTAACAGGAATGTGTCTGGAAAGTTCCCATCAATTGGGACAATAAACAATACATTTCTAAATAACCCATGGATCAGAGAAAGAAATCTCAAAACAAATGGAAAGATAATCTGAACTAAATGAAGCTAAAAACACAAAATATTAAAACTGTGTGATTTAGCTAAAACCAGGCCTAGAGGAAAATTTGTAGTTTCAAATGGTTATATTAGAAATTAAGAAAGACATAAAATCAATTGTGATTTTCCTATTAGAAGTTAAAAAAGAACCAATTCCCAAGATAAGTAAAAGGAATATCAAAAATAAAATAAGAATCAGACAAATGATAAGAAAAATCAATAAAACGAAAAGCTGCTCTTTGAAAAGATCAATAAAATTGATCCACATTTAGTTATATTGATCAAGAAAGAGACATGAATTAGCAATATAAGAAATTAAAGAGAGTAGATACCCACATATTCTACAGATACTAAAAAGACAATGAATGCAAATAAACTCAACTACATATATGAAATATATAACCCTGACTTAGGACAAAATAGAAAACCTGTACAATCCTACAGTGTTTTTTTTTGTTTTTTTTTTTTTTTTGCTTTGTTTTGTTGGTTTGGGGTGAAACTCAGGCTCATGCATGCTAAGCAAGTGCTCTACTCCTGAGCTACACCCCAGGCCCTTAATTTTAATACTTGAAATTGTTATTTTAAAACATTTGCATTCTTAAATCCATTGCTTTCCTATACTCCAATAACAAATCTGCTGAAAAAGAAATCAGAATATCTATCCCATTCACAAAAGCTTCAAAAAAATAAAATACTTCAGAATAAATCTAACAAAAAAGATGAATGACCTACCTTTACAATGAAAAATATCTAACACTGAAGAAGGAAATTGAAGAAGACCCTAGAAAATGGACAGACCTCTCAAGTTCTCGATAGGCTGAATTAATGCCATCAAAATGGCCTGTCACCAAAAGTGCTGTGCAGATTCAATGCAATCCCCATCAAAATACCAATTACATTCTTGACAGAACTAGAAACACAGTCCTAAAAGTCATAGGGAAGAATTAAAGACCCAGAATGGCCAAAGTAATCCTGAGCAAGAAGAGCAATGCTGGAGGCATTGCACCCCTGATCCCTAACTGTACCACAGAGCTACAGTAACAAAACAGCATGGTATCGGCATCAAACCAGAGATGAAGACAATGGAATAGAAAACAAAGAGACAAATTCACAAAGATACAGTACAGTCATCTGATAGTTGGCAAAGGTGCCAAAAACATGGTGGAGAAAAGTTAGCCTTTTTAATAAATCATGCTGACAAAACTAAATATCCATATATGGAAGAATGAAGCTAGATTCTTATCTTTTATCCTGCACAAAATTCAACTCAAAGTCTATCAGAGATTTAGGAATTAGAACAGAAACTTTGCAATTGCTAGAGGAAATTATAGGGTCAAGACTCCAACATATTGCAAGCACTGACTTCCTTAGAATCGGTAAAGATCAAGAAATAAAGCCAAGAATCAACAAGTGGAAAGGCATTGAATTTTTTTAAAAAAATCTGCACAGCAAAGGAAACAATTAAGAGTGTGAAGAGTTTATAGAATGGGAGAAGATCCTGGCCACCTGCTCCTCCAACGGAAATTTAATAGCCAGAATATACAAAGAACTCAGAAAGCATTAATACCAAAAATAAATATGTAAATAAATAAACCTCAATAAATAAATGGGCAAAAGAACCAAACATACATTTCTTTCAAAAGAAAAAATATAAATAGGCAACAAATGTATAAAAAAAATGTTCAATATCTTTAGGGAAATGCAAATCAAAACTACATTGAGATTCCATCTCACTCCAGTAAGGTGGTGATACAAGAATACAAATAATAGTAAATGCTGGTGAGGATCTGAGGGGAAAGGCATATTCATACATTGGTGGAACTGTACATTAGTACAACTACTTTGGAAAACGGTATGGAGATTCCTCAAAAAACTAGGAATGGAACCACCACATGACCCAGCTATCCCACTCCTTGGTATCTTAACAGAAGTAAAATCAGTATATAGTGATACAGGCACAGCGAAGATTTTAGCAGTTCAATTCACAATAGCCACGTTACGGAACCAGTCCAGATGCCTCTCAGCAGATAAATGGATAAAGAAAATGTGGTAGGGTCCATTCCAAGTTTTCTGAGGAATCTCCACACTGCTTTCGAGAGTGGCTGTACCAATTTGAAATCCACCAACAATGTACAAGTGTGCCTTTTTCCCCATAGCTATGCCAACATCTATTATTGTTTGTGTTCTTGATCATAGCCATTCTGATTGGAGTAAGATGACATCTTAGAGTTGTTTTAATTTGCATTTCTGTAATTACTAGAGATGTTGAACACCTTTTCATATATTTATTGACTGCCTGTACATCTTCTTCCATAAAGTGTCTGTTCAGATCCTTGGTCCATTTATTGATTGGGTTCCTTGTATTTTTGGTGTAAAGTTTTGTAAGTTCTTTATAAATTTTGGAGATTCCTCAGAAAACTTGCAATGGACCCGCCTTTTGACCCAGTTATCCCACTCCTTGGTTTGTATCCAAAGGACTTAAAATTAGCATACTACAGTAACACAGCCACATCAAAGTCTATAGCAGCTCAATTCACAATAGCTAGACTGTGGAACCAACCTAGATGCCCTTCAACAGATGAATGAATAAAGAAGCTGTGGTATATACACACAATGGAATATTACTCATTCATAAAGAAAAATAATATTATTTGCAGATAAATGGATGGAATTGGAGAATATCATGCTAAGTGAAATAAGTCAATCCCAAAAAAACAAAGGCCAAATGTTTTCCCTGACAAGTGGCTGATGATATATAATCGGGTTGGGGAGGTGTGGGGTGAAAGAAGAATGGAGGAACTTTAGATTACGAAGAGGGAAATGAGAGAGGGAGGTGGTGGGGGTATGAAAAATGGTGGAATGAGACAGACATCATTACCCTATGTACATGTATGATTACATGAATGGTATGAATGTATATCGTGCACAACCATAGAAATGAAAGTTGTACCCCATTTGTGTACAATGAATCAAAATGAAATCTGTAAAAATTTTCTAAAAATAAATTTAAAAATTTTTTTTAAAAATAAAAGGAATATATGAAAAGTTACAAAAAAGAAAATGTGGTATATATACACAATGGAGTTTTACTCAGCCTTAAAGAATGAAATTATGACATTTGCTGGTACATAGATGAAACTGGAGAACATTGTCCTGAGTGAAATAAGTCAGACTTAGAAAGTCAAAGGTTGAATGTTTTCTCCCATATGCAGAAGTTAGACCAAAATTGGGGGGGCGGACAATCCCACAAAAATAGAAGGAAGATTCGTGGAGTAGAGGAAGGAAAGGTAGAGGAGGGAGGAGAAACAGAAAAAGGGAGGATGATGGAATGAAATTGGCAAAATCATTCTATGTCATAGATGAGTATCACAGTGAATTTCACCTTTATGTAAATTATAAGGCACAAATTTCAAAATAATCTAAAAATGAATAGAAGATCAGTTGAGTAGAGGAAGAGAAATAGGAAAAGGGAAGAGAGGAAGAAAAGAGGAAGTATGGGAACTGAAAGGGAGCAAATTATATTCCATGCATGTACGTATATGTCAAAATGAACCCCAATATTACATAGACCTGTAATGCATTAATAAAAACACTTTTTAAAAACCTTTTCATTACAAAATACAAGTCCAGAGAGCTTCACAGGTGAATTCTAACACATATTTTAAAAAGAAAGTATCAATTTTACACAGATCTTTCCAAATACACCAAAGAGAATACGTCCTCAGTTCATTTTCTGAGGCTGTTGTAACCTGAGTGGCTTAGAACAACAGAAATCTATTCCCTCACAGTTCTGGAGACCAGAAGTCCGCAATCAGTAGCACTGACCAAAATTGAGATGTCGGCAAAGCCAGGCTCCCCCAGAGGATCTAGGGTAGAATCCTTTCCTTGCATCTTCTGGATTCTGGTGGCTGCTGGCATTCCCCAACTTCAGGTCTATTTAATGACCGGACCAGCACAATTATAGAGGAGGAAAGGTGTATTTGAGGGTCCACAGTTTCAAAGGTCTTACTCCATAGAAGGCAGACTCCTTTCCTTGGGGCTCCAGGTGAAGTTAAACATCATGGCAGAAGAGTGTGGCAGAGGGAAGCAGCTTGCATCATCAGGAGGGAGGGGGAGAGGAGGGAGGGGAGAGAGGGAGAAGGGGAGAGGGGGAGGGGAGAATATGCTACAGTGATGTCACCATTATGCATATCCACAAGACACTAATTTTTTTTAAATGTAAATAAATAAAAAGATCGGTTGAGTAGAGGAAAAGGAATAGAGGGAAGGAGGAGAGAGAGGGTAAGGGTAAGTACTGGGGACTTATTGGAACAAATTATACTCCATGCATTTATAATTATGTCAAAATAAAACCTAATGTTGTGTATAACTATTATAAACTAATAAATTTTTAAATATTTATTTATAAATTATACCTCAATAGAGAAATTAAAGTATAATATGGGCCTGGGAGGGTGGCCAGTGTTAGAGCGTCTGCCTAGCATGAGCCAGGCCGTGGGTTCCATCTCCAGCACCTTTGTATACATTTATACAAAGAAAAATCCAATTTACTAATAATGGTCACTACCATTTATCCAACATATGGTCTGTGATGGATACTTCACATGCCATTTTCTGTAACCTCGCGACCTTGCAAGGTAGCTATCAAACCGACTTTCCAGCCAGAAAATAAAATAAAAATAAGCTGAGCCACAGAGAAGTTCCGTGACTTGCACATAGTTGCACAGCTTGCAAGTGGCCCAGCCAGTGTTCAAAGACAGGATGTACGTCTGGCCTTTATGCCCTGCTTCACCAGCCGACCCACTCTGCCCTCATTCTAGGATGCCAGAGGGGCAACAGCTCAGACCTGCCATAGCCACAGCCTGTAGCCCAGGGACCTACCCTGAATGCAGTCAGAACATCAAGGATCTTTATCTGCCAGGCAGTTTATTGAGACCAGCAGCCAAAGTAATTGAGACCCCAGAGAATATGTCCTCCCTGGAGCAGCACACAGGGAATATAGGGACTTGATCCACACTGATTTATTGTCCAAATTCTGCAGCCCCGTATATCATTTGTGGAGGAGAAGCTGATAAGGAGAATTTGTCTGCTGGCACCACAAAATGCCCCTGAATTCTTGCAGGGAGATAGAGACAGGTTTGACCCAAGAGAAAGGACCAGAGCCTTTGCACTAAACAGAAAGAGCATCTCCTAGAGCCAGGGGCATGGCAGCTGGGAGTCTCTCCTGCTGTGATCTTTTTCTGTGGCAGAAGGGATTCCCCTTCTAGAACTGAAACTTGGAAATGGAAAATCCTGCACTTGTGGCGACCACTTACTGAGTGTTTACCATGTAGTTCACACTTTACCTCTGTTACCTTATTTATTCAACACAACCAGTCTGCGAGGTACACACAACAAGTAATTCAGTCTTGCAGATGAACTGAGGCTCAGAAAGATGACTGTTTCCACCAGGTGTCCAGCTCCTCCACCACGCCAAATGCCGACGGGGAGGTGGGCCTAAGCAGGCCTAAGCAGTCTATGGTGTTGGTTTAGCCAACCCTGGGAGTTCCTTTTCCCTTCCAGGATGCTATGGTTTGAATTGTAGTGTAGATGTGAGGTGTTCCCCAAAAGCTCATGCGTGGGACAATGCAAGAACATTCAGAGGCAAAATGATTGGATTATGAGAGCCTTAACCTAATCACTGGGTTAATCCTCTGATAGGGATTAGCTAGGTGGTAACTGTAGGCAGATAGGGTATGGTTGGAGGAAGTGGGTCACTGGGGGCGTGACTTTGGGGTTTATGTTATGTCCCTGGTGAGTAGAGCTCTCCTCTCTGCTTTCTGATTGCCATGTACTGAGCTACTTTTCTCCTCCACACCCTTCCACCATGATGTTCTGCCTCACCTCAGACTATGTAGTGAGCCAACTGAGACCTCTGAAACCATGAGCCCCATATAAACTTTTCCTCCTCTATATTGCTCTTATCAGGTCTTTTGGTCACAGTGATGCCAAAGCTGACTAAACTCATGCTGGAAACTTAATCCCCAAAGTCACATGCTAGTGGTATTAGAGTGGCAGGACTCTGAAGAGGTGATTGGATCATTAAGGGCTCTGCCCTCCTGAATGGATTAATCCACTCATGGATTAGTGGGTTCATGGGTTAACAGGAAGTGGCTGTATTGTAAAAGTGAGCTCCGTTTAGTTGCTCTGTCTTGTTGTGTGATGCCCTTCACCATGTCACTGCCCAGCAAGAAGGCCCTCACCAGATGTTGGCACCATGCTCTCAGACTTCCAACCTCCAGAACCATGAACTAAATAAACCTCTATTCTTTATAAATTATTCACTCCTTAATATTCAATTATAGTAACAGAAAATGGTCTAAGATTCAATGTGGGGCTTGGTTGGGGGCAGTTCTGGTCAACAAGACAAGAGAGAAAATCAGGTAAAGGACTTCTGGAAAAGAATTTCCTTGCTGATGCAACAAAACTTGAGAAGAAGCACTTCTTCCACTGGATACTGTTGTGTCTCGTTTCTGAGTCTGGACCCCTGACAGCCATATTGATACCAGGAGGGAAGACCAGCTGGCACCCTGAGGACAGCAGAGAAGTATAGAAGGAGGAAAAGAAAATCCTGGAAACCTAAGATGCTGCTGATCCTCTCTTAACAAGCACTGAAACTGGCCACAACATTTAAGAGCACTGAATTTGGATTTACTGTTACTTGCAGCTTAAAGCATACTGTCTGGTTTTATCTTCTATCTCTGCATTTTAAGAAGCACCTAACAAAATTAGGCTGTGAACATTTTGGCTTAGCTTTGCTCATTTGTTGAGACAACCTGAGTTGTACTGAGTGGTATACTTGGAAGATTGTATCTTTCCCGGTATTTCTAATATTCTGGAGTTTTGCCAAGCAGCTGGGTCCTATGGTCCTGAGTCAGCCCTTTAATTGTGATTCTCTCCTTTTCTCCACTTGGAGCCTTGGGGGACACTTTCCTCCACACCCATTCCTTTCTTCCCCACATCGGGTGTCCTGTGATTTTTGAGATTTATCAACTAATACCTATTTAGGTATTAGTAAAAATCTTTCCAGAGACTTCAGATTTTAAAAGTCATGTCCAAAATTAGAAATAAAATGGCTGAACCCGGTAAAAACCTTTCTTGCTGGGCTGTTCCCTGTATAAGCAATCAAGAAAAATTCACAGGGATCAAACTCACAATGCCCTGTCCTTGTCCTCCCTCCCTCTAGTAACCCCATTTGTTTCTTCAACTTCAACCACTTTGACTTTTTCTTAACCTGATATTTTCTGGTCCTGATGGCTCTACCCCAGGGGGGTAGGACCTTTTATTTTTCAATCTTAGATTTCTGTTTTCTTCTAACATCGACACCTTCTTTACTTCTACCTGAATCCATGATCCACCACCTCCCCAGTCCTGATACAAAAAGAAATAGACGCTTCGAGGCAGCTTGGAAGGCTCAAGTCATTCCACCACAGTGACAGCCTCGTTCTCCTAACACCATCTTCTCTAGAGGCAACTTAGCTTGAATTACAACCACACCACAGGGGCTGTGGCTGTAGGCTGCATCTAGACCGCCTGGCTCTTCCAGGCTCCAGAGCAAACGTTCTCAACTGGTACAATCTGCATCTCCTTGATAATTTTTTTTGTCCTGTGCTGAGTCCTAACAGGACCAGTATCTCTGGTTTAGCTCAGTGCAACTGATGGAGTCTTTCCACGCTGGCTTTACCTTCCGTTTCGCCACTCCTCGATGTAGGCCTGCCCTCATCACTCTCCGCCATCTCTTTAGTTTCCTTTATGCTGTTTGTCACTGTGACAGAGGCTTTTCCCATCCTTTGTTCATGACAGAAATCTGATTCTACGTGAGATGTCACTATTACTAGGTCGAAGACTACCTTGTTCAAGCCCTCTAAGAAAACCATCTAGAAGCTCATGAGAACCATCTAGTTGATCAGTGTGACGAATGGGAAGGCATCTCAAATAAAAATTAGACTCTTCCTCCTAGGTCCTCCCTGGAATGGAGACGTGATAGCCGCCAACACTCCTTTCCTCTTGCACCAGGAGGAAAGTTTGAGAATGAAAGCCCCCTATCAAAGATGGAAGAGCAGGAAATTACAAGGAGCCTGGGACTGTGGCTCGGGGAAGAGCCACTTGACTCCTGCAGACATCCATCCTGTCCTTATAACAGAAAATCACTTTTAATTTGCTTAAGCCATGATGCTCAGGTCTCTGTGGCTGGCAGTCAGCAACATCTAAATGATGCACTCGCTGTCTGCAAAAATTTTATTTCTTTATGGGAATAAAATAGAATAATAGAAGTCCTTCTTTAAGAGAGAAAATACAAAATCAGAAACATGAGCTTTGATTTTAAAAGTAGCGTCAGTTTTAATGAAAGGGCAACTATGGAGCAAATTACTTGGACCTAAAGTGCTTTTGTTTATTCCAATGCTGTGCTATAAATGCCTTGCTCTGTGCTGATAAGGAAAATGAATTTATGGTCTAGTGAGCTAAGCAATTAAAAAACAAGCCATTTGGTAACCAATCAGATTGAAGCAAAGGTCTCAAGTAACATAAATCTGAGTCTTTGTTCTTCCACAAGTCACAGATTTCTTCCAATGCAAAGAGATAAGGGCCCTCTTATAAAATTATTTTACTGTAAAAGCCAATCTTTCTTCAATTGAAGTGTGTATTTCTTTTGTTCATGAAAGTTAAATTTTATGAGACAATGTTTAAGTTAATGGTGGAAAATCACAAAACGTGCCTAATCTCAGTTTAGGGATGATATATGAATTTAATTTAATGTTAATTGTTATGAATATAACTAGCTTAAAATGAGCCCACCAATTTTCTTTACCATTTCCTGTCTTAAATTGAGTCACTTATTCTAAACTTACTACAAAAATTCTAGTTGAACTTTTGATGTTTTGAAGAGGATATTACCGAGTACTGAATGCCTGCTACAGTTGTTGTAACAAGCCCAAATCAAATAAAAATGTTCCCAGCAGATTCAAAGCCTAAGTCAATAAGATATGCAATTCTTCCGCACTACTTTAAATAAAAGAGCAAATCACCCTCACCCCTGCCAATCAATCCCCGTGCCCTTAGCTGGTGTCTCCAGTCAACTAGTAATATATATATTTTTTTCCAATTGAGCCCTACCCCTGCAGCTTCAAAGTTCTAAAAACAGTGCTCAGAGTTGTCTCCATGAAACTACTGACATTTCCATGAAATGTGACACCTATCTGCCTTCTTTATATCCACTTGTGATACTGCATGTATTTGTTCAAGTCATTCAAACATAAATTTTTAAAAGAGAGAAGTAAAAATAAAATACATCCCTCTCTCACCTCATTAGATGTTGTTACCTGATCTGTCGAAAGACAGCCCAAGTATTCCTCCAGTTTGTAGGAAGTTTCTGTGGAAATCGTCAGACTTCTGTGGAAGTTAGCAGGGCTTCCTCAGTGCATGAGAACCCAGTTCATAATGGATTCCTGTTCATAGACTCTCATGCAGAATACAAAGTACCACAATTCTATGCAATTCCTAGCATATTTTTGTACGTACTTGATATTTGTTCACAAAGTTATTCAAAGCGTGATGTGTTTATGCCATAACAGCCACATCCAAGCATCACAGTAGCCATGTAAAATGCTAATCCAAGAAGCCCAGGCTTGAATTGAAGTTTATCAACATGAACATTATTATAATTTTGGATGAAATAACCAGGAAACACAGAGGCCCCTAATTTTGTCAAAGCAAAGAGCTGCCCTTTAAAATAGATTATATTTTGAAACCAACTTTCTGGGATCATGCCTACAGAATGTAAAAGGAAATAAATTGTCAATTTCAAGGCAAGCAACCATAGTGGTCCCTACCCATGTAGAAGCTGTGCAGTCATCTGTGGTGCTTCACTGAGCTTCAGTTTGTTGTTTTGTTTCTTTAAGCATGTAAAATTTTTCAGGGGAAGGGCAGTTTAACCCAACAGTGTGTTCTGGGATCTGGTTTCAAAGTTATAATCTGCAAACATAAAGGCCTTCATCCCCAGATGGGATGTAAGGAGTTGGGGGCCTCTTGGAGTTCATTAGAATCTGACTGTCCCCAGCCCCAACCCATGTTGTATGTCAGAAAACACATCCCAGCACCGGGCCTAGGGACCAAACACAGGCCCCCCAACTCAGGGTGTTCAAAATGTTTCTCAAGACACTTTCCACATTTTTTGAATGAGGTATCAATTGAATAAAAAGTTCAAATGGCTTATTGCAGTTTTAATTACATGTGGGCAACACCGACCTGGAAAGAACTTCCTTTCCCTTATTGGCTAGTCATTGAAACCATTTACTAAGGGATTGATTCCTAACATTGCCAGGAAAAATGTGGCGAGAGAAAGCATTTCTCAAGCTACGTACATTCCACTGCATAACCACATTTCAGTGTGTGGAGGATCACATAGACAACAGTGTTCTGCAAATTATAACAGAACTGAATAATTCCTTTTGCCTAGTATTGTTACTGTGCCTTCTCTGTTGAGATGCACAGATTGCATTGTGTTAAAATTGCCTTCAATATTCAGAATGGCAACACACTGCATAGGTTTGTAAGACAGGAGCCATAGGCTACAACCTACAAGGTATAATAGGTTACACCGCCTAGATTTGACTACACACTCTATGAGATTCACACAGGACAAAATCACCTAACAGCACATTTCTCAGAAGGTAATCTTGTTAAAGTGAGGCGTGAGTACATGTTACCTTGAGTATACGACACAATGTACATACAAATTATACACATGCATGTGTAAAATAATATTCACAGACACACAGCACACATATTTAAATAATGATGTTTGCTTATATTGTATATTCAAGTGGCTTTATATGAATACTTGAACTTTTAATTTAAAAATGTCTGAACACAGCTTTTTGGTTCTTCTTTTCCATATCAGATGGAGACATTGGGTCATCACCAGGGTAAGATTGACCCTCCCTGGGAAAGAGTGAAAACCTCTCCCCTGAATAAAGCCTGCATACTGCCTGGCCCAAAACCTGGAGTCAGTGACCAGCCAATCTTCACATAGGTAGGTTCTTTCCTTCCTCTCTCCCATCAATGCCAGGTGAGCCGTCACCCCATCCAGCCGCTATCCCCATAGACCCCATCCCACAGAGTCCTCAGGATGCTCCTGAGTCCAAAGAGGACCCCTGAACCCCCAGCAGGGTGACGAGGAGGAGCCCCTTTCTTCACCCTCTCCCTCTCCCAGTCTCCCTACCCTACCATTGCCACTGCTTTCCCTTCTATCAGAGAAATAAAGGGCCTAACTAAAGCCACATCATGAACTAGCACACAGAACATGGTTATACACAACCTACAAGGAGCACAGGAGGACATCCAGTCCTCGTCTAGGCTGAAGCCAGTCAACTTCTTCAAAAGGAAAGCCTTCCTCTCTGAGAGGCAGCTTTCCATGCTGTGATCCTCAGGTTAATGGCAGTCCTGGGAAGCAAGACTGACGCACCAGGCTGACAGGCACTTGGCATTGCCCCACCCCTGCAGCCAGCAGACGATCAGCCAATTATGTCATCTGAAAGGTGTCATCTTGGGGGAGGCCAGTGGCCCCGCAGCACTTGCTATTCACCTTGGAGAAAGTGAAGGGATGTCCCAAGTCTTCAGAGCATTGCTGAGACACTGTCTTCCAGGAGACAAGGGAAATAAAGGGGTAAACATACAAGACTTTTGATTCCCTCGGTGTCCCTCAGAAGGAAACAGGGCTGCAACATTGACAAATTCTCTTCCCTTTTCAGGAACTGCCTTCGGGTACTAGTAACTCATGTATCACTCTCTTGGCTGACACATACAGGAAGTAGAAATTAGAACGAGAGAGATGGTCCCACCCTACCCACGCTCCCCCCGACATCTGGAATCATGACTTCTTATCTTACGTTACTCTTAATAAGAAATTGCTCATTAGGAAGAATGAATATCAAGACTCTCCCCTTGGGGTGATTTTAGTACTTTTCTATTTTTTAGATTTGATGAATAGTTAGCAATCCAGAAGAGAGCTTAATGGTTTTGATTCACTCATCCACTTTATTGATTCAGAACAGTATGGCATTCTAAAATCATTTGTAATCCCTCAGTTCTTAGCATCCCTCAAGGGTGTCCTTGCTTTACAATCCAACAAATGCCATCATAAAGAGGAAGTGAATAACGTAGAGGGTTAGACTGGGTCAAGAATAGGGAATGGGATTTAAAACTCTTGGGTCACCTTCTGTGTAAACTTGGACAAGAGTCAGGGTGGTAATCAGGAAGAGTGATGTGCATATGGCCCTTCAATATTCCTGTCATCAGGACAATGGGTCCCCAGCAAAACTGTGAATTTTATCTTTCATATCCCCATTACAAATAATTCATTTGTTTATTCAGCCAACATGTACTAGGCACCGACTCTGCTCCAAGTGCAGACATACCTCAGAGAGACTGACAGTTTAAGTTCAGACCACCACAATAAAGCAAATATCATAATGAAGTGAGTCACATGAATATTTCAGTTTTCTAGTGCATATAAAAGTTATGTTCTAGTGCATATAAAAGTAGACTATAGTGTGGTCTATTAAGCATGTCACTGAATGATGTTTTAAAATGTACATATATTAATTTAAAAATACTTTGTTTCCAAAAAATGCTAATGATCATCTCAGTCATTGGAAAAAAATGGCACCTGTAGACTTGATCAACCTAGGGTTACCAGAAATCATCAATTTGTAAAGAAAAAAAATAGTGTTTGTAAAGCTTAATAAAGTGAAGCACAATAAAACAAGGCATGCTTTTAGCCAGCTTTCCATCACTGTCATCAAAATACCTTGCAAGAACAACTTAGAGGAGGGAGGAAAATGGGGAGGCTTGTTGGGTTTGCTGGTTTGTTTTTTGGTTCATAGTTTCAGAGGTCTCAGTCCAGCACAAGCCAACTCCATTGCTCTGACCCGAGGTGAGGCGGAACATCATGGTGGAAGGGCTTGGCAAAGGAAGGCAGCCAGGAAACAGAGGGAATGAGAAAGGAGCCAGGGACAAGATACAGTCTCCAAGGGCATGCCCTTAGTGACCTACTTCCTCCAGTCATTCTCCACCTGCCAACAGTTACCACACATACATTGTCCATTCAAATTATTAATCCATGAAATAGATTAACCCACAGATGAGGACAGAGCTCTCATAATCTGATATTTTCACCTCTGAACGTTGTTGCATTGCCTAACACATGAGCTTCTGGGAGACATTCCAGATCCAAACCATAACGTATGCCTGTACTGGGTTAGAAGCTAAAGAGGTGAAAGAGAACAGCAGAATAGAGAGCACAAAGTAGAACAATGACAAGTCCCGCTGATGCCGAGGTAACCTCTGTGCCTACTGTGGGAGGGGAAAAAGCTCTTCTTCCACCCTGTTAAATTCAGTGGCTGGAACTCAGGAATCAGCCTGCTAAAAGATTACCAGGGGGGAAAACCCAGAGCTGATATATGCATGGAATGCATGCACACGTGGCAGAACTTAAGTAACTCAATAGGGTGTTAGAATTAACCCTTAACTTAACAGGGTGTTAGAATTTGGGGCTTATATACCATCTTAATAAAAGGTGAAAAATTTGTGGAGAAGTAACAAAAAAAGAAAAGGGGATTTGGGTACCTAGAGGCAGCAAATTGTGAAAAGGTAAATATATGAAGGAAACTAATGGAAGAAAAAGGTTTAATTTAGCAAGGTTTGTGCAGACTCAACTGGGTGTCAATTTTCTCTCTCTAGTGGTAATGATATAGGGGAGGGAAAGGGGAACATCTGCACAAAGGGAAATATATACTCTGCTTTTAGGCATAAGGTTAGAAGTTAGAAATTTCTTCCTTCAAGCACTGTTTCTCAATCACCTTCATCTTAAAATAATCCTTATGCCAAAGTTGCATCTTTCCATTGGCATATTCTGATCCCCTTCACTGCAGACTCTTTACAGTATAAGGGGAACCCAGATTTGGGAAGACTCCATTCTTCTTGGAGGTGTGGAGAGTGGTCAGCAAATTTCCTCCAAGGACAAGTGAGCTCCAAGGTCATGAAAGGTAAGTTTGTTAGGTAGAACAATCAGGGAATGACATGCCAGGTAGAGAGTATGACCTGAGCAATGGCAGGACAGTGTGTGAGAGCAGGGGGTACTGAGTGTGCCGTGTAGGAGGGCCACTCCACATCAGGGACCAGGGTAGGCTCTGGGGACTGTTTCTTGGCATTAGGGTGTTGCATAAGAATGAGTGCATGGAGATGGGCAGTGATAAAGAAGCCAATGGAAGAAAGTCATCTTTCAGAGAGCTGGGGAAAGGCCAAGAAGTGAGAAAGAGATAACAAATGAGAATGTCTCTTCCTCCTCCCCTCTCTTTCAAGAACTTTGACTGGGAGTAGATAGAGTTTCCACTGACTATTTCTCCTACACACACAGAAGACCTCAGCACTGATTCTTTAACCATGTCAAAGGAGAAGAACAACAGCATCTTCTATCACCTCTCATTATCGAACCCAATTTTTTACTTGTTCCAATTAGTTATATATGACAGTAGAATGCATTTTTACACTCACACATAAATGGAGTATAACTTCTCATTCTTCTGGTTGTACATGATGTAGAAATGGAACCAGTCATGTAATCATATATGCATACAGGGTGATATTGCCTTGGTTCTTACCTATGCAACAAAAATGAATTTTACTCTGCCACAAAATCTCTAGGGGATAAGTCAAGTGTGTCCCACTGCTCATAGTTGTAAAAGCAATTGAACTAATCATGCATATAGAAAAGAGAAGAGCTAGGTTTGCATGCTCAGTTCTCACTAGAGTCCACTTTGCAGATTCTAGGTGCCTTGGGACAACAATAAATTCAACAAAATAAATGATGGCATCCAGCTGTTTGGCATAACCAAGAACTCTTCACAGACCATTGGACTAACACAGCCACTGGCACACAACAGAAGGGCCCCTGAGGAGAGACAGAGCAGCCAGTTCATCACTAGCTCACTTTCATGACAATTGCCATCTGTTATGGTTAGATCTACAATATCCCCCCAAAACCTCATGTGTTGAAGACTTGGTCCCCAGTGCAGCAATGTCCAGAGGTGGGGCTTTGGGATGTGATTAGATCATGAGGGATCTGGCCTCATCAATAGATTAATTCATTTGATGGATTAATAATTTAAATGGATTGCTGGGAGGTGGTGGAAACTATAGGCAGATAGGACAAGGTTGGAGGAAAGAGGTCACTGGAGGTGTGCCCCCCTATGCTGCCCAAGGGACTATATCTTGTCCCAGGATCCCCTTCTTCATGATTGTCATGAACTGAGCAACTTTCCTCCACCGTGTCCTTCCACCATGATGGTCTCCTTTTGAGTCAGCAGGCCATGGATTGAAACCTCTGAAACCATGAGCCAAATAAATCTCTCCCTCCCAGAGTTATTGGTGTCAGGTATTTTGGTCACAGCAATGAAAAGCTGATTAGCACACCATCCAAAGACCCAGTGTGTGGGTCCTCATGTTTCCAGAGCAGGGGAAAGCAAGCTGAAAGCATCCACTCCTGCTCAGAGCCTCCTCCTGGTCCTCTGGTCTTTCACCAGGTGGTTCACATCAGGTTCAGTGCCTCTGACACCCACCCTCTGTAAGCACAAAAAGGAAAACAGGAGGCAGACCTCGACGGATTCAGAGAACCCTTTATTCCTTCGCAGATTCGGACTTCATTCAGGTCCACTTTCCGGATGGGAAAATGGTCCCCACTTACAGGGGGGATTCTGATTTTATAGGGTATGAGGAGGAGGATGTAATCATTGTGTACATGCAGTTTCGACCATCAGGGGCTGGCTGTACAGGTTAAAGTTAGACACTGAAGGATGAGTATTCAAATCTTGCCCAATGTCATACAGGACTAGGTTGACATGGGGAAGGTCAAGGTTTAGGGCCTACCATTCCATATCCACCCTTTTCTTTTAGGGCTCCTTGTTGCAGGAATGCACTGGAAGAGGTTTAATGTTCTGCCAATTTCTTTTCCCACTTCTTGAGCCACACTGTCCATTTTTGGGGGAGTTATTTTATAGGAATATTATTTTCCATAACCCTTCACCCTCAATTATTTTTAACTGTTAAATATATTTGTGATTTTTTAAATTCTTTGAAAAATACTAGCAAGTTGCAAAGTAAAAAATACTTTCCATTATCCTACCACTTAAAAAACAACTATACAAAGTAATAGGTAGATTCTACTTTGTATACAAACAGAAAAATGATAGTTGTACTCCATTTGTGTACATTGAACCAAAAAAAAAAAGTAATAGGTAAAACTCTCCCAAGACATTCAACCTTGCAGACATAATTTACAAAATAATTTATTGTTCGTTCTAATTTTTCCTTAGTGTGTGTGTGTATGTGTGTGCATGGACATGTGTGTGTGTGATCTAACAAAAACAGAAGACAAAAAAAGACTCATACTATAAAATTTGAGTCTAACACATTTTTATTTAACATGTCTTAGATAGCTTTCCAGAAAATACTAACAATTGCCTCTCTTTTTGCATCATGTCCTATAAAATGGATATAATAATTAACTAAACCATTAAGTTAATGATGGTTATCTATCTCTCCCCATTTGTAGGGCTTTTACCTGCCATGCTGCAATGAACTTCCTTGCACATGAGTCTTTGACACCAATAACCATGAAGTGAAATGGGAGGAACATCAACACCCAAATCCAAAGTCAGTACATCATCCTTATCCCCTTGACCTCTCATCAACATTATATATGGATGAATGTCTCACCTTCTTAAAACACTTTCATCTCTTGGCTTCTCTGACAACATCATTCTCCTCATTTTCTTACTACCCATGCCAATACTTTCCAGTTTCTAAGTAATCGATCTTTCACCCACAGATATTTGTTGCAGGCCTCCCATTCCTCTGAGCACTGGAATACAGTAGTGAATAAGCACAGAGTCCCCACTCTCCTGACACCTACCAGTACAGAGAGGGGATGGTCAATTAATCACACATACTACATTATGTGTGACATGATGTGGTAGTAATGATAGCTATGGAGAAAACTAAAGCAGGCTATGAGATCAAAGAGTATCTGGTAGAGTCGTCAGAGTCCTCTGTGAAAAGTTGGCATTGAAGTAGGGTTATGTACAAAGCAGTGGACACAGCCTTGGGAATATCTAGGGAAGTGCATTCCAAACATATGTGTTATGGTTTGGACTTTAATGTCTCCCCAAAGACCACATGTTGAAGGCTTCCCCAGCTGATGGCACCCTTGGGAGCTGGCAGAATCTTTAGAAGGTGGGGTCTTGCACAAGGAAATCAGATCTTTGGGAGCATGTCCTTGAAGGAGATACTGGGATCCCAGACCCTGCCTTTTTCTCTCTTTGCTTCCTGGCCGCCATAGGGTGAGCAGCCTCCTTCACCACCACACCCTCCCCTACCATAATGTTCTGTCTCACCACAGGCCCAAAAGCAATGGAGCCAGTTCACCATGGCCTGAAACCTCTGAAGCCAAAAATCAAAATAAATTTTTCCTCCTTTAAGTTGATTTTTCTCAGGCATTTTGTTGCAGCAATAGAAAAAGAAATCGTCACTGGCATCCTTTGGCAACCCTCTCTTCTATTCAACTTTGGGCTCTGGGTCTCTCCTCTGCCCTACCTACACGTTTTCCAGAAGTAGTTCCACCTTATCTCAGGCTTGACATAGCATCTAGGTGCTGATGATGATAAATGGATATCCAAATGTCTTCTTGTGAGCACCATTCAGATACCCAATTGTCTACCTCAGATACAGCACGTGCACCTAGAACTCCTGACGGCTCCACCAGAAGCCTCCTCCCTATCTTGGTTAAAAGAATAAATGGTTAAAAGCACAGGACTCTGCATTCTGTCACCCGAATGCATTCAAATCCAGAATGTTTATGCCCTGCCCCCATTCCTACGTTGAAACCCTAACCCCCAAGGTGATGTTATGGGAAGATGGGACCTTTGGTCAGTGCTGAGGTCATGAGAAGAGAACTCTCACAAATGGGATTAGTTCCTTACAAAAGAGATCTTAGAAAACTGATTTTTCCCTTTCCACCATGTGAGCTCAGAGTGAAAAGGCACCCTCTCTGAACAAGAAGCAGGTCCTCCCCAGACGCTGAATCGGCTGCACCTTGCTGTTGCTCCAGAAATTCCAGAAATGCATTGCTGCTATTTATAATCACTCAGTTTATGATATCTCAGCATAGTTGCCTGAATGGACTAAGACGCTAACTGCATCATGGGGAGGTTGTGAGAATTCAGTGATTTAATATTTACAAAGTCTTTCGAACAGGGCACTTGGTAAAGTACATTGTAAGCATTTTCTATTATGCTAATGTACTACTCCCAGTTACTAAAGCCCTGAAATCACCCTTGATATACACTCCTTCAAAAAAGAAAAGGGAGTTGTCACAGTAAAAGTAAAATCTTGTCCGGAGAGGGCTACATCAGTTACTTTCATTGGATTGAGTTAGGTGAGACAGGGCAATGGAAAGCATGTTATTGGGTAACAAATAAGAACTGATTCCAAGTCTTTCTCTTGCTTACAAGCCAGGTGTCCTTGGAAAGTTATTGTGTAAGCCTTGGTATTCTCATATTAAAATAAGAATGATATTGCATTACCCCTCAGGGTGCTCGTAAACTTTAAATAGGATAATGTATATAAAGTGTCAGCCCAGTGCCAGATAGTAGCTATTATTATTAAGAAAAGGGATTTAGTTTTCTGAGCCTCAGGGTAGTCTTGTGGCATCAAAGAAAAGAAGCATTTGACAATAGAGTCCCCTGGAGCAGACTCATTGGTCATTCAGAAAACAAAAATGCAAAAGCCTTCTGTGACATCCCAAACTGCCAGAGTGGGGGTGCAGCCTGGGAACAAAATGGGAAAGTGTGTGGGGAGTTGGGGGTGGCCAGTCCTCTGGATCACAAGCACCATTGCTCAGGGGTCACCTTAGTCATCAGCCGCCACCCCTGGGGCAGAGCCTGTTGTAAGCCTATATCCAACTGTATGCCTTCAGTTCTCATGAGCAGAAGAAAACCATTAATGTTTAATATTTAAACAAAAACTTTCCATTATTAATCACTTTAAGACCCAGTGATGATTATTAAAACATAATGGAGAGAGTCTTATTTTTAAAGCTTGAATTTTAATGACTGAGATAGAAATCAGAACCCCCCCCCCCCCCCCCACAAAAAAAAAAAAACAATTCGAAAGCCCTGCTCTCTAGAGTGTTCTTTCCGCTGGCCAGAACCCTGGGGAGATTTCCTGGCTGCTCAGAGAGCTGGGGCTGCCTTTCTTGCCCCAGTATCTTTCCTTCTGCAGACGGGGCAGAAGAGTGTTTGCAGGGAGGGGCCTGGAAACTTTGCCCACTGTGCGCCAGGCTGACTGCCAAGGATCCTGGCCGCAAGACCACGGCCAGTGTTAGAAGCCTGTGCTGCTTCCAACCCCAGCCTCAGCTCCTGCAGTCTGAGGCTGCCATGGTCACAGATCCTCTTTCAGGCATAGGGTGCCAGCACTTAGAAATAAGCTCATATTTTCATTGCTGGTCACTTTGGGGCAGTTTGGTGACGCTGACTGATTCTTATTTCCTGTTTCAACAAGGCCCGCAGGGCACACGGGACCACAGAAGTAAAGGTAGGAAGGAGAGGCAGGGAACATGACCTAGACCTTTCACTAAGGACTTCTGCAGGTGTCAGTGCGCAGGCGCAGGTTGCAGTATCCTGCAAATTGGAGAACCAAGGGCGGGCAGCAGGGATGAGCCTTCTTACGTGGAGCAGGCTGGGGAGCTTTTAACTGTGGACAAGGAATTCACCTTAATAACAGAATCGTAAGGTTCCTAGGAATAAAAGTTAATGAGTTGTATGCGTGACTTACATGAAGAAAACAAAATTTTACTAAGGGACACAAGATGTTAAAATACATGGAAAATTACATTACCCCTTTTTTTTAACGTGCACTCCATATTCTAAAAATCACAATAATATTTAAAAAGTGAATTTTATGCAAATCACCAATCAAAATTATTTCAAGACTTTAGTGTTTGATACAGACAGATCTATGTTAAAGTCCTAAAAGAATAAAAATAGTAGACTGAGACAGCATTACCCTATGTATATGTAAGATTATATGAACTGTGTGAATAAAAATAAATAAATAAATAAATAAATAAATAAATAAAAAGAATAAAAAGCTATACATAGGAACAAGAATAAGTATTTGTCCCACTGAATGCTGACATGCAAAAATAAATATTAAAACATTATACAAGAATTAACAAAGCTCAAATAGGACATAGTTTATAATTCATAAGCAGACTCGTGTATGAGAATTTGACACATGATAAAGGTAAACTATTGAACAAAATGAATCTGAAAAACTGATCATTTGATAAAACAAAAATGATGAAATTGTCTACCAAAATAAATTTTATTTGGAGCAAACATCTAAATGTAAACATATACACTTTAATTAAAACTCTATAAGAAATCATACACAATTGATTTATAATCTGAGTAGGCACCTTTTTAGATGATCACCTGACACATGAATCAACATTAAAGTGCGACCCAACAATTCCACTCATGGGACTTCTTCCCAAGAATATAATAGTTCATCATAAGTTCATAGGATGTTTATTAAGCATTGCTGATAATGGCAGAAAATTGGAAACATCTTAAATATTATTTCAATAAATTATAGCAAATCCACACAGCAAAACCCTAAATACCCAATTAAAATAATGATATAAAGCTATAATGGTACCCTATGGCCTGATTATCCCAAAGAAGCATTGTATTTTTTCATTTATTTTATTTTACTTCTTTGTTTTTATTTTATTATTTTTTTATTTATAAATGGGAATTGAACCAGGAGCTAAGCACGTGCTCCATATGTGCACAAGTACTAAGTTACACCCAACCCCCATTGTTCTTATTACTGTCCCAACAGTACCTCTTTGTACCTGTTGATCCATTCTCACCAACACCAGGGGGTGTCCGCTAATTCAAGCTGTGTTTTCCAGGCATCAACAGATAATTCTGACATGTAAGCACATGTCCCTGGTCTCAGCTATGCATGGTTTGCCCCATAATGTTCTCCAAAAGGCCAGATGAGACAATTGATAGCCTAAAGCAGAGGTCCTGTGTCACCTGATCCAGAGGCCAGAGACACTGTAAGAGGTTCCTGTATCCCCCTGAAACCTTATGCAAATGACTGATCAATAATAGGATATTACCTCCATTGCAGAAATTTGTGACACTTCCATCTCCACCTCCCCATGGGCTGTGGAAATTAATCGAGTTCAGGCTGTGAAAAACTTAAGCTGCTACATGAAGTGCAAAATCATTAAGCTTCAGAGGCGAACATTCTGCTTGTGGCCTTGGGACAGAAACACCAGATGTTGCACCCGGTAATGACTTCTCTTTCATCCAACTTCAATAATTCAAAAGTGAGTGAATTTTTGGTTTTGACCTTGCACTGCCTCATTGAGATAAAGCTGAGGCTAACTACCCCCAAGACTCCCTCCAGAGAACTGGAAATAAGAACCGTCCTTAACACCTGCACACTCAGAGTACAGTGGAAAATCTCCCTGCCCGCACAGAACTGCCACACTGAGACTCAAGGTGGAGCTGCACAGTCGCCTTTGGTTGGTAGGCAAAGAGGGCTGTTAATCTGCATTGTGTGAAGGGGCTGTGGAGGGAAGAGAATTCCACAGGCTCATCTGGAACTAACTAAAATAATTCCCAAAAAGTTGTCATAGCATGGGACATACATAGTTAAGACATCATTAAGAGCAGTCATCTCTAAGTGAATGATTTTTTTTTTTAATATTCTTGTTTACCTGGTTTGTCCAAGAAATAAAGAAGGTACTTGGAAATGGAGGTGGTGCCAATCACTCTTCTAGACCTTTGAAGATTGGATTGAACAAACTGTTGCAGATCTTCCAGGAAAATGTATAGAAAAGTCTGAAATCATGGCTGATGATTGGAAAGAGAGTGTAAGCTGCCTCTGGTTTATTCAGGCCATACTGATTCCAGTTAAAGAAGTCAGTTAAGGTGGGAGATGTAGCTCAGGGCGATAGCACAGGCCTAGCATGTGTGAGGCCCTGGGCTCCATCTCCAGTGGGGGGGGGGGGGGAATTATAGTAAGAGAGGGATAATGAGGAAGTTCTGCAAAAATAAAATTCAGGAGTAATCCAGCAGTAATGAAGGGCAGTGTGGGGCATCTTACCTCCATTTGATTTTACATTTTCCCCTTCCGCATGACCACAAAAACAGAGACAAGGTCTGCTAGAAAGTGAACTACAGCCCTCTCTTTGATTAAGACTAATTCCCTCGGAGAGAGGAACTCTGACGTGTTTCTGTGGCTACGACATGAGATGACAGTAGCTGCTAACAGAGGGACTATTTGGAAAGACTATTGATTTTAGATTCAGAGGAAATGGGTAAAAGGAAGGTTAAAGATTGATGAGCCAGGTACAAAATAGGCTGGAGAGATTTTTTTTTCCTAAAATTCCACTCTCAAAGAAAGAGTTGCTAATGGTATTTTAGACTGAATTCCTTTAATAAAGAATTACTTGTCTACTGATTACGTAGAGGAAATTCACAATTATATGATTCTAAGATACTTGAATTAAAGGTCCCACACAACTCTCAGTTAAAGCATGTACCCATCCCTGGGTGACTAGCCTGAATTGCAGGGCTATAAAAGGAAAACACACTTCAACAATAAAGTTATCTTGGAGTATTTCATATGTATACTCTCTCTATATATACATATAGTCTGGAATGTGTATATAATTTCCAGACAAATTGTTTTTTCAGTGTACCTGTGTGTCTGGGTATATTTCTTACCTTCATCTCTTTGATATTCACTTTTCTTCTGCTTTTCCATTTTATTTCCATTTTACATATTATTCCCTAGGTGCCAGACATTAATAAAACTGCTGGCATTGACCATTTTTCCTTCACTAATATATTCCTTTGAGTCTATATCCCAGCAACAAATACCTGGGGACCTCGCTGACACATAAAAATTCCATAATTGAAGACAAGAGCAAAGATTCCAAAGGAAATCTGTATCTTCAATGCTTAGATTATCCTCCTCCAACCTCCCAAAGCTCCTCTCATCCCCATTCTTCTGCCCTACTTCTAATGGACAGATTGTTATAATAATAACTCTCAGTGAGTCAGTCCTATCTTCCTGGATGGCTCTCTGCCTCTCTGATCCTTCCATCAAAAGGTGGAGTCTATTTCTCCACCCCTTGAATCTGAAAGGTCTTTGGGATTCCTCTTAAACCAATAGAATCCATCAGCAATAACACTGTTAAAGTTCAGAACCTAGTCCTTACTGCAACCACCATGCTGTGAAAAAGACCATTCCCATTCATTGGAAGATAAGAAGCCACTTAAGAGAGAATAAAGGACCTAAATCCCTGCAAACCCTCAGCCAGTTCCAACAGCTGACAGTGAGTGATGCAATCTTACACCCTCAGAGATGACAACCATGTGAATGAGCCCAAACTAACTGAACCACCCAGATTTTCAACCCTAAGAATCAGGAGAGATAACAAAGCATGGTTGTTTTGAGCTTCTAAGTGTTAGGGTTACTTGTTACGCAGCAATTGATAACAAATCCATCCTCTAAGAAAGATTTCTACTGTAAGAATGGGAAATGAGCATTATTTAACTTCATTCCTTTGACCTCACATCTCTGCTTGTTCTCTCCTACTGTCTACATTCCAGAAACATGCCATTAAAAATTCATTCTTAAGCAGAGCCTTTGTCCTGTTCTGTCTCTTGAATTACCAAAGAATTCCTCTTATGTGCCTTCTTCTGCCTGTTAACAAATGTTTGAGGGAGGGAGGTAAGAAAATGTCTTAACTTGAACTCCCAGAAGACAAGGAATATATTCAAACACTATTTTGTGTATGCCCAAGATAAAACCCTGGATCATAAGAACTGAATAAATGTTACATGAAACAATAACAATAAAAGGGAAGACGGCCATTAAAGACATTGGGTCCCAATCTTACTCAGGATGTGCAAAGCATTATACACGTTGTACTACAGAACAAAGTCACTAAAAGATAGGAACAGCCAGAGCTAGAAATAAAATTGAGTTATAATATTTTAAGGCTGCAATATGGAGTATCAAATCCATTCTGCTACATGTTCAATATATTCCCTTCACAAATATGAAGTACATTAGTAATTTTTCATTAGGGGGAAAACAAATCATAACATATCTTGATGTAGGAGGAAAGTACAATTATGGGGAAAATGCCAGATGTTTTCTTCATTGAGGAATTATTCACAGGACTCAGATCATTCCCTAAGTGGCATAGTTGTAATGTGGAAGCATTGATTAGAATGAAAGCATTAGATTAGATTGAAAATCTCCTGGGTTCCTTTGTTAAGATCAGAAGACAAAATGAACTAAAGTTCTGGGAAGAGTCTTCTAAGAAAACCAGGTTTCTTAGCACAAAGTCAAACGTGTACAGCTCCTAACTAAATAAACCAGATTTTGCAGTATATTTGATGAATAACTAAAAAATAACAGGCATGTCCTTTTTGTTAAGATTATGGCATTGGTTCTTTATCAGTTAGCAAAATTTTGAATAAACCAAGAGGCCACACAAACATCTAGAAGCAGTATTTAAATCTAGACAACTATGGAAATTCGCTTAGTCCAGTTGAAACCAACTCGTAGTTAGAAATTATCAGAGCTAGGAAGTTATTTGGGTTTACTTTCCTAGCAAGGCTCTATCTGATGAATGAAATTTGCTGTTGTTATATTGTTACTGTTAATGTTCCTAATTTGTTTTTATTTTGCATCAGTTCTGTTTTGGGGTTTTGGATTTTTAAAAAATTGTTCTTTAACATTCAGAACTTTTATGAGCTGCATCCAGATATTAAATATTTGTTGTCTCCCCTATAACCTCATTTCCAAAAAAAACCAAAATATACATTACCATAAAATTCCTGAAGCCAAGTGTATCAACTTGCCATTCAAAGAAGTACATACCATTAAAGTTAGCTGAGGTGAGGACATTGGTCCATTTTGCATTTCTATACCAAAATACCTGAGACTGGAAAGTTATAAAGAAAAAAATGTTATTTAGCTCATAGTTTTAGAGGCTGGAAGTCCAAACAGCATGGTGCTGACTCTGGTGAGGTGCCCCTTCCTGCATCACATCATGGCAGATGGTGTCATGGTGGAAGCATACAAAAAGGAGAGACTACATGACAAGATAGGAATCCAGAGAGACCAGGGAGGGATTAGTCTTGTTCTTTGATAACAATGTTCTCCCAAGATCTAACTGGGGTCTCATGAGAACTACTTAATCCCTTCCAAGGTCACAGTCCAAATGATCTCTCACTGGCCCCATATCTTTTATAGGTTTCACTACCTCTCAACATCACCACATTGGAGATCAGATCCTCAACACACAAACACTTGGGAAACAAACCATGTCCAAACCATAGGAGGGAGAAGTCAGGAATTTTAATCTAGAAAGAAGGTGCACACAGTGATAATGATTGACCATTAACACTCCAAATGGGGCCCAGTGAACCCACAGATCTCTACTTCATTTGTTTAAACAAATCCAGTTTTTCACTGGTCAGAAAAGAGTAGGATCTTGTAAGGGTTTGGTGTCAGGGGCCACTTCAGTGGGTTAGAATCTGTAAGGATGAAACACTTTTAATTTTGGTATCTCCTCAGGCAAGTGTGGCTCAGAGTAGACATTTTTCCTTTTACAAGTCCAGTCTGCTTCTGCCTTGGTATTGGTCAGATTTTTGTCACTGTGAGCAAAGTACCCAACCAGAACAACTTATATGAAAAAAAGTTTATTTGAGGTTCATGGTTTCAGAGGTATTAATCCATAGACGACCAACTCCATTGCTCTGGACCTATGGTAAAGGCAGCAGAGCATGGCGGAAGGGCATGACAGAAGAAAGCTGCTTCATTATGGTTGCCCAGGAAGCAGAGAAGGGGAAGAGGGAAGGGGAAATGAACCCTTTCAGGGCATGCTCCAAGCACGCCTCACCTGCCTCCAGTTACCACCCAGTCAGTCCATTCAGACTAGGTCAAACTGATTAGGTTACAGTTCTCATAAGCTCATCGTGGGCCTCTGAATATTCCCACATTAACGCAGGAGCGTTGCAGGGACACCTCATATCCGAAACCATAACAGCCTCGAAGAAACTCCATATATAACAAGCACGTACATCAGGGCATACATCTCCTTTTAGTCTTCTGCTCAGTGTTTTGGAATTTCACAGCTAACTTCAGTAAATGTAAAATGTGTTTATAGATGTCCCTTGGTTTTTGTGGGAGATTCGTCCTAAGACTCCTTGCAAATAACAAAATCTGAGGATGTTTTAGTCTCTTATATAAAATGACACAATATTTGCAGATAACATGCACACATCTTCCTGTATACACTGTAAATCATCTCTAGATGACTTAGATAATACTATGTAAATAGCTGTTATAATGTGTGGTCTAGGGAATCATGACAATGAAAACAATCTGTACATGTTCAGTGCAGATGCAATTGTTTTTCAAATGTTCTCCATCCACAGTTGGGTGGATCTATGGAGGAAGAGTCAGTAAATACAAAGAGCTTACTGCATGAATGCAGTTCCCATGCTCAGGGGGTCTTCACTGCCCTTCCCTGATTCTATGCTGGGATTTGCCCCTCTTTCCAAATTCCACTTTTATCCAATATGTTGACAGAACTAAAAATTATACTGCAGAACATGATCAGGAAAATAGGGCAAGACTGTGACTTTGAACTTCACTTTGAACCGCAAATGGTAGATGGCAAAATACTTGTGTGTGATTACATCAATCTTGACCCCCAGAATTCTCAGATTTTAGCAACATGGAGACACAAAGGTCAAGGAAGTCTTTCAGAATGTAGCAATAGATCAAGAAAGGAGGAGAGGGTGAAAGGAGAGAGATAAGAGAAGTAGGAAGAAAAGGAAGCAAAAGATAGAGCCTGATGGATGTCATTGTGAGGAAGAGCCAAAGGGAACAAGAAAAATGGTTTGGGGAGAAAAGCACTAGAACTGAAGAAATCTGAGCCGGAGGCATGAGCGACCAGAAGGCCGGAGAGGAACAGAGGCAGCTGGAGGAGGCTGCAAAGCTAAGCAAGTCTGTTTTGCAGAGTCTGGGCAGGAAAATGCTGTTGACTGAAACAAAAAATAACATGATTTTTTTCCCTTGCTGATGCTTCTCTGGGACCTTGCCAAAGCCTTATTCTGCAGAATCAGAATCTAAATAAATAGACTAATTTATTCAGATGTATTCCCCTTAGTTCTCTCCCAAGAATGGTGTCAAACCTGCCCAGGATACCAGAAATTTCTGTGCATTTGGATGACAAGGCATTAGCCAGCACGTTTCTCTCCCTCCCACAACACCTGCTCCTGAAAAGGAAGCATTTGTTCTTTGCATGCAAATCGTTTTTATAAACGAGGCATCTAATGAGCCTTCTTATGAAAGTCCCCAAGAGCAGGTAAGACAAAAGAGACACAAACTCAGAAAGGAAAATAAGCTCATTATTTGCAAGCCCCAAGCTAAGCATTGGCTATAGAGCAACTATCCTCACTCTTCTAAGAATATAATTAATAATTCTCCAAAATCCTCTGAATATTTGCCCAGCTGTGGCGCCCAAGCTCTTCCTGTGTGCTCAGAATAAATGTTGGAACTGCAAAAACCTTAGAGATAGTCTAGTTAAATGTTTTCTTCTCCCAGATGAAATGTCTCAGAGGATACTGCAGCCTGGAGAGGAGAGTGAATTACTCAAGGTTACACTGCTAATTAGGAGAAGGTCTCCTAATTCCCAGTACAAGGTCCTTTTCACTGCATCATGACACATCCCCCTCCTTTGTCACCCACACTTCATCGTGTCCCTCGCCATTCAAGAATGCATTTGACTGCCATAGTAGAAAATCTGACAGACTGTGGTTTAAACCACAAGGACAGTCATGGCCTTTTGGTGACAGGCTGGAGGTAGGTGATCCCAGGATTTGTTATGAAGCTCCACAATGCAGTCAAAAGCCATAACTTTTCTCATCTTTCTGTTTGGACATTCATAGAGCATATGTCAACATTTAATGACCTCATGCTGACAATGTGGCTCCCACAATTCCAGGCATAACCTAGTCACAACAATAGCAGAAACGAAAAGGACTGTTTTTATCACAGAGGGAAAATATTTCCTAGAAATAAGCTTTTTCTTTATGTTTCCTTGGACAGAATGAGGTCTCAAAGTTCAGCTGCCAGGAAGTCTGGGAAAGAAAATATTTGGCAAATGGTAACAAGAGTGACCTGATTGACTTAAATTAATGATAGCACATTGCCATTGTGAACAAAATCATAACTCTGTAAGAAGGGAGAAAGGGATTGTGGTTCTTAAGTAGCTGTATCAGTTAACTATTAATGTATAACAAACCTCTTCCAAAACTCAGTAGCTTAAAACCAAAATCGTTCTTTGCTTCTCGTTGGTCCTGAGGTCAGTTGACCTAGTGGATCACTTGGGTGGATCTGCTGATCTCAGTTGAATTTGTTCACGGAACCGAGGATCACTGGGATGTTCAACCTGATCTCGGCTCTCTCCACATGACTCCTCTCCTCCTTGGATCAGCAGCCTACTGAGGAACTGTCTTCTCATGGCAATGGCACAGGCATGAGAATGCAAAGAAAGTGACACCAGGTCTCCTGAGGTCTGGACCCAGGATGAGGACCTTCTCATTCCTGCCCCTCCTTCCTGTAGACCTTCAGTCATGAATCCATCAATGGATTAATCACTGATGAAGTCAGAGCCCTCATGATCCAGTCACTTCCCAGAAGCCCCCACCTGCTGCATTGGGGACCACACCTGCAACCCATGAGCCTCTCAGGGAACATTCCAGATCCAGGTCATAACACTCCCCAACCCCATTCACTCCACCCACCTTTTTCCTCCTTTTCTATCTCCCAACCACCACCTGGGTCACATTTTTTTCCCCTAGCTGTGCTCACCTGGGAAGACCATGGAGGTCCTTAGCGGAAAGCATGTGGGTGTTCAGTGCAGTCCCATTAAACGGGGTATTAGGAATTCTCTCAATGGCCCCAGTACCCGGAGCATCACTCTTGCCCAACAGTGGGACTCTGCCTCTCCCAAAGTACGGGGAGGTATGAGGAGGAGTTATGACCTCTGGAGGCTTTTCAGAGCACAGTCCTCATTTATCTGAAGGTACTTGGGCTATGCAGCTGAACCAAAATCCAGAAGCAGGAACCAAGCCTTGGATTAAATCCACGCTGCATCCTTCCCCACTGCGCATTGCAAGTGAGAAGAATGCTCATGAGGAAGCATCTTTGGCTTGATGTGTGGACTTCACTCTCCTAAAAACAAACTGATACTCAGTGGAGTCTGCTCACCCTTTGCTGTCTTGCAAAATTTGAAAAGTGTATATTCTAATGAATATATTACTGTGCATGTCTGTGCTTTCAACAGAAGTGGTAAAAGTTGATCCAGGCAGACTTCTGAGGAAGGGCCTCAGATGAAGATCTGGCACCTCAAGTGGAATTGCCTGGATTCCTAGGGCCCTACAAACCAGCTGAATTGATAGGCCTGCTGCTGGTCACTCCTTTCCTCCTTCTTAGTTTCAATTCCTTTTGCTATGACCTCATGCTTACAGCTACTAAAGGGAACAAGGTCTTTATGTCCCTGATCACAAACCCAAAATTTCAGGCCTGCCTCCACCCAGCAACTCAGGAGATGAATGGAGACAGCTTGCTGGGTCATGTTTGGAACTTTTTTTCTTCCATCTCCCTTTGGTGGCAATGGATGGCCTTTGATGCTGAACTGCCTGAGACTCCTTTCGAGCAGAGGCTGGCATTCTGACGCATCTCCAACAAAAAGGAGGAGAGACAGGGGGTGGTGATGCGACACTCCCCAGTCAGGGTCAGAACACCTGGATTCCAGCCTCAGTTCACTTACACTGGCGGTGAAACCTCAGCACATCACCTCTCAAAGCCTTGGTTTCACCACTGACATATGGACTTGACCCTAGGGAAAAGATCCTCAGCATTCACTTTTCACATGACCAGGTAAGCAGTGGCTTGAGGTACTAACTATGCACATGTCTTTATTAATTTTATAATAAGTGTTTATCACATGCACCCAAATATACAGTGGCTGCAATATCAAAGGATCCTGCTATGCAATAAAAATATCTAAAAAGTAGTCAATTCTAGTACACAGCCTTACAGATGTAGTAGAAATAATCAAATAAGTGTTTAAAATATTCAACACATTACTTTTTTCCTTTAAAATTGCTTTTGATGAGCTCTTATTTATGCAACTTTACTCAAACCTTTCCATTTCTTGATCATCAGGGTCAGTTTCTAACAAATGACTTTTGCATCATCAAAGAGAATTTTCCAAAAGATAATCTTTACTGATATGTGTGTTGTTTGACATACAGCGCCTGACAGCATGACGCTGTCACAGGAAATTTATCCCAAGCCTCTATGAGCCAATCACATCCTGTTAGAAAGGGGGGTCTTGTTTCTTGTTTTTGTTTTGTTTTGTTTTGTTTTGTTTTGTTTTGTTTTGTTTTGTTTTGTTTTCATTTTAATCCCATAGGATCATTTGGCAGGAAAAGTCGTTTCCTACCCCCAAAGGCATCTGCATCCTAATTCCCAGAACCTATGAATATGTCAGGTTACAAGGTAAAGAAGAATCAAGGTAGCAGATGTAATTAAGATAGCTAATCAACTTCAGTTAAAATAAGGAGTCTATTGTAGATTATCTGAGTGCATCCAAGGTAGTCACGAGGGTCCTTAAAAATGGAAGAAGGAGACAGAAGTGTAGATGATGCAATAGGAGAATGATCCAATCTGCTTGGAAGACGGAAAAGGGGACCATGTGCCAAGGAAGGTGGGCAGCCTGAGGATGCTGAAAAAGGCTGGAACAAGGATGTTTACCGAAGCCTCTAGAAGGAACACAACCTACCTACACCTTGACTTTAGCCTAGGAGACCCTTTCATCACAGTTTGGATCTGAAATGTCCCCCGAAGGCTCATGAGGTGAAGGCTTGGACCCCAGTTGGTGGCACTATGGGGAGGTCGTGACAACTTTAGGGGGTAGGGTCTGGTTGGAAGAGATGCGTCATTGAGACATGCCTTTGAAGGGTTTCTATTTTATTTTATTTATTATCTTCTCCTGTGCCAGAGCAATGGAACCAGTTGACCATGGACTGAAGCCTCTGAAACTATGAGCCAAATTAAAGCTTTCCTCTAAGTTGATATTCTCAGACATTTTATCACAGTGATGGAGAGCTGACTAACACACCTTCTCAGACTCCTGACTTCCAGAGCTGTGAGATAATAAATCTGTATTGTTCTAAGCCATTCCATTTTTGTGCAGCATAAACTGATTTATAATTGGTTTGGGGCAATTTGCCATGGAAAACCATTATGGTGATACTGTGTATCATCCTGACATTCTTGATCCTCACAGTGTAATCACACCCTATCGAGTGATATTTAAAGGGCTTACTTAAAACAACATGGAAGAAATGCTATCGTGAAGTCATTCCTCCAGGGATTCATTGGTAAAATTTGATTTCTCCGCCTGCCTCATTCTTTCAGATGACTCATATGTGTCTAAGACTAGTATTCAAGGAGGTCATGTCAGGCGAAGGATCTTTCCTCCAAACTAAGTTATTGTTCAAAATACAATAAATATGTATATGCCTTGTAATACAGGAAACTTTATGACTCTTAGGATAATTTTGAGAGCAAATATTGCTGTATGGTAATGATGGCATGATTTAAATAGAAATGGGACCCACCAGACGGCCATTTTTGTTCTTCTCTTCTAGCCACCAATCCTGTCTCTCTTGTTGTATGTCAATGGAATTCCAGAGCTACCTCACTTAACCAGCAAGTCTCTGGATATAATGGCCTTTCCTTTCCTACTGGGAAACCCTGGCCCCTTGGCCTACTGGTCATACCAAGAGCTAAGGTGGCTTTGCCTCAGCCACTCAGAAGATAAGAATTTATATTGTATTCTTCTCTTGGGCATGAGGGCCACTCACCCAACTTAACACACTGGGAGAGAAGTTTCAGTGTGATCCTCCATGCTCACACCAAATGCAGCTGGCAAATTCCCTCAAGCAAAAAGAATCCCATTTTAATTTCTGGTGGGCCACCCTCTGGTCAGCCAGCTGGCCACAGCTATTTTTGAGTGTATCAGTCTGCACTACATAAGAATTATTTATGAATGGCTCTGTTCCCGCCTCTCAACTATAAGCGATGGGATGCTGGATGCAGTTTGTCCTTCTTTCCCATCAATAATATTTATTGATGTTCCAGACACTTGTGAATATACTATTTCACTTTATCCTTACAACCACCTTGTAATTTAAAAATGAATATCCCCCATTTTATAGGTAAAGGACCTGAAGTTCAACTGAAGTTCAAAGAAGAGAAATAACATCTACACAAAAGCCCTTGGTTAGTAAATGGCAGAGTTCAGATTCATATTAAAATCTTCCTCACTGCAAAACTCATTCTTATCAAATGATACTTAATGTGTGACAGTACTATGTGTGGTGCCTAAGGAACACAAAAGCAAAGAAATTATGTAGTTTTGTGCTTGTTACATACAAAATTTAACCCAGTATGCTTGGCCTATGTTACTTTAAACCATATAAAATTGCCTTTTGTAGATTGAAAATAGTCATAAGTTGGAAATTTTTTTATAGCAACAGAATATCTGTCAAACTGAGATAAATAGCACTCATTAGGGTACAGGGGTAGTTCTGCTTCTCCCACCTGTGTAATCTGGGGAGAATTCCTTAACCTCTCTGAGTCTTCGTTTCCTCATTTGAAAAACGGGGATACCTCACAAGGCTGTGGAGAGGGTGAAAGGACTGACTACATGTGAATCACTCAGTAGACCTCATGACACACAAGACATACTTCTTAATGAAAATTGGCTACTGGCATCACCATAGGAGTGGTCCAATTCTGTTCTTGGGGAGTTGCAGGATGTATCTGGAAATGGGGTTGGGGTGTTAGAGATCAGGAGAGGAAAGCTGACCTGTGAAAATGGCAGAGCTTACAGGACAAGGTCATTTCTTAGGACTTTCTTGCCCATTTTCATGGGCCACAAGAAAGAATTTTCATTTGACCCTCATGTCTCCTCCACCTCTAGAAATCTAAGAAGGAGGTTTCTTTATTGTCTACACTTAGCTCTCCTCTGATTTGAGATGCCCCCAGCACAGCAGAGAATTTAACCATGGAGAGGACACAGAGCCGGAGGGAATAACTGCCCGGATTGGGGAGGGAAGGGAAACCACTGCTAAGCGGCTGCCTCTCTCACAGTGAGGAAGCTCAGGGGCTGGAGCACTGCCCAGGAGCCAGGGCTGGGAAGGGCTGTGGGATGCGGAGCTGCCTCATCTCTTCAGGAACAAAACCCAACAATTACACGTTCATTTCCTAGGGCTGCCCTCGCAAAGCAGCATAGTCTGGGTGGTTTAAAGTAATGGAAATGTCTCCTCCCACAGTTCTTCCTTCCTGTTTTTTGTTTCCTTTTTCTTCTTGGTACCAGGGACTAAACCCAGGAGCGCTTAACCACTGAGCCACATCCCCAGCCCCCCCCACTTCTATTTTTTTTTGCAGTGGGGACAGGGTCTGGCTAAATTGCTTAGGACCCTGCTAAGATGCTGAGGCTGGCTTTGAACTCACCATCCTCCTTTCCTCAGTCTCCCCAGCCACTGGGATTACAGGTGTGCCCCACTGTGCCAGCCACCTCCCTCCAGTTTCTGATGGCTGCTGGTGTGCTCTGTGTGTCTCCACGTGTTTTCTCTTCCCTTAAGGATTCCAACCACTGGATTAGAGTCCACTCTAATACAATCTGACCTCATCTTAATTTAACTAAGTACATTCGCAAAGACACTGTTTCTGAAGAAGGTCATGTTCTTTTTCTCTTTTTGTCTATTATAAATTGACAGATGATAATGGTACATATTTATGAGGAACAATATGATGTTATAATATATGGATGCAATGGTGAGTGATTAAATCAAGCTAATTAGCATATCCATCACCTCACATACTTGTTCCTTGTGGTAAGAACATTTGAAATTAGCTTTCTTGTTAATTTGAAGATATACAACATTACTTTTAACTACAGTCACTACACTATGAGATAAATCTCAAAAAATTTATTCCTCCTGTCTAGCCAAAACTTTGTACCATTTGACAAGTATCTCCCCATTTCCCCCACCACCCAGCATCTAGTAACCATCGTTTACTCTCAGCCTCTAGGAGCTCAGTTGTTAAGATTCCACACACAAGTGAGAACGTGGGGCAGGGGTTGCTCAGTGGTAGAGCATTTGCCTGGTATGCACAAGGCCCTGGGTTCCAACCACAGCACCACAAAAAATTTAACATTTTTTAAAAAGTGTGAATATGCAGCCTTTGTGTGTGTGTCACTTGGCATAACGTCCTTCGGATTCATTCATGCTGTTCCATTTGACAGAATTACCCTCTTTTCAAGACTGTGTGTATGTACCATATTGTCTGTATCCATTTATCCAGTGATGGAGACTGGAGTCCATTCCATGCCTTGGCTAGGGTGAGTAGTGTCGCAATGAATGGGGGAGTGAAAATATCTCTTCAGTGTGCTGATTTCAAATCCCCAAATAATGTCACTTCCTGAGGAACCTGGATTTTGGAGGGACACTTTGGAACCCAGTAAAAACAACAGCAAGAAGTACGTAAATAACAGCCTGGATTTAAGGATCCCACCCATGGGAATCAGACAGCATGGAAGGAGGAGAAGCCCCAGTGCACAAACGAAGGCTGCACCAAAGGCCACGGTACTGCTGCTCTTCAGGAGCCACCTGCAAAGAAGAAAAGCAGGGGAAAAGCAGAACAATTAATGAAATCCATGTCCAGACTACGGCAGGTGCACCCTAGATCTAGAGGAGGAGGAGGGCGATAAGGCTCCTGGCAGGACCAGGCATGAGGAGCCACCAAAAGTGGAACTTGGTGTGAGGTTGGCCACTCATTCATTATGTGCCAAGCAAGGTCCTAGCATCAAGGCTGTGTGTATGGACCATATTGTCTTTATGGGCGGAATTGCGACTGCTTGCCTTGGTGACCTTACCTTCTAGCTGGAGAGCAAGACATGACTAGACAAAGTATCCCTGCAAAGCTTGACATATGCAAATGTGAAAGCACTTGTTGGGTATAGGAGTTCATAGGCCTCAGGCCCACACTCTACCAATATGAGTTGCTGGCAGTGTAATTAAACCGCAGAAATAATTCCCTCTTCTCAGTTTATTAAAAGCCCACCCCTCCTTCAGTGGAAAGTTTACACATCCATTTTCTTCACTACAGTGTGATCCCTCCAGAGCAAGGCACTACTTTATCTCTCTTTGTTTCCTCAACAGGCCATAGCAGAGCATGGAGCCCCGAGTGAGCAACCAGGTTATAGCTATGAAGACTGCTTTTTGTAAAAGAAAGCGTTGGCATCAAATGAGACTTGCTTTGGCTAATGAAGTGTAAGCAGAAGTCACACATCATTTTCTAGCATAAGCTTTAAGGGGCAGTTCATGATTTGTCACCTTCTTTTTCCCCCTCTGTCATGTTGACCATCCATGTCAGATGGCAGTTGCCCTATCAACCTGGGTCCCAGAGGGAGGAGACATGGAACAGAGTCCCCAGATGGCCCATCGGTGCCAAATCATATGCAAAAGAATTAAACCTTTGTGTAATGAGCCACTGAGACTTAAAGATGATTTATATACTAACTAGGGTCATGGAAATCACTAAGATGTAGTCTACCCTTAAAGAATTTGCAGTCCAAAGAGGAAAGCAACAATATCCCTAAATAGCCATTCAGGATGCTGAACTATTGAAATTTTTTGCATATAGTGGGGAAATAGCATGGTAACAAGACCCTCATCTACAGTAACCCCTCCCTGAGAACCTTCCCACCCCAATACACACACATTTCCCTATCATCAAGAACCGAAGAGTTGACCTTAGTGGCACAGAAAGAGACTTCAGGAATCACAGCCATTCCTTCTGACAGATCTGTATTGATATCATTTTGAAAAATAAATTTAGCACCCTAAGTATGGAGTTCAAAAAGGAAAGGAGGAGGCCTCAATGATACCTGGGCAGTATTGGGCAAGACCAGCCTCCCCCAGTGAGTCTTCTGGTAACTTCCATTTGAAGCACTACCTGAGAAAGACAAGGTTTCTTTCTTAGAAGAAACTCGGGTTTCCTCCACTGCTCCAGGCTTCTGGGTACTTACACATAGACCCTCACAAACATGCACACACACACATTCTCTCTCTCTCTCTCTCTCCTCTCTCTCTCTCTTTTTCTCTCACTATCCTGGAAATCCATGTCTTAGGCCTGACAGTCCTGCATTTCTACTAACTACCTACTACTTGTTACAATATAAGCACCCCAGTGGAACATTGGACTGCATACTCTTCCCATATCGTGCATAATTGAATCTACCCCCACCAGACCTTGTCCAAACTTGGGCCATGGAACCACTAATATTTTATTACTCCAATTTGTTATTTGTTGACTCCCTTGTCCAACTCTCCTTCAGTGTGTGTAGGGAAATCAGGGATTATGTCTTGCTCATCTCTATCTCTTGAACTAGCATGGTGCAGGACACAAAGTGGAACAGGTAGGATGGCTCTGTATGTGGGGGAAGAGGTGGCCAGACAGAAGTAAGAAAAGGAAGGGTTTAGGAATAAACCCTATGGGACACTAAGGGTTAGAGAGTAGCCAGTCTACAGGCCCAAAAAGAAACAAGGAGAGAAGCAGGAGAATTCTGAGATGGTGCTGCAGAAAGTTGAAGAGGGAGAAAAGAGAGGGCATACCAGTGTCAAGGGGAAGATGCTATCCCGTGCCCAGCACAGCAGAGATGCCCTTCAGCGTGAAGGCTGAAGACAGGTCTGGAAAGCTGGCGTCATGATTGACCTTAAAGAGAACAGCATTTGATTAGCTGGGGAGGAGGGCAGGATGGTCTAGATTGCAGTGGAATGCGGAGAGGGGAGGGGAGGCCATGTGGGCAGTGGGAGCAGCTCTGGTCCTTCTAAACTTTCAGAGACAAAGGAAGGAAAATCGTCAACAGAAGGGAAGATTGAGGGAGACATTTCTTCAACAGGATAGACCTGGATGTGTCTCACCCCATTTGTACCCCCTGACCCAGCCTGTAGGCTTCTAGAAGGTGATCAGCATTGGGGTAGCAGCTGATCCACACAGGCTGTGCCCAGATTAGCAGTCTTAGTCCTGTTGGTCCCCAGCCCAGGTGAATGTGTTTCTGAGCTCCTGGCTACCTGTTCCTGGAGGTTTCTGTGAAATGAAAAAGAAAACTTGACCTCACAGAGGTTCATCTGAGGTCAAGCTGATTAGTCTCAGACCCAGGAGCTCCCATCAGTGAGGCCACTAATAACAGCTCCTTGTTTAAACTCAGCTCATGTTTCTGCCCTACTTTACCAAGAGCAATACTGCCGTCCTTCTGTACCATGCTTTATTTAGATTCATGATCAGTGTGATATTTCAAGTCACTGGAGCAAAATATTCCTTTTTAAAAACCTTCCTTACAGATCCTTTGGCTCTTTGAAACTTGAGAAAGCTCAGAGTGTGTGTTCCATCAGGAGACACTAAAAGCACTAGTACACTTCTGAAAGACAGCGGCAGGAGGGGTGGATCACGGGCTGTCTATATGTTCCTCGGCTGATGAACCTCCTGCCTTTGAGGAAATACTTCAGTCATTTTTCTCCAAACAGCCTAGAATTAGTCATTTCTTCCTATTTAAAATGATATACCATTAAAGCAATCTCCTAAGAGATTACTGAAATTATTCAGATAGAACCAGATAGAACTGTGATAACACATTATAGTCATGTTACTTAGCAACCAAAGAATATAGGCACTCTTAAAAATTAAGGTGGAAAAAAAGAGGAGACATATTTCATTCAAAACCAGTTTTACAATGATCCATAAAAGCAACCAGAAAATCACTATAATGAATAAGGTAATGGCAACAAGATTAACTCTAATTACGTATTTAGACATGGCGCCCCAGCTCTTAAACAAGCATTAGTAGGGAGATGAATAGCAGCCCTGTCTTTCATGGCAGACTTGTCCATGGGTGAGCCAGAGTCACAGTTCCTTGATGTGTGACCAGGGGAGCCTGTCCCCTGAGACTTCTTCCCAGAATCCTCATCTCAGGATCCTCTGTTTCTAAACCCTACTCTTCCTTGGGCCCTGACAACAACAACACCCTCTATTATCATTGGTACAACTGCCTTGGGGACCTTATGCATGCAGTTACTGTAAAGTGAATTCACATACAAGGGTAGCCAGGGAGTTCCATTACTGAGGGGCCAATGTTGTGGGTTTTATCTCTACCAGCTGTTTTATCAGCTGTGCCTTGGGTCAAATAAGAATACAGAGTGAAGCATACATATTGTATCTGATGGACGAACAGCTCAAAGCTCATGCCTCACTGGTGGGAGACAGGGAATGTCAAATATTCAGATTGTGTATATAGGTCTGTGCTTGTGTGAATCTGATTGATTAAAACCTACCCTGTGCTAGGCGTGGTGGTAGGTGCATTTTTCTCTAATCCTCTCAACCCTGCAAAGCAAGAATGTTACACATATTTTGAAACTTTTTATTTTGCAATAATTGTAGATTCACAGGAAGTTACAGAGGAATGTAGGGGTAAGTTCTGCACACCCTCCCTTACACAACACAGCACAACATCACAGTCAAGAAATCGATGTTGGCACAGTTCATATAATTTATTGAGATTTTGCCAGTTGTATATGCATAGATAGCACAGAAACTCAAAATTCCTCTGTAACCACAAGTTAGTGTAGGACCTTAAGGATCAGTGTTAGAAGGAGTTGTAGCCTGGGTCCACCCGATTGCAGGGTTAGTGGGACTGTGGACCTACCTGGTGGCTCTATTCCCAAACCTAAGGTGTATCGTAAAGTGGAAATAGGTGTAACAAAGTAGCAAAATCTCTACACTAGTTTAGTGACCTGTGCAGTGAAACAGAATGTGTTAAGAGTCAGGTGGAAACTCCAGGAACTATCCTCCCTTCCCCAGCACCCACTCTCTACCAAGACGGTGAAGAACAGACAAATCCCACATTTGGAGAGACTGCCAAAATGAGTGCCACTGTTGAAAACTTGAGAGAGAAAGGGATGGTGATTCCTTTCATATCCCTGATTACTTATGCTTTCAGTTAGAACAAAGGTCAGATGGGTAGTGAAGAATGATTGTCGATCATCACACATGTAATATGATGATGGTAATGACAATCACAGCATGGTTCTATTTGTAGTATTTTTACTGCCAGGGCCAACAGTTTCCTTTATCCCATCCTGGACCCCAGGACTATGTCAACTTTATATATGTCACAATCCCTCCAAACTAAATGTATATAGTTTGATCCATGGTATTGATGGCAGTATGCTAATTGGTCTTGGTGAGCAGGTCATATCAAGTACCCAAAATGCCTAGAATGATATCTGCATGACAGAAGTCATAATCCCTATGAACATTTATATGGGTCTGTCATACTGATGTCTCTAGGAATCCTGTGGAATGAGGGGTATAGGCATTTCCCTTTACAGTAAGAGCCACGTTGAACCACCTACCACAAAGAAAGAAGCATGGTATTTGGTGGTCTTCTTTTGTTTGGTGAGCCAATATATACCATGCAGTTGAATCTACCAAGGAACCAATAAGGATGGCAGTTTTGAGTGGGGTAGAAATCAAGGTAAGTTCTCCAACAGGTTCAGGTTGTGCTTTGAGCTTCACAGCCATTTAAATCTTATTACCAGCAGATTTCCATAGAATGGAAAGTGTCTTTGGAGTGCCAGCAGAGTGGCTGGAAAGACCCAGTCCCTTCCCTGCTGACAACTATTCCTCATCCTGAAAGCAGGACCTGTCTGGCTACTAGGCCCTGGGAGAGGGCTTATACCTCACCTGAAGAGACCAAGCTGACTGCAATCCAAATGTCCCTCATAATTTCAGTCCACCAAACCATCGAAGTGGACATTCAAAGCAAAAGTTAATTACAAACTGGAAGTCCTACTTAAGAAGCTAGGCCCCAAAAGTTCCCGAAAACACAGGCAAAAACAGCTGTTGATTCAAACTACCGTGGTTCCGACTCCTACTGCTTTGCCACCTCCCCCTTAAGCTGTGGATTCAGGGTGAGTCCATCATAACCAGTTATCAGAAGAATATAAAGAGCAGGCCTTGTCTAAGGATGAATCTGCATGTTACACTGTCACCAGTCAGAAGCGGATGCCTCCAGCACCGTGCTGCGCTCAGGGCTGGCTCTGAAAGGCAGTGATGAAGGACAATTATCCTGGTGGGCAGAATTTCAAGTGCTACATCTGGTTATCCACTTCATGCAGAAGGAGGAATGGCCTGTGCTACAAATCTGTAATGACTCATGACAACAGCTAAGGTTTCCATTGCTTGCTAAAAGACTTGGAAAGAACAAGTGACAAAGAAGCCCAGGGTAGAGCGACGTGGGTGGCTCTTTCAGAATGAGCATGGAGCGTGAAGATGGTTCTGGCCCACATACACGTCTGCCAGAGGAGATCCTCTGTAATTAGGTAGAAACAGGTCCATTCGCTGCCTGTCAATCACCCAGGACTTGCTCCCTGGAGGCTGTGCATGCTCGACTGCATGGTCTTCTTGTTGATATGTGTTGTCTGGTTATGGCCACACCTGAGTACCCAACCTGCCCAAAACAGAGGCCAACACTGAGCCTCCAGTACACCATGGTCTGCTGGGTAACCTGTCAGGGCCATGGAAGGTATGACAGGGATGATGTTTTGTCCTCACATGAAGAAATGGATGAGAAGGAGATGAATTTGCCTCTCCTTTCTCAGTACTGCTGCAAACACCCACTTCTTAGACACCCAAAGGTGACATCCATCCTCTCCATCTTAAAATATAAAAATACATTTCATCCCAAGTATTTCTAAAAAAAAATTTGTCATTTGCCACTATTTTTATCAAGTATTTCTATGAGAAAAAACTCCCTAAATACATCATCTCTGTTTATGATTATTTTCAAGGTTTCACCAAATGTAGAAGCTACAAAGTCAAAAAATTTTCAATATGAAACATAAAATTTTAATTAGAGCAAAAGCTCCATCAAAGAATTCTTACCATAACTCAATATATTCCAAGGTGAAAATAGAGTAATCCAAAATTATATTTTAAATATAGTTTGAGGTGTCCTTGTACAACTTGTTCTATTTTCCTCTCGCATTTTCCAGAGGTAACTGTAAAGGCCTTTCTATTTGCAAGCTATTTTCTCACCAATTGACCAAAAGTTTCAAAAGCTGAAGTTTTTGGTGTGTCATCCTGTAACTACACTACTTAAAAACTTTCAACTGATTGTGAACAAAAGACAACCAAAAATTATCTGAATCACTTATAGAAAGTTCAGTGCCAAGCAGTCATGGTGGTGCTGCCTGTAATCCCAGCAGCTTGGGAGGCTGAGGCAGGAGGATCACAAGTTCAAGGCAGTCTCAGCAACTTAGTGAGGCCCTTAGCAACTTGGTGAGACCATGATTCAAAATTTAAACATTTTAAAAAGGGCTGGGGATATTGGCTTAGTGGTTAAGTGTCTCTGGGTTCAAATACCTGGTAATGCCCCAACTCCCCACCAAAAAAAGATAGTTCAATGCCATTGTAGAACCTGTGGGTTAATTTACAAAGCCATCCTTCAAAGGCCCCAGCATAACTCAACTCTTGCAGCAAAGAGAAAGTATTATCATTTTCTTGAAGAATACAAAAAATAGTACTTTATCACGAAAATCTTATAACTCCATTATTCCAATTGTGATAATATAGATTTGTAGACAGTTACAGCTTTTATTTTGATTAGTAAAATATTGCAGCTTATTTGGATAAAATTATAGATTATGTGTGCCTGACAGGTATAATTATGCTCCATAAGTTTCTTAATTTAGTAAACACATTGTTTTGCCACACTGGTTGGCCCCACCAAAATTTGTTTCTGTCACTATCACCATACAAATAAATAATTTCATCTTGAATATTAAAGTATTTATTGATTTTACAATAGCACATTCAATAATATTCCCTTTAACAGATCAAATTTCCCAAAACTCTCTATTTAGATTCCATAAAACAGATGAAAAATCACAAACATTATTGGAATTAGTTGATTTCTATTTGAATGTCTGATGATGTTGCTATGAATCAATCTTCATATAACTGTTTACAAAATTCTTCTGTTAGTGCCATGTAGACAAGTACACCTATCATTTCACTTTCCATAAATGAACAATAAAACTTGAAATAGAAAATGAGCAAAATTTATTTGAAGGGTTATTTACTTGATCTAAATGAAAAATCATGATTGACCAAGCGATGTATAAAAGCACCTTTTGCAATTGTAGGTGTTAATCATTATCTTCAGGCTCAATCTTCCCAAAAATAGATATAATTTTTTGAATCAGATACTAATGCTCCTTCATGAGATTTGTGTCTCCTGGTTTTCATGTGGTCAATAATATCACTATGGGCCCCACTGACAGGTGGTAACTATTAACAAATATTTAGAGACAAGTTATGCCTTCAACTTAACTTACTTAAAAAATAGGAACTTATTACATTTTCATTAAATGGAGACTATCATTTTTTGTAGATTTTTGCTACCAAAAGATTACAAAAACAAATAAATAGTTGTTATCATTCAGCCATATGATAAATGATTGTGCTGAGTTCTCAGATCGCTTTCCATATTTTCTACATTAGGCTAGCTAAGCCTACTAACATGTCCTTTCCACTTACCCTGTGATTTCCTACACTTCCCAATGAGCACAGCATTTGCCCATCAGGTAGCTTCCTAAATCTTTCTGGCAATAGCACAGGCCACTGCACACCTATATGCACTACCAATTATTGCAATTGCCCAGATGAGGGCAACGACTTTGAATCAATCCCTGGCCACCGTCTGAGATGGGATAGATTTACCTTTTCTTGGCCAGTTGTATCTGAGCGCACTTCACTTGATGAACAAACATCCCTCACACGGTTACTGAATCAAAACTCTAGTTTGATTGCATTAACAAAGTGGCTTATGACTGGTTGTTTATAAGATTAGCCAAGATTAGTAAGACTAGTAAGAACTCTGCTTACCACATGTGTGCCTCCCACACTTTCAGATGAGAGAACAATGGAAACTGGAAATACAACGTAGAATCCATCTTGGCTTATGTCAATACAATTGGCAATTAACAATAGAGTTTTTTTTAAGGGAAAATCAAGAACAAATGATAAAGTGACCAGGACCCCAGCAGAACAGCCATAAAAAACTGTTATAGTCATCCTCAAACTGGGTAACTTTAAATTGGAAGGACTGGCTGTCACCATTGGAAGACTTTAATCTACATTAGCTACACTAAAGGTGGGACAGGCAGACTTCCCATGCCTACTGAAAACTGTGAAAGCCACATTTCCTTTGTTTTCTTCCTACTACAATGAAAGTCAAAATGTATTTTTTGCTT